>JAJLZR010000056.1:0-81750 GCA_030572315.1 [Candida] glucosophila | reverse complement strand
AAAAAAAAAAAAAAAAAGAAAAAAAAAAAAGGAAAGAAAAAGAAGAAAAGATAAGAACTTACTGTAAGTACAAGTAGGCCAGACTTTATCGATGGAGTCTGTTATACTCGTTAATGCTTAACTATTATAGTCTAGAAAAATGACGATGAAAGGAGATCACCCTTATTCAAAAGTACGTTGAAGTACAGAGGACCTGAAAATACCTTAGAAATTGAATGCCAAAGGGATGTTTCAGGAAGTTAAAAAGACAATACTGCCAAATTGGCTACCCCATAGACAGAATCGAACCTTTTTTTTTAATTGAAGAAATCCCGGGACCATCCGCATTAAGTTCGGAGCCAACAGGGAACTGGGAAAATTACACAAACCCAAAAGCTGTACAATAGAGTTGGCTTAGGCAGAAGACGGCAGAGATGAAAGGCTCTATGAAGAGAAAAAGCACTAGTCAGGGTCTAAGCGATGATGCAGGGGTCGGCTTTGACAATTCAAAGCCTAGAGAAGAAAGGGATTATAAAGAGTTTTATCCGGATATGGAAGACGACACAAGGCTAAAAGTGTTTATCCAAGACACATGTTTAAGCAGAGACAGAGAGAATGAGCCTGACGAAGGAAATAAGAAGAAGGGAATATATGGCTGGCAAACCGAATTGAAAAAGCCTATTTTCAGGGAAGTTAAAGATGGTGAAAATCCAAGCAACGTGAGATTTCCTAAGTCAATTACTCAATTTGGATTCCAGGAGCCCAACAGATCAGGAAAAAAGGTTCCAGCTAGCAGCTACTTTAGAACATTTTCGCTAGGAAATAACGAACTGATTGAAAGCATGATTAAACGGAAACGAAGCCAAGTAGAGTACGACATGGACGAACAAGATATGTTGTATTTGAAACACAGAAATGAGGCGCAAGAAAGCACCCTTCAAGTGTCTCCCGAAGTGTTTGAAATATTAATGACCATCCTTGAGAACGAATGGGAAGGCTTGGAGCTTAAGTTAGCCGGAATACCATCGTCAGAGGAAGACCTGGATCAGAAGAACACTATGAAATTTGAAGGATTAGACGATGACAAGTATGGTAATGACGATGGGGTTGTCTTGGGGTCAGAAGTAGAACAGAAGTGTGCTGTATGTAATGATAGCGAATGTGACAATTCTAATGCCATAGTATTCTGTGATGGATGCAATATTGCAGTACATCAAGAATGTTATGGGATAGCTTTTATACCTGAGGGTCAATGGTTGTGTCGAAAATGCATGATTAACAAGAATCGAGAAATTGGATGTGTCTTTTGTCCCAGTAAAACTGGCGCTTTCAAGCAGTTGGATAATAGCCTTTGGAGTCACGTCATTTGTGCTTTGTGGATTAACGAGCTCTATTTTGCCAACCCCATTTACATGGAGCCGATTGAAGGCCTTGACTTGATTCCTAAAAGCCGCTGGAAGTTAACTTGCTACATTTGCAAACAAAAAGTGGGGGCATGTATTCAGTGCAGCAATCGAAGTTGTTTTCTGGCATATCATGTAACTTGCGCCAAGAGGGCCGGTTTATATATGACATTCACCAAGGGACTTCAGGGCGCCTTGGCTGACAAAACCACCTTGGAGTCTTGCTGTCACAAACACTGTCCCTTGGGATTGGATGAAGATGAATGTATACAAGGTATAAATAAAACCCGGTTATATTTTAGGGATCTCAAGATATTAAGCAATCAAAATGCACAGTTGTCAAGAAATCAAAAGACAGCTAATAAATTGAACATATTTAAATGGAAAACTGAAAGCAATACCCCCATTGCCCCCAAGGCATTCAGCGACAAGCTCTTTGAAACCTTGATGCACCTCAACATCGAGGATCAGCATAACATCAACCTGACCAATTCGCTGTCGATTCTTCGTGACCTTATATACTTGCCTAACAAAAGTAGAGAACTGTTAATGCAAGAGGTAAGAGATATCAGCAACGAGATATGTCGCTATTGGTGTCTTAAGAGAGAGTCTAAAAAAGGCGCCCCACTTATCCGAAAAAACAACAACATGATTTCTGCATCCTCTATTGTCTACGGCGATAATAATGCACAGAACATTAGCAAAAAGTTAGACGTTGCCAACGTACTCTTGAAAGACCTTGAAAGGCTAACAGGCTTAGCGGCGGATACTTCTCTACGTCAGGAAACATGTCAATCACTTTTGCATCTAGACCTTGATACCATAGAAATAGTTTACTTTCCTCTTAAAAAAGTCTTAGAAAATGTGGTTGATGATCTAATCAAACTAGATCCTTCTAAGCTTCTTACACGCTATGAAAGCCGAGGAAACACGTACAGGAGTTGGTCGCTCATAAGACAAAAAGTGTCGAATTATGAATATTTGTCAGTCGAGACCTTTGGCTTCGATGTGCTTTCTTTGTGCTCTAAGATAACGAGTGAAAATAAACCCTCCAGCAGTATCTATAAAGTGGCTAATCGAATTACTTTTCGTCTTCGAAAATTGCAACCCTCGTTAATAGATATGGAAGAAAAACTAAAAAGCCACTTAAACAATGGGCATGTCGCTTTCCCTTTTGTCGACACCAAAGGCTCATCTATAAAGTTTAAGTATTACGACCCGAAGTGCATTTTAGAAGAGTGTGACTTGAGTGAAGTAGGCGAGGAAATTCCCGAGGAAGTCTCTTTTGTTCAAAATCTTGTTGAGGCTTAGGCATTTGACGTGCGTCAATGTGCGCGACGGTTCATTTGCTAGCATTGCCGAGGAGAGGTCACAATTTATTATTGGCCACATTTTCATCACACACGCATATTTGTTACTATTAATGGGAGGATCGTTGGACTTTTCTGCATGAAACTATTTTAAGCATAGGAGTCTGGATTTTTTTTTTCAGGAACAATCTTTATGGGTTTCCGAATTCGAAAATAAAAATCACACAAAGACACGATATCAGGAACGGTTCTGGCTCAGAGTATACATGAAAAATTGTAAATGGCTCCCCTCAGTTGGAGCTGTGAAAAGCCTTTTCTTTATTTAAATTTCCCCATGCAACATTGAAGTAACCAGGGGACTAACTGGTGATTTTTTGGCACAAAAAAAAAAAACGAATAGTTGCTTATATTTATATTTGAATACTTCAGATATAAGAGAGAGAGAGAGAGAGAGAGAGAGAGAGAAAGAGTAGGAGAAAAAAAGAGGAAATTCACTAACTAGAAAGTGATAGTGGAAGAAACCTGGAGATAAGGATAGAACTCTTTATGTGTTAGGTTTACTCATTCGTTTTACAAGATAAGAACTAGAATACTAACTGAAGCCAATCTTTTTTTTAAAAGAAACAATTAGAAGAATGTCGCAGCAACCATTGCTTACACCTCCAAGGACTGAGGGAGGAGAACTTAGAATGCCTCTTATTGTTGATATTGCTATTGATGATGAAGGCAAGCAGATGCATAAAGTACACAAACCGTCGAGAAAAGTTCAAGATGAAACATGGACTAGAGCACAAGATGAGGAACTTGACAAAACACCGGTCTCCAAGTTGATGAGCAGACTCTCTCCTGCTTCTTTGAAACAAACGAAAGTCAAGGAAGAGTTTGGTACCTCTTCGAGTAGAGGCGAGGCGCTGCCCTTAGTAGGGACTCTTAATTCTTTCAAAGATGAAGACGAGAATATCTGGAGCGAAGACGTTGAAAAAGCCTTTGAAGAGACCTTGACCTTGATACCGAAGAAAGGCACCCAAAAAATCAAAGTTAGTGGCCGTTGCTTCGGACGGAATGAGTTGATTTCGGATTACATTTATAGCAAGACCGGTAAATTTAGGACAAGAAAGCAAGTTTCTAGTCACATCCAAGTCATCAAAAACATGGGAACTCAGCATAATATTATCAAGCTAATTAATGATGGACCCACTTTCGAAAATACAGAACAGGAGCATGAAGCTACGAAACGATTCGAGGATGTTTTCAGCAAAATACTCTTTGAAAAGTCGCTTGGCTTTGGTCAACCTCGCCGAAGGGAATGTCCTTCCAGCTTTATTCACCATGAGCACAAGGAAGTTAAAAAATTTAAAAGATCCAAAGGTGCAGCTGTGGAAAACTTCCGTTTTTCTATTGCAGATAGCCATGCAGGTAATCTGCTACTTTTAACTAGGCAGGATGTTGACTACCACTCTACGATAATGCTAAAGGAAGGCGCAAATATATCACGTCGGTTTCCTGGTCTCTGGAGGTTTCAGGGAACTGACGTACCTATTACTCATATTATGGTAAAGATCCACCTACCTGTATTACCCCAAGGCTTTCGTGCAGATCGTCTTCAGGCTTGCTATTATTTAAAGGAGTTAGAGGGTTTATCCTCTGATATTTCTGATACTTATTCAGTTCACTCGTGTATTTACTCCTTCGGTGTCGAGGTACTTAAGTTTAACGACCATAGTGTGAAATTGAACAGCAATATTTCCTTTGTGGAGAACTACTGGAAGTTTTTCATCCCAAAGTTATTACACACTAGCTCTTCTCATGAAATCAAATCAGCTTTTAAGGGTGTTACTGTGAAACAGATAATATACAAACATTCTGCTTCCAATGGTGTTTCCATGCAAAATATAATGGCTATCTTTTTATGGGAATTTGCTGGTTCTGATTCTTTGTCAGATGCAGTCACTTGTGCGCGCAAATTGGTATTGCCTGAAAGATTCAGCAATTCAGCAAGCAATTTAAGCCCTTTCTATAATGATATGTCTTTCTCTTCTAATGAAGGTACTGCCCCACCACCTCCTCAAACACCCGTACCACAAAGCGATGTCCAACTTAAATTTCGTCATTTTGAAAGACAACGAAATCTCGACCAGTGGAAACTCTCCGAAGCTATGGACTCAAATTACCTAAATGGCTTCTAAGATGCATACCTAGAGCAAGCCCCCTTGCACGTTATCAGGTCGAGACGGTGATCATCCATAGGTAACAACAGCCGCTACCCGGTTGAATTGCCTTCCCTGTATCTGATAGTCATTGGCAAAGCTGGTACTACATAGTCGCATAATTTGGTGTCATTGTTTCCAGACGATTTCAAAAGCTAAATAATATATCTCTTACGAAAGCTATCTTTGCAAGCAACGGTTTCTTATTATTTTTTTATTTGCACTTCCTCTCTGTTTCTACAAGATCGTTTACTTTTATAGCCCATTGTATCGTGCATTATATAGCAATTTCCTTTTTATTTTATTTTATTTTATTTCATTTTTTTTCTCAGTCATAATTGATACTTGAACATTTTGAAGACAAGAGCTTGAAGTTTAGCCAAGATGGATAATAAAGTCGTTGGTATTTTAGGGGGCGGCCAATTAGGGCGAATGGTGGTAGAAGCGGCCAACCGTCTTAACGTTAAAACGGTGGTTTTGGATGCAGCTAATTCACCAGCCAAGCAGATTAATGCTTCGGATGACCATATAGATGGCTCCTTTTCAGATTACAAGAGTATATTTGAATTGGCAAGGAAGTGTGACGTGTTGACAGTTGAGATTGAACATGTAGATGCAGATGCTTTACAGGAAGTCCAAGATAAACTCGGGGTGCAAATATACCCGTTACCCCATACTATAAAGCTTATACAGGACAAGTATAGACAAAAGGAGCATCTCAACGAACACGGTATTGGTGTAGCAGCATCGGTATCAGTAGAAAGTAACCAAGTTAGCGAGTTAGAAAAGGTTGGAAAAAGGCTTGGATATCCCTTTGTGCTTAAAGCGAAAACCATGGCGTATGATGGACGAGGAAACTTTGTAGTGAGAACTAGCGATGAGTTAAAGAAAGCACTTGAATTTTTGACTGATAGACCTTTGTATGCGGAAAAATGGTGTCATTTTGTGAAAGAGTTGGCAGTAATGGTGGTTAGAACAGCAGAGGGCGAAGTGTTTGCTTACCCTACGGTAGAGACTGTACATAAAGAAAACATCTGTCATCTTGTCTATGCACCAGCTAGAATTAACGACTCATTGAGAGTTAAGGCTTCAATATTAGCAAAGAATGCAGTCAAGTCCTTCCCTGGATGCGGTATCTTTGGAGTTGAGTTGTTCTTGTTGCCTGATAATGAACTTTTGGTAAACGAGATTGCCCCTAGACCCCATAATTCCGGTCATTATACTATAGATGCATGTGTAACCTCGCAATTTGAGGCTCATGTGAGAGCTGTCGTAGGCTTACCACTTCCAAGAGGTTTCTCTCATCTCGCAACCAGCAACACTAATGCCATCATGCTTAATGTGCTTGGTGAACAGATTGAAGGAGAAGAGTTGCAAACGTGTCAGAGAGCGCTACAGACAAGCAATGCTAGCGTATATCTTTACGGGAAGTCATCGAGACCTAAGAGAAAGTTAGGACATATAAATATGGTGAGCTCTTCAATGAGAGATTGCGAAAGTAAACTAGCCTATATAATGGACCAAACACCTCAAGTGTACGAAGAGGCTTCACAAGAGACAAAACCTTTAGTAGGAATTATTATGGGATCCGACTCTGATTTGCCTATTATGTCGGTTGGTGCGAATATCTTGAAAAGATTTGGTGTACCTTTCGAAGTCACTATAGTGAGTGCACATCGTACTCCTCACAGAATGGTCGAATACGCACTGGAAGCCGCAAAGAGAGGATTGAGATGTATCATAGCTGGTGCTGGTGGTGCTGCACATTTGCCTGGTATGGTAGCAGCAATGACTCCTTTGCCAGTCATCGGTGTTCCCGTGAAGGGATCGAGCTTAGACGGCGTCGACTCCTTGCACTCCATTGTGCAAATGCCTAAAGGGGTTCCCGTCGCTACTGTTGCCATAAACAATAGCACTAATGCTGCTTTGCTTGCAACTAGGATTTTAGCAGCCTCCGACAACCGTTGGTACAGAGAAATGAACCAATACATGGAAAACATGGAGTCTGAGGTCATCTCCAAAGTTGATAAATTAAGTACTCTCGGTTATGAAAATTACAAATGATTAGCAAATAAGGGCCAATAATAAGAAAAAAGAAAACGGGAAGAACTCCTGCCTCTTATCCCTTCTTTATCCCTATTTCAATCGTACATAGTTCCTTTTGTTTTCTCGACCGTGTACATCCTCGTCTGGCTCTCGAAACTATATATATATAGTACACCACTTGGTTCTGCCTTAAATATACAATGTCTAAAACTTAAGGGTCTTACTTTTTGCTGCCTTTCTTCTTCTGTAGCGCTGCTTCCTCGAATCTCTCCATCCCGACGTGCTTATCTTTGTATTTTTGTTAGGTTCATCCAATTCCATACTTTCATCTTTTTTGTTTTCTTGCTCTTGTTCTGCCCTTTGTTCTTTCTGCTGTTCTAGTTGTCTCTGCAACTTCTCATGAAGCCTTTGTATTCTATTATCTGCTTCTTTCGTATAAACCTCCTTTCTTTTGACCGCCTTTGCCTTCAATCTTGGCTTAGATCTCAGTGACTTGGCCATTTTTGTCTCGATATAATTCTCTGATTGATCGTGCTGATAGCAAGCGTACGCTAGGTACAAGCGATGAGGTGAAATATATTTGATCCTGGCAATCGCGCGATGGCCTTAGGGCTTGTAACCCTAATTTTAATAGGGCGTGCACAACGTTCAAAAAAAATTTCGCTCGCTCGCTCCTCGCAGAGGGATCCCTAGGACAAATTTTTACCCATAGTAATTTTTTTTTTCTGTTAGAGCTTTTGAAGTTAGCAAACATCAGGCAAAATGTAAGTGAAAATTGAGGTGAAGGAGGCCTTTCCATGGCTTTTCTTGGATGCTATTAGTCATAACAGCTTTCATTTTAAAAACAAACTGGGAGATCCTAGTGGGACTGTTGGAGATGCGGACTGGAGTGTAGATATGGGAGGAGAAATCATAAAAAAAAAAATCAAGACTTTTGCTGACGTTCAGATTGGCAAAAGAAAGGTTTAATGAAGCGATTTATTGAGAATATAATTAGTGGGAAGGAATTGTAAGACAGGAATTTTAAGATTTCAGAGAGGGCTAAAAAGCACAAGGAAAAGCACAAGGAGAAGGGATTTTCTTTAAAAAATATTTTAAAGAACATACTAACATCTATAGGGCTAATAAACTCGCTACACAGAGAAGACTTGCGTCTAGTGTTGTTGGTGTTGGAAAGAGAAAGATTTGGATGGACCCAAATGAGCTTCCAGAAATCAGCAACGCTAACTCACGTCAAGCAGTGAGAAAATTATACAGAAATGGTACCATTGTTAAGAAGCCAGCACTCATGCACTCTAGATCCAGAGCTAGACGTATGGCTGAATCCAAGAGATTAGGAAGACATATGGGCTTAGGTAAAAGAAAGGGTACCAAGGAAGCACGTATGCCTTCTGAAGTATTGTGGATGAGAAGATTGAGAGTTTTGAGAAGATTGTTGGCTAAATACAGAGATGCAGGTAAGATTGACAGACACTTGTATCACCAATTGTACAAGGCTGCCAAGGGTAACACTTTTAAGCACAAGAGAGCATTGGTTGAGCACGTCATCCAGGCTAAGGCAGAAGCATTGCGTGAGAAGTCATTGAAGGATGAGGCTGAGGCAAGAAGATTGAAGAACAAGGAAGCTCGTGAGAGAAGACAAGAGAGAGTCCAAGAAAAGAGACAAGGTCTCGAAAGAGATTAGGTTTTATTGGATTGAATTGAGAATCATCTCGGTACGTGTACGCTACTGTGGTCATTATATAGTTAATGATAATATTTTTCCTGTATCAAGCAATTGATTGTCAGCAAGTGTAGCAACTTTTATATTTATTATGGTTATATGCTTACTTAAATTTTCTTAGATTACTACAATCTATGACCGGGAACCAAACTGAACAAAACGACGAAGCACGCCGTTGCGACTAGGATGAAGAATGTTACCCAAAGACTTCTTTTGAGTAAAAGCCTGTAGATGAAATGCTCTTCAATTTTTAGGAAACGGCGATTTTGAGTGAAAGATTCGCCATATCCCAACCATAACAATATGGGGTCCACGAGATACAAGGAAGTTATCAAACAATAACATGCAATTATGAAGGGTATGATGATGTATAGTCGGTGGCCCTTTTTGAAGTTTAAAAATATGAATGAATAACCCATCCAAAAGCCGCCAAAGAGAAGAAAAAACCCCAAGGCCACTCTTAGAGACGAGACAAAAATGTTCTTATTTTTCCGATTGATGTTACGTATTGCTACCAAATTTAAAAAGTTGGGTAAGTACTCGTTCTCTAGCCTGCCGTAAACATATTGCCTAACATTGTTGAAAACATCTGGATCATCTCTTCCATCCGTCTCGACACCCTTAATAATTTCCTTATGGAGAATATCCGGCAAATTTAAATTTTTTTCTGAATCTTCTACGAAATATTTAAGAAGCAAGTTCTGCGATGACTCGTGTAGATTTTCTCGGTTGATAAAGGACCCCGTCAGCCGGTTTGGCGAATTTCGAAGGAGATTTTCTATTATGTGAGGATCCACCGAAGATCGCTTATTCGCTTGTTGATTGATACTATACCGTGGTGGACGTTTAAAAAGCTTACGATCTTCTGGTGTCAATGGACTGGTTAAATCCGCATAAGAGTTATCTGCTAGAAGATTAGTGTTTTGTTTTTGGGTCCCTTTCTGAAGGCTTCCTCCTCGATCAAATGAATCGTCTGCACTGTAGTCAACCACGGGTCCTCCGTCACTGGTATCTGCTCCTCCATCGGCCACATTGGCATTCGTGGCATTTTCATAATGATTGATCAAATCTGAAAGTCGCGGACTAACCTCGAGATCCCCTCGCAAAAACAGCGATAAACGGCGTGAATCTCCTTCTTGCAATAAATTGTCATCCAAAATAAGATCAAGAAGTACAGATGACGACACCGACTTCGGTTTCGACCCTTCCAGAACTTGATGTGAATCTCGGTTTTGCGAGTGCCTGTGTGACGACCTCTTCGTTACGCTCTCTCTCAATCCCTTAACATAATGCTTACAAAGGTTCATGTGGCTCACCATGTCAAACCAAAAGTCAAGATAATCCACATTGTACTCTACTTCTTTCATGTACTCGTAAAAATTGTACAAACTCACCGGTGATCTGGTTCTATTAGCAAGAATTTCTCCCAATGTAGGCAATCGTCCCAACAGCACATTGTTATTTACTTGTTGTAGGCGCTCGATATCATAAAGGTGGTCCCTATTGAAATCTTGCTCCTGTTCCTTCTCATCCATGCCCTCTGTCTACACTGCTTCAAGCCTTTTAACATTGTTTTTCTTCTTAACACTCTGGTCGTGTAAGCATCAAACGCACCTCAGGCCTATTTTTAGGTTCATTGTGTGCAGTCCGCAACAGGTGGAAAATGTTAAAAAAAAAAAAAAAGAGGTGGCTGCAACCACTGCAGATCTCGAGGGCTATTGCGTGCTCTTCTTGGTTTTCACACAAAGTCGCTTTCCGTCAAGAGGACATTTTATGTGTGCAAGGTGTTAGCGGATGTAATGTGTCCTTCTTTCGAAACATTTTAACGAAAAGTGCGTGGATATACTATTTGGAGAAGCATGCCTCAGTGAGACTAGTAGTGTATAGTGCGTCTAGGGTAACACTACTATCCTACTACGCATTTAAGGTATAGATATTAAGAGATTTGTAAAAAAAAAATGTTTCTATTGAGCTACAATGTTGAAAACTAAGCAGAAATTCGCCCAATGTCCCACTCAGTGACATCTCTTTTGGCTCTCTTTTTAGCTCTGCTACTGTTCGCTTGCTCTCCCTAGTCTTAGTAAATTCGCGCTTGCATTGATTTTTTCTTTTTTTTTTTTTTTCTTTCTTTTTCAATTAAAGCGGACCAATTTGGCCGAAGCTTGACACGCTATTCTATTTCTTACATCAGGAAAAAATTAAGTTTTTGTTGGAAACTTGCTGGCTACAAATCAAACGATAACGCACGGTAGGATCCACCAAAAAACAAGAAAAAAAGCACAAAAAGAAAAAACCACAATAATAAGATTATTTGGTTCGCCGATCTCCGTTGAATGACATCAAATTTATACAATGAAATCATTTAAAAACTAAGTGCGGCTTTTCGTTGTCTATAGATCAAAATGCAATACGGTTGCGAAGCGCTAGTTGCTGGTGCAGCAAAATTAATATGCAATCAATGCGCCGCGTTGTCGCTTGAACCGATTGACAGCACTTACAAGTATAGACGACATCTTGCATGCTACACCAACATCTAGCCAAAATAAGTTATGGGAAAATGTTTAGATGATATAAATGGTCGGGACACGACTATTCACAAGCTTCCACTGCAGATAAAGATTATGCGTTAACAAATGCGCTGTTTCAAAGAATGCTCGCTTAACTTTTGGGCAAGGTTTTATTCCTAGTAAGGTAACACTTGATAGGTGAGGATTATATTTCAGGTGAGCTGCCACAGCTGATTAGTATGACTCGCCTGATTGGAGAACTTCAAATCTAATGAGAGGAGTGATATGACAACAGTTGCATGCTTCATAACAAATAGTGTTCGAAATTTTGTTCTACGAGCGTTCACGTCTACCGTAGCACTGTCTTTTTTCTTTTTTTAATTTTTTACTTTTACTTCTTTTTTTGGGTAATGATAAGATAGTTAACGATTACAAGTGTGGAAATATATAGACAGAGGGGTCGTAATTTCACGAGAAATTTTAATTTAAATTGAGGTAGTCGGCAGAAGTATTCGTGTAAAACCAGCGCCATAGAATCAATATATTTAAAATACAGGTTACACTGAGGCATTGGCAAATTGAGAAAATATTAGCTGAGCCATTAGGAAAAGGGAAGATCTTTTTTTTTTTTGTCGTTTTCCATTTTGTCAGCGCTAGTAACATAGGAAATTCCATGCTAAAAATTGTGGAATTCGGATTGAATTAAAGGCTAAAATTGACAAAAGTAAATTGCCAGACACATTTAGAAGCAATTTGTTACCTTGACGTTGAGGGTCTGGCTTATCTACAAGAAAATTTATATGAATAATTGGTAAGATGGTTATGCATCCTGATCATGGGTTGTTCCTTGATATTGGGAGTAATTCATTGACGGAAATAAACTTTAACCCCAATCAATATGCAGTACCAGACGTGGATGCTCTCGCAGCCGACTTCAATGTGGGCTTGGAGGAGGGATGGCTGCCATTTACGGGGAAAGACCAGCAGTCTTTTTGGGAGCCCTTCAATGAAAAGTTCGGAATATCGTTTTATGAGGAAGACGAAGAAGAAATTTTAAGGCATAGTCCGGTAACAAACAGCGACACTTACACGATACCAAAAGCACAACCATTGGGACAACCTCTATGGAAACCTAGTATGCCGAGTTTGCCGCAAACTTCTAGAGATCTGGTATCGCTGCATAGCTATCAGATGCACGGGGATGATTATATAAAAATAGAGCCTGTCAACGGTAGCTTGCCAAATATGGGAGCGTTTCAAACTTCACCGAGCTCCTTGTATTCACGCGACAATTCTTTTTCTGTAAGTATTGGCTCGTCAGAAAGAGCCAAATCAGATTATGCCGGATTTTTCTGTGGTAATAATAACTTTGGGTCCCCGTTTAGTAATGCTACAAGCACAGAGAGTGTTTCTGGCAGTCTACCGATAGAGACTACCGACAGAAAGAGAAAAAGCGATGAATTTGAAGCTGATCAGTGCAGTCAGCCGCAGTGGTTTCCTACTGTACCCCTGACACGAAATTTGAAGGTGAGTTTGTGCGAGCAAGGAGAGACAAAAAAAATGAAAAAGGAGAAATCAAATGTACGGTTTCAATGTCCCCATTGTAACGCAAGCTTTAAAGTCAAGAGTTACTTAACCCGTCACGTAAAGAAACATAGTTCTAGTAAGGCTTTTAATTGCCCTTTTTATGGAAAGTTTCTGGAAGGCTCTTTAGGGGCCATCAAATGCCATAGTACTGGTGGTTTTTCTAGGAGAGACACTTACAAAACCCATTTGAAGGCCTTGCATTTTATATATCCACCAGGGACAAAGTCTACTGAACGTAATTTCACCGCTGGTCGTTGTGCTGGGTGTCTTGGGTATTTTGAGGATAATAATAAATGGCTTCTTGACCACATTGAGAAAGGGCGCTGTCCGGCAACAGACTAGTTCCGAAGTAAAAAAGACAAGAAAAAAAAAAATTAGAAGTACGAGATAGAGATAGAGAGATTAATTTCAATTTAGTTTGTTGTATTTTCAGAACTTTTTTAGTATTTGCTATTAGAATTTTCGTTCTTCCATTGACTACATCTGTGATGAACCCATCTTTTTTTATAGCTACAATTATATGTGCGCCAATATATTGACTTTGCTTTAAGTTCGACAGCTAGGAAAATGAACAAGGAACGTTATCGCATAGTGGCCAACGAGTCGCTTACTATAAAAATGTTTAGTGACCCAGGAGGAGGAACGTAGTTTCTGGAGCACTCTGCCTGAACAAAGTCCGTGTAAATATAAGACCAACTGAGTATATCTGAGAATTTTTTTTTTTTGGCTCGTTCGCCCCCTTCTTCTCCCGACGTTCTGATTAATATTAACTTTATCAGTAGTTACAGTTATTATTATTACCAGACACCTAATCGTGCTAAGATGTCATCTTTAGACAAATCATTGGACGATATCATTAAGTCAAAGAAGTCGGTTAGAAGCACCAAAGCAGGTCGCGGTGCAAGCGGTAAGGTGGGCAAAAAAGTTGGTTCTTCTAAAAAGAAACCTATAGTTTCTTTTAGGAAGCCAACGCCATCTGTTCCAAGGGACACAGCCCCTGTGGATATGTCATATGCTACCAAAGTGGTCGTATATGGATTGCCAAAAGATATCAAATCAGACGCTATAAAGGTATGTTTTGGATAGACGAAATGATGGGATTATATTATTCCCCTTTTTCTTGTTTTCTTTTTTTTTTTCTTCCCAAGATTTTCTACGGAACTTCCTATTTTCCTTGTGTTTTATTTACTTATTGTTGGATACTTTGATGGATTGCTTGGCAGGTGAAACTTTAGAGTATTTTGTTTTCAGGAAAGATTAGCGGGTGTCATGAATGCGGTGCATATCGGTCCTCTAGAGTTTTCCGAAATTTTTTTGTTGATCTTTTAATTCTTGAGGTACAAGCTCAAACGCAGCATATTTATATTTGCTTTTGTCTCTGATATCAGCTAGCCGTGTGTTGAGGTGTTATGAGATGTACCAAGTTTGAGGTTTAAATCAAGACAGAGAAATCCTTAAACATGCGTACGCCATCTTGGAGTCACTTCTTTTTAAAGACGGACGGTCAAACGCATGAGTTCAAATTATGTACGAGGAATTTTTCCTGCCCTGCAATGTTTTCCAGCCCCTTATCCAGAAGGCTTATCTCTGCTGACAATAATCTGTAAAACAAGGAAATCCGGATCTTGGTCTTTACTGAAGAATTTTTTTTTATTTCCTTTTTTTTTTGGAAGACAGACAGACTAACAATCGTAGGATTTCTTTCAATCTCAAGTTGGTTCAGTGCAGAATGTTGCATTGGCATACAATGAGAAGGGTCAATTCAAAGGTATTGCGACTATTATCTTTAGGACTCATAAGTCAGCCTCTTTAGCCGTTGAGAAGTACAATGGTGCTCCTATAGATGGAGGCTCCTCCAAATTGAAATTGGAGTTGATCATTGACCCTACCAAAAAGCCTTTGACTTCTAGAATCGCTCCTAACAAGGTTCAACCTCCTCCTAAAGTCAACTCTCTCAAAGGTAGAGTCAAGTCGAACATAAAGAACAAACAAAACAAAGTTCAACAAAAGCAGAAGCCTGCCAAGAGAGCGAAGAAGACGGTCGAGCAATTAGACCAAGAAATGACTGATTATTTTGACAATTAGGTAGTCTAGAAGTCATACTCTTGTATACATTTGCGTGTGTATGTTGTATATTTAAAAGTAATTTTATCACGTGATAACAATTTAGCGATATGATAGTTTACAGAGGAAGACGTTAGAGAGATTTGCTCAGTCAATGGACAAATGAAAAACGTAGAATATGTCATAACGGCGGAGTTCCACGTGGACAAAGGGCCAGCAATTATTGAAAGGATTCCCCGAGAGAAAGGTTTTGCAATTGATGAGTTGGCGTTTTTACCGGAGGTAATGATGCCAGACCAAATCCATAAGAGAGAAGAGGACTATACCTTGTTTATTTTATATCGAAATAAGAAAACAGGGAAATTTCAATACTTATATGACAAAGGAGAATGTGATGAGTTTCCTTTTTTTTTATACACAGTTGTTCATAATTACAAAAGTGAGGACGTGAGACGAGGCTCGAAAATTAAGTCTATTTCGATATTGACCAAATTAGCGTATTTCAAACATTTCAAGCCATTATTGATAATATGTCTCAATAAATACTTTCCCGATAATGATACAACCTATTTACAAGAATTATACGACGCAGTTAACAAGAAAAATTTGAAAGTGAGTTCATCTATTTCCATTATAAGAGCATTGTTGTTAACCTCCATCCGAGACCTACCAATAAATGAGACAATCTATAGCAACAAAAAGTTCAGGAGTCAGTGTTTGGACAACAAAGGAAACGAAAACCCGGAATTATTTATAAGGAAAGATTTGAGTTTCAATTCTATTATTGTATTTAATAACATGCATATTCCTATCAAGGTGCCTATGTTAGAGCTTCCCGACACCATAGGGGACTATTTAAACCCTACGGACTTGAATTTCAAGCAAAATTTGACCAATATCTTGAATGCAAAGTTGGCATCCAAAGTGTTGGCAAGTGATTTAACCGTGTACTGCTTGGACACCCCGCCTCTTATTGTTCTTATAAACGCGGTACTTCTGGGTAAACGAATACTTGTAATGGGATACGAGAAACTGGCTGGGGAGATTATAGACGTTATACTTTTGATTTTGAAAATAGTGACTGGTGGGGGTATCTTGGGTGGTTTATTGACTAATTATAACATTTTTCCAATAATGGACGTGTCAAAAATCGACCTCTTGGAAAAATGTTCTTCATACCTTGCAGGTACAATTAATCCATTTTTGAAAAATCTCAGCAAGCTTTGGGATGTACTATATGACTTAGATAATAATGAAGTCCACTTACTGGGTAAAATAGAACATCCTGGTTCTAGCACTATCAAGTATTCCATCATTAGCGAGGACGCCAAGTTTTTATCTAGCTTGCAATCATCTATCTATCTCTACAACGATGACTTGGTTACTCTTCAGTTAATGTTAAGGCGGCATATTAACGAAATCATTCGCATTCTTCTCAGCCTGAAGAATATTGATATCCATTCCTTCCCTTCTAATAAGAAGGCTTCTTTGCTTCTTGATGGAGTGGGCTACTACTGGAACAACGACGAAAATAAGCTTATGGAGATTTCCTGCTACCAGATGGTTGCGAAAAATTTCCAAAACTTATTGCATAGCGGCAAAATTACTTACAACCTTTTATTGCCTAATTTGGCCAATGAATTAAATTGTATAATCGATTTGCATTACTATTTACAAAGTTTAGGTGATATGGCCTCCGTTGACGAAAGGCACATTTGGCTTTCTGTGTTGAATTATTTGATTGGCACTACAAGCCAAGAAGCCTTCCTCCTCATAACGTATTTAATCCCTCCTGCTTCGTCGTCCATTTCTTATTCCGGCGTTGCCGGCTCAAGTCTGCTAACCTTTGACAAAAATAAAGGGGTTGAAATATTGTTATTGAATCTCTTCAACCATGACGACCAAGTCAAGACTCTCGTCTATACAATTTTGCAAGATTTACGCGAAAGTACTATATGCGGTTGGTGCGTCGACCACTTTATTCGTTCCAATCCTCTTTACCAGATGGCTTTCGAAGACTTAACTACTCGGGCCTTATCATAGTCTTCTTCTTAGCATATCCTGTCCCTGTATACAAGCTTTCAAACATTCCTTCTTTTCATTTCCAGCCAAAGAAAGACAGCATTGTTAATCGGTCTCCCGGTTTCCTGCTTGAGTAAGACAGCCCTGATCCTACGTATTCTGACTCCCTCTTATATTTTCCACTTTCCATTGGCATTCCTGGTTCATTTTTTTTGTAGTCGAATTCATTTGCTAGCTGCGCTGCTTTCGTTTCTTCAACATGTCTTTGATTCTTTCTGTGGGCGATGTCCTTTTTACCAAAGTAAACCATGCACACTGCTATTCCTCCAAGTATTCCTAACTTTGTAAAAAACCCTTTTCTCGTCTCCATCTTCGTATGCAACTAAGAAACTTAAGTTATGAAGCGTAAGTTGTATAGAGCTCGAATGTCGTATTCTGTTAGATTTCAAGGCTCTCCTGATCATTGAACAAGCACGTGCTCGAATAAAAAAGTAGACTTCCTATTTGGGAAGTAAGTTTTTTTAAAGGTCGAGTTTGAAATATGGGGAATCATATGAAAAAGGACCACGGTACATCTGGAGACACTTAACAATAAATACGAACACGTTAAGCAGAAGAAAGACAACGTCAAAAGACTTAGTGAGTATTGTGAGATTAGATACTGGAGAATGGAAAACGTCGAAGAAATCGCACATGCTATAGCGGGAGCCGGTGGAGGGGCACTATCAATGATAGTGACATACCCATTGGTGACCTTGTCGACCTTAGCACAGACAACCAAGAGAAAAACAGAGGAAAAAGAAAAAGAGATAGCTAGAGAGGAACAAGGAGAGTCCAACATCGCTAAAAAGGCACTTGCAAGGATTAAAAAGAGCTCGACGGTTATTTCTGCCCAGGAAATTACCAAACAAAAAGGAATTTTTGGCTTGTATGCGGGATTGGAGAGTGCCCTATACGGAATCATGTTGACGAACTTCATCTACTACTATTTTTATGAGTTAACATCGAATGTGTTTTTAAGAACAAACGCGTTAAATAAGAGAAAAGGGAGAGGGTTGTCAACGATTCAATCGATTATCACGGGGATGGTCGCAGGTGCATTTACCTGCATTGGGTCGAATCCTTTCTGGGTAGCCAACACCCGTATGATGACTGCCAAGAAGGAAAATAGTACTTCAGCAGATCGGGTGTCCAATTCAACTTTCCGAATGCTTGTTGAAATTGTGAAACAAGATGGCGTAGGTACGCTATTCGCGGGTGTCTTGCCGGCATTGGTGCTTGTCATCAACCCTATTATACAGTATACTATCTTTGAGCAAGTAAAGAACGTTATTATGCTCAGAGGTGGGCGGAGGTCATTTACTGCTGTCAAGGCGTTCTTCATTGGAGCATTTGGAAAATTGATAGCCACATCCTTAACTTATCCTTATATCACTTTGAAGTCCCGAATGCATGTGAAAAAGAAGAAAATCCAGAGTCACGATGGCTCTGAAGAGAAAGAGAAAAAACTCTCTATGTTTGAGGAAATGAAGAAGATTGTACTTGAAGAAGGCATTGAAGGCCTCTATGGTGGGTTGACCGTGAAGTTGACCCAGTCTATCAGCACCGCTGCCTTTTTATTTTATTTTAAAGAAGAGTTGATGAGTGGCTCTGTTCAGCTTGTAAATCTCTACAGAATGTTAAGAGTTAAGAAAGCCATTGCTTGAAGCTCTTTATCATGTCTGTAATCTTTGTGCCTGTTTGGTACTTTTTTTATATTTATTTAGCTTAGTTATGCCAGCTTTCCTGGCTGATAGAATTTTACAACATACTTGTATCTCTAGCCAGGAATTAGAGGTGTTCTTAACTTGGAGGTTTACGGAGATTTTGTGCATTGTAATTGTCCTCTATTCTTGTCTAGAAGCAGAACTTTCAGAGAACTGTATTCTGTGGTGATTTTTATTAAAAATAAAAATTTGGCGTTAACGAACCTAGCTCTCTATGGCTGGGCTGCTCTAGAAGAATGTTCAAGCACAACGGACAAGGCTAATTTCTTATATGATCTCCGCTCGCGAAACTATCTAACTGTACTTTTCCGACAGTATAATTGTTATCGTAATCCGGTATCTGCGGTAAATCCAGTATCTCCTTGGAGCAAATTTATAGTAGTGATTCGAATTTAGACTACTTGAAACTAAAACACAATTAATTCGAAAGAAAAATGAACAAAGTCGAACATCAGAAATTAGGTTCCTCGGGATTATCTATTTCTCCTATTATCATCGGTTGTATGACATTCGGAAATTTTCATGCTTGGGGTATTACGGAAGAAGAATCTGTTATGGAAATTTTAAAAAAGTGTTACGATAATGGCTTAAGGACGTTTGATACAGCTGACGTTTATTCTAATGGCATGTCCGAGATTCTTCTAGGTAAATTCATCAAAAAGTACAATATACCAAGAGAAAGAGTTGTAATAATGACAAAAGTTTTTGCCCCTGTGGACTATAATGACCCTGACTTTAGTGCATTCAAATACGGCACTAAGGACTATCCTGCGATAAATTACGCAAATTCTCAAGGATTGTCAAGGAAACATATCTTTGATGCTGTTGACCATTCTGTCAAGAACTTGGGGACATTTATTGATGTACTACAAATACACAGGATGGATCGAATTACCCCAAAAGATGAAATTATGAAAGCATTGAATGATGTGGTCGAAGGAGGTAAAGTCAGGTACTTAGGAGCTTCTTCAATGAAAACCTTTGAGTTTGCGCAGTTGCAATTTATTGCCGTAAAAAATGGCTGGGCAAAATTCATTAGTATGCAGAATTATTACAACCTTGTATATCGTGAGGAAGAACGTGAAATGATTCCGTTCTGTAAAGAAAACGACTTTGGAAAAGTTGGTGTAATCCCTTATTCACCCATCGCGAGTGGTCTACTCGCCCGGCCATTATCATCAGAGGGGACCAAGAGACTGGCTACTGACCCAATATTTGCTAAGAAAGGTCTAGACAGACCTACTGAGGCAGATAAGGAGATTATAAACCGAGTCCAGAAATTGGCAGAAAAATATGATGTAAGTATGGCAGCAGTAGCTACAAAATGGGTTTTAAGTAAAGGTGCAAACCCGATAGTTGGTGTTAATTCTGTTGAGAGAGTAGATGATTTCATAAAAGCATTAAGTTTTGAGTTGAACGACAATGAAGTCTCTCTATTAGAAGAACCATACGTGGCAAAAGCTGAATACAGGACCTAATTTTTGCTCCTTATCATACTTTATATATGTATGAGTATGTTACCTCTTCAAAGCCACCAATGTTTAATAGGAGTAACTACATTCCATTTCACTCTTCAAAGTGTCTCTGTGAACGACATTGTCGGTGCACCCGTGGGCACGACATTTTGGCCCCAATTCGTAGTTTAGTGAGGCCACGAGGTCCCATGTACTGGAGATTATAGTACTAGGAATTTATATTAAAGAAACTAATGTCTGCCTTATAGCAATTAGTATATTCCTACTTTTCAAGCATGAAGGCACCGTTGGGTCCTTTGCTCCAAAACGAACCAGCAGTTTACTTCAATAGTAGCAGCAACTGGAAGCATACTTACGCTGCTAACTGCAGCGTTGAGAGTCTAACAAGAGATGTCTACACTAAAGGCTTGCACTCACATAATGACTATTGGAGAAAATATCCTCTAATTGAATCGTTAAGCTACGGGGTTATTAGCGTAGAGGCGGATATATGGTGGTTCGGGAAGGATTATGAGTTGGAACGGACCGAGATACCTACGACTAGAACGGTGCAACATGATTCTAAAGCAGGACAACATTTTAAGAAAGACGAGATATACGTTGGCCATAGCCAACAATATTTGCAACAGAGTCACACCCTTTTTGATTTGTATTTAGAGCCGTTATACCGACTTTTGAGTGACGCCAATCCAAAAATGATTGAAGGGAATAATACTGTCCTAGACGTGGATGAGTCTTCTGGAGTTTTTTATGACTTTCCAGAACAACTGTTATATTTGTGGTTTGATTTTAAAAATAATCCGGTACAAGCCTACAAAAACTTAAAGACTTTATTAGAACCGTTTATCAAGAAAAATTGGCTCTCTTACAAGGAAAAAGAAACCCAAAATTATGTTCAGCGTCCCTTGACTCTTATTGCCACTGGATCATATCCTCTTGATGTAATTGCCAAGGAGGATAAGCAATATCTCTTCGTGGATGCACCTTTGCAGGAATTCAAAAGCGGCGGTAATGAAACTTTGATGCAAGAATATTCGAAACTCGCAGTTTTTGCTAGTGCCTCGTTGGAACAATTACTTGGTCAGGACGGTGCGAATGCAGCCAAAAAGGACACTTTGAATAGCACCAGCACCAAATCTTTGAAAGACCATATTGACGTTGCACACCAGCACAATTTGAAGACGAGAGTCTGGGATGGTATCGAGTGGCCTAATTATCTCAAAGTTGACTTTATGAGGTCTCTTTGGCTGATTGGCAGCGATCTCATAAATGCCGATGATCTTAAATTCGCGAGTGAGACTTTCTAAAAATAGTTTAAAAAACTTATCTATATAATGCTCTAAAGATAGTATACGGCTGTCTCAATTTTAGTTAAAAGTAGCGACTAAGTGTCTCGTAGGTAAAAAAAATCATTGCGTTTGATGGTATCGCTCTAACTAGGGTTATGGGTAGTCCTCGATAGAGGTTGGATATTCCTCCTGGTTTACCGATGATCTTTTTACTAATCTTGAAGAGGTTTGTCAGATTTTTGTTCTGGTCAAGAATATCGGCTGTCTGAATGTTAGACTTAATGGTGTCCGCAGGAAAAGCGAGAAGATGAAATGAAGCACCAGCTAAAGCACCGCTGAGAGCGAGGTTAAAATCGCTGAGTTGGTCTTTATGTCTGTACGAGCGAAAAAGAGATTTAGAGTACTCATAGGTCCCAAACCATACTGCCGTTCCTGAAATTTCCCGTAGCATAGTACTTCCAGATCCCTTCCATAACCCAATTATGCCTTCCTCTTTCACTATACGCCGGATCATGGTTAGATAAGAGTTGGAACTACCGGTACTAGAAATATTAGCAACTTGTAGTTTACACTTAACTAATTCGATCGGGGTCAAGACGAATGAGACGCAAAACCCAGAGAATCCACCACAAGCTGCTTTTATTCCTAGTGGTAAGCCCGCTCTATTATATTCCTCACTAGCGATATATTTCTTTGCAAACACTGTTGACAAGGAATAAGTGTAGAAGAGCACAGCATTTTCAACGCAAGCGCCGCCTAATGGAGCTCCAATACCCTGGTAAAATCCTTTAAAGAAACCCTCATTAGCATAAGTGTACTTAATGACGTCTAGGGCACTGCTGTTCGCAAATATAGAAGAAGATTGCAACCGCACTTTCACCGTGTCAAAAGGATATTCGAATATTTTTCCTACCATTCCTGAGATAGCACCGACTGTTATTTCCTTTGCATGGTTGACATGATGATCCATGCTCTATCAAACCCTTTGTATTAGAACATGCAGCTTTACAATAGAACAGATAGTAAAGAATAAGTCTAAAAGAAAAAAAAAATTTCACCAACCTAATAGAGATGAGGACTACTTCGTGGCCTAATTTAAAAATTTTTCATTGTGACTACGATTATACCATTATATAAGTATCTGAATTGGCTTGTTAATGTTAAACTAAGGACGCTTATCTCAATGGAATGAATCTAGAAGAAGCGTTACCTGCTCTACCATGTCTAACAGGTGTGTAGGAAATAGAGAACTCAGCCAAGTAGTGACCAACCATTTCAGGCTTAATTTCAACAGTGTTGAATACCTTACCATTGTAGATACCAATGACCGAACCGATCATTTCTGGCACAACAATCATATTTCTCAAGTGTGTTTTGACCAAACGTGGTTTTTCATTTGGTTCACATGCCAATTTTGCTGCTCTCAATTTGTTAATCAAACCCATTGGTTTTGCGCCCAAACCTCTGGAGAATCTTCTTCTGACTCTAGCGCCGCACAACTTGGTGAACTCCTCTGTTGGCATTTCCAACAAGTCCTTCAAATCAACTCCTCTGTAAGAGAAGGTCTTGAAAGTTCTCTTTCTTCCAGCTAAAGAATAGTTAGTACACTGTTACCTATTTCTTCAAAAAAAAAAAATACTTGAACAGCTATAAGTGTGCTGGGTTTGTCACCTCCAATAACGAGATCGAAGACTATTGCATTTGCAATGCTTTTGCTCTTCAACCTTTTCAAACCCTTTTTTATCTCTTCTCGACTTTCATTGACTCTCATGTGAATTGAATTCACTATGCAAACAACCTTTCTCGGACAAATTCTTATCCAATTCATTGTCACTTTTCACCCTACGCAAAAGTCGAGTCTCCCGCACATTTATACACCCACGAATTAAGTCTGTCCATGCAACACTATTAAAGCCTTTTGTCGATAACTCACATACTGTTTTCAGCCATATTTTGTCACAACCTATGCTTACTTTAGGCAAAAACGATGATCGAAAAGGCCTTTACCTCTATGTCAAGTGAAAAAATTTAAACCCGAAAAAAATTGTGCGGCTATCTGCAGGATAATTGTGTGCGAATATCAATTTATTTGAACCGGAGCTTTTGTGTTATTTTTGTAAAGACCACACAAGGGACGAAGCGTAAGGGCACAAAAATGCTAATTGTGACTGTCTTTTGAAGTGTATTCTCAAATGTACTTAGGGCTATGCTCACACTTACTGAAAAAGAAACACCAGTACGTATGCAGGATTGAAGCTTGGTCTTCACTAGAATTTTTCACGAAGGTTTGAACGATATTTCGTAAAGAAAGGATAGTCTGCTTTTAGCTTAAACGTGATTATTCTAAAGGACTTTATTATAAGATGAAATACTTAGCAGCTTATTTGTTGTTACAACAAGGAGGTAACAGTAACCCATCTGCCAGTGATGTCAGTGGCTTATTGCAAACTGTCGGAGCAGAAGTTGACGAAAGCAGATTGAACAACTTATTGTCTGAAGTTGGTGAAAAAGACGTCAACGAATTGATTGAGACAGGTAAGGGCAAGTTCGCCTCTATGCCTTCAGTTGGAGCTGGTGGTGCTGGTGGTGCTGCTGCACCAGCTGGCGGTGCTGCTGAGGAAGCTAAGGAGGAGAAGAAGGAAGAAGCACAAGAAGAATCCGATGAAGACATGGGAATGGGTTTATTCGATTAAGTCTAGCATATAGTTTTTTTAGTCGAGTAATATAGCTTTACTTTCCTTACAAAGTTTACTAGTAGACATTAGAAACATAGGCACATGGAGGGCCGTTAGGTCTGATTTTGGCTATCGAGTTTAAAAGCAACTTTATCGACAAGAATGCGGAATTTTGTAATCTCGCCTGCGAGTTTATCTCTTTCACTGATGGCAATGTCACTAGTATTGAAGTTGTCAGTTTCTTTGTTATCTTGGTCTTCGTCGCTGTCCATTGGTTGATCCTGGGGTTCTTTAGGACGATCAACGAGGTATTCACTTGGCGTGGATGTCAAAGTCGTAAGCCTTTCCTTAAGTTGTGTCAAATACTCGAGCTTTTCGTGTTTATACTCCAATCGTTTGTGTAATTCCAAAAGACGTAACCTCACATCATCGTACAGTTGAAAGTCCTCGCGAGTGTTACTAGAAAACTTCTCCTTCTGGACCAGCCTGTCACGCGAACGGTTAGGCATTGACTCTATGTTTCCTTCTTCTTGATCCGATGGAGTCGTTTGATCCCCCTCATCATCCTCGCTCAATCTTTCTTCTTTCTCCCGGCTCCCTTTCAATAGATCCTCTCCCATAGGTAGGTCCTGTATCAACGCACCAAATTTGTCTATATTTTCCTTTGAATTGTTTATCTCATTAAGCTTGGGCAATGCTACGGGCTGCGAAATGTTGTTTTTCTCTGCTATTTGATCCCTTGCCACTAATATGTTATCTTGCTCACATTGGAGAACTTGATCGACAACTCTATTCACTATAGCTGCAGGGAATATTTTTCTGTTGTGATTTTTAATTTCCTGATTTACTTTATCAAGGATCTGTTCCATTTCTTGATGACTCAAGTGCCCCCCCTCATCGCTCTCTACTATGCTCCTGAGTGCGTCGTCATAGACAAGCGGCTTATTAAGACGCGCAATTTCATGGTAAATGAACTTTTTGACTGATATATAACTTCTCTCCAGCATCGTCTCCATTAACTATTCCTAATGCTACCAGCTCTAGTATTTGTACTATTCCGATGTCTTAGTTGCATTTTATATGCAGGCTCTTGACCTCGTGAAAAAAGTTTCGGGGACCAAGGCAGAGTTTTCCCATATTAGAAATCAGTTTGGACTTCTAGTACTTGAGGCTTTCCTTATGTAGTCGAACTTGTTCATTTAGCTTGCTTTTCTTGTAGATTAACGAGTTTTATTATCTGAAGAATGTCATCATTTTACATTTCTTCGTCGTTGTTGCGAAATCGCAGAGAAATTTCCCTGTTGAAAGCAAGAAGAAAAAAAAAATATATTAACATTTCTAAAATATGGACTACAGAAACAAATTGGACATTTTTAATGCGCTGAATAAAAAATCTTTGGCTGGCTTTCCACACTGCACCGGTTCTCCCCTTGTTAAAGCTTAAAAATTAAATTAGTTTGCACCCTATTAAAGTAGTGTCCATACCACATATGGGGAAGCTCCAGGATGAGCATACTGCATGATTGCATCGTTTATGACACCAAGAAACTGATAAGTTTAAGGTAGAGATAAAGGTAAGAAGGATATCTATTCAAGAGTCCTTAAGGTAGGAGGATGTTAGAAGAGGGAGGATTCAATGCTACTAATTTGGTTACCGAAATAGTCGAGTTGAACACTACACTCCCAGTTACAAATGGTACAGCCAGGATGGCGAGAGTACAAGTGGGAGTGTCGTCGCTACTAGGACTCATGGCTTTTGTAGTTTTTTCGATATTAAGAGTCCGGTATCCGGACTTTTACGTGGCTAACTTTAGTGGACTCAATTATTCGCCGTATTTTGCAAGACAGGAACTCCCTAGGTTGCCTTCGAAATCGCTCTTTGGCTGGATACCGGTTGTGGCTAAGGTCAACGAACAGCAGATCTTATCATGCGCCGGGTTAGATGCGGCTGTTTTTCTTAATTTTTTTAAAATGAGTGTGAAAATAATTGCTGCCTGTCTAATTTGTGCCTTGTTCATCATTTCACCGGTGCGGTATCGGTACACGGGCAAGTTGGATCAGGAGTATCCGAGCGAGGTGGAAAATTTAAAGTCGGATCAAAAAAAGAAGTTACAGCAACAGTATCTTGTCGCATATACACTCTTCACTTATGTTTTTACATTTGTTGTTCTTTACTTTCTCTTCAAACAAACAAGGAAGGTCATAAGCATACGGCAGAAATATTTGGGAAAGCAGAATTCGATAACTGACAGAACCATCGAGCTCTCTGGTATACCGCCTTTTTTACGAGATGAAGAAGATCTTCGAAGGCATATTGAATCTTTGGGAATAGGAGAAGTGACTTCGGTCGTGCTCGTAAGAGAATGGGGAGATTTAAATAAGTTGTTTGAATTGCGACTAAAAGTATTAAGAAAAGCTGAGAGTTACTGGGCGGAGTATTTTGCTCGCAAGGGCGTTAAAAATATCCATGAGATAACACCCGGGAATATATATCCTCAGTTGAGGGAGAATATCAACATTAGCCGGCTAAGACATGGTTATAGTGATAGCGACGAGCATTCGAATAATTCGCTCGAAGAAAGCTTCAGCTCCGAAGGCCGTCCTTCCGATAGAACTACTACTGTCCAGAACTCTGTGAGGGATTTGAATCTCTTCGCTGAAGCCAATCGTGAGCGTCCCAAGATAAGGAGAGGAATGTTTGGAATATTTGGAAAGGAGGAGGATGCTATAAGTCACTTTAGCGAAAAACTAGAAGTAATCGATAAGGAAATACTTAGGGCACGCGGTAGAGAATACCCAGGCACCTCGACGGCTTTCATCACAATGAAATCGGTAGCACAAGCTCAGATGGTAGCACAAGCCGTTTTAGACCCTAAGATTGATCATTTAATAAGCAATATCGCCCCGGCCCCTCATGATGTAATATGGAAGAACTTATACCTAAGTCGGAAAGAAAGGAAAATAAGGATTTATTTCGTAACATTGTTCATTGGATTGTTAAGTGTGCTAATGGTGGTTCCGGTTACTTATCTAGCGCAATTTTTGAATATATCATCTATATCGCACTTGTGGCCTTCACTAGGGAAATTCTTAGAAAGTAACAAACTTGCCGCAAAAATAGTCACAACCTTATTACCAACTTATATTTTCACATTATTTAATGTGGTTATGCCTCTTGTGTATGTTTGGGTAAGCACGGTTCAAGGCTATACATCCCATAGCGACGAAGAGCTATCAATCGTCTCCAAGAACTTTTTTTACATTTTTGTTAACCTTTTCCTCGTTTTCACGATGGCTGGGACGGCGTCATTGAGCGATACCACAAAGATTGCTTATAAGTTGGCTGCATCTCTTAAAGAACTTTCCTTGTTTTATGTGGACTTGATAATTTTTCAAGGTCTCGGAATATTTCCTTATAAGCTTTTATTAATGGGCAACTTCATGAAATATTCTTTCGAATCCTGGCTTTGGTGTAAAACCCCTCGAGATTATTTGCGTATGCATAAGCCACCTATTTTCAATTTTGGTTTACAGTTGCCACAACCCATTCTTATATTCATAATCACTATAGTTTACTCTGTCATGTCAACAAAAATTTTAACTGCCAGTTTGGTCTACTTCATAATAGGATATTTTGTCTACAAATATCAACTTCTCTATGGATGTATTCACCCACCACATTCTACAGGTAAGGTATGGCCTTTAATCTTCAGGAGAATAATCTTGGGACTACTTATTTTCCAGCTCACTATGGCGGGTGTGCTTGCGCTCCAAAAAGCTTACGCATATGCGACCTTACTTGCTCCGTTACCAATTATAACTGGGGCTTTCTTATGGAATTTTGAAGAACGCTACATTCCTTTATCTATATTTATTGCCTTAAGGTCTATTGAAAATAGCGGATGGCTGTGTTTTAGTTCGGAAGAAGGCCTTGATTACACCGGTAGCAGGGATTCTTACAAGACAGTCGAGGAACAACGAGAAATCAACACTACCTATGCGTATCCTCAACTAATTGATCCGCTAGACGGGCCCATAATTGCGATTGAGGACAAGGACCTTTTAATGCTTGATAATAACGGTTCCATTATTAGAAAACGATGCGATGCAAATACTCTGTTTTGAAAGAATTAAGCACTTGTGTTTTAGCCACTCACCAAGTTCTTTCCTGCGTATGTGCTTGCGTAAATCAGATTCCAAGTCATGGCCCATTCATGGGTAATTATATTTGCTAGTGTGTAATTTGAAAAAAAACTCACTAAAGAACCAACAATAAGTAGAGTCGTAAATAATTGTATAATAGTGGAAAGTCCCAATATTGTTATAACTTTTGTGTATTTGATATTGGTCACTAATTTTAAGGCTTCAACAATATTAAAGAATCCAATAACATTTATAATTTTAATTGTATGAATAGATTGATCGTAGGGCCAAATTAACATAACAATGGGGAACAACTTAATTGAGCTAGCAACTAATACGGTAATCAATATGACATATATTTGATAGCCCTTTGGAAATGTACTCATCATATTATTATTCCTAACCTTCCAATGGTAAAAATATAAAAGAATCTGGACCGAACTATTAAAGGCTACCAGTTCCACAATCAGCTTCACAATAAATAAAAGATACTGTGTATATATTTTTTTGCTTAGGATCCAACTAATTATTAGTGAATGCTGTGTCCTCTTTTCTTCGTAAGCCCATGCCAAATAGACATCGAATAATATCATCACGATTACTACCCTCGCCAACTTTTTATATTTTAAGTAGGCTTCCATAAATTCTTGCACCTTTCCCCAGTAAGAATTCTTGACAAATCCTACTTCATTATTAGAATCCTTCATCATTTCTATCTCTGTCAAATTATAGGCCAAATGCCTATATGCTTGTGGTTTCAATAAAAAGATATCGAGAAATAAGATAACATTATCGTATTCAATATATCTATCTGCTATCTGCTCGCAGTTTGGGCAAACCGTTAATGTTATATATTCACTCTTGTATCTGTAGTAAAGACAATCAATGTCATGATTAGTACATTCTACACAAATCATGATAATACTTTATAAACTTTTGTTAGTCGCACTTTAAAAAAATGATCTATGCTAATTTTATGACTAGACTTCTATTTAAATAATTATCATTAGCAGATAGTGATAGGGGGAGGAACTTCTGGAACTTGTCCCAATTGAAATTCGGCAGCAGCAAAAGCTTTGGATACTCTTTCGTCGTAGTCTTTTAGGTCTACTTGAGAGTTTTCTTGTAATCGATTTCCCACAGAATAAACAGCTCCAGAAGGTTTTGAGAAACTGTCTCCAAAAGGTGATTGATTAGAAAAGTTGTTAAAAGCCAGGGGCTTATTGCTCGTTTCTAAAGATGTTCCACCAAAAGCTGACTGTTGTAAACTTGAATGTTGTCCACTTGCAGCAAGGCTGGAAGGATCTTGCTTTCCCATAGATGAACCAATATTACTAAAACTCAGGAAAGGAGAAGATGCACTGTTTCCAAGAGCAGAATTACCAAATGTAGGTTTTTCTGAACTAAACTTACTAAAGCCAGATTGGCCAAACCCTGTACCTGTTGATGATTCTAACGATGGTCTATTTGGTTCTGATTTATTAGCAAATTGCCCAAATCCTGAACTCTCATTTGATGTCAGTTCAAACCCAGATTGGCCAAAACCACTCGCGATAGGACCAGTTTGAGATAAAGGGAATCCAGACGAGCCAAATCCAGACGAAGTAGGAACCAATTTAGACAGGTCAGAGGATGCTTTACCAAACCCAGACAGCCCGAACCCAGACAGCCCGAAGCCAGATTGACCAGAAGGAGGTTGACTAAACCCAGATTTTCCGAAACCCGATTGGCCAAAACCACTCTCACCAGAACTAGGTTGACCAAAGCCAGATCTACCAAAGTCCGACTGACCGAAGCCAGATTTACCAAAACCAGACTGGCCAAAACCTAGTTTGCCAAAGCCGGAGGAACCAAAACCTGAAGCAGGGCTATTTGTTTGAATCGTTGAAACTTGTTCCGAATCAGACGGGCCAAATCCCAGCTCACCGAAACCAGAGCTTCTAAAACCAGATTGACCAAATCCCAGTTTACCGAAACCAGAATTACCGAAACCGGATTGACCAAAACCCGATTTCCCAAATTCAGATTGACCGAGGCCAGACTGACCGACATTAGGGTTTCCAACACCAGAATTGCCAAAACCAGATTGGCCAAAACCAGAGTTACCAAAACCAGATTGACCGAAGCCAGATTGACCGAAGCCAGATTGACCGAAACCAGATTGACCGAAACCAGATTGACCAAAACCCGCTTGGCCACTAGATTTATTATTCAAAGATGCATTAGTAGTTAGAGATCCCAACGAGCCTGCTTGATTGTTTTGAGCAGAAGCAAACGGGGAGCTCGTCATTGTTGAACTGAAAGGGTTGCTACCCTGGAATCCTGTACCACCAAAATTACCAGACCCGACACTTGGGGACCACGAAGATCCCGACTCTCGTATTGTACTTGACGCAGACCCCGTGGGATCATTCATTATTCTGGTCAAATTTTCTTCCAAGCTGACAGGTATGAATGGTTTTGGTATGCCAGCATTAGGTTCGGCACTTTTTTGTTGATATCTAGTTGCATGTTGTTCCTTTCCAAGAAGGTAGTCTACACAGCTATCCATATCCTTAGCTCGTGCTTCCATGCTTCTGTTGTAATCTTCCACATTATTAGATGCCAATGCTTGCAAGTACAATAGCCTTTGCTCTTCAAAAGAAAAATCTCGTCCACTAATCAAATTATTTACAGCAGGGTACCCTAAACCAAAACTTGAGAGAACAGGCTTACATTGAAAGCTCCTATAATCTTTTAGGCCATCCTTAAGTTCTGCGGTTTTATTTCCTAAATTCGAAGCTGAAATGAAATTACTCAAAGTATTCGAACCAGTACTGCTACCAGTGTCCTTGACGTGTGCAAACTTACAGCTATTACCATATTTGCAATTTCCCTTAGCGTAAAACTTACAGACAGGTTTATTAGCCATTGTTGAAGAATTATTCCGTGTATGATTGTTCTGTCTTTATTTGAACGTGATCACGTGGTAGGGGCACGTGTAGATCACGCGTTACTCTCTACTAGACGTTTATAGGAAAGAATCAAAATGTCTTGGTTCTGGACACTGATACTAAAAGCTTCTTTGTAAAGGGCCACAATTTCGTGTAATACAGATTCTTTGGTCTTTTTACCCTCTGAAACTTCTTGCAAAGTATTCTCAAGCCGTTTGCGTAAAAAAGGTTTTGACAAGGAGATGTTGTTAAATTTGATTTCACTAAAGCCTTGTACAAGACCCATGCCTAATTCAGAAGGAATAATGACTTCTCTGGAACCCTCTTTTACCTTAACAATATAACCACGAGCAATTACTTTGTCTATATGTTCCGCAATTGTAGCGTCTGTGCCTATTCCATTCATATCCATCATAGAGATAAGTTCTGACTCCGTCATATGCGAGGGTCGGGAAGTGTTTCCCTCAGAAAGAGCACTCAGCAGTATTTCTATTCTTTCGCCTTTGCTAAAGAGAGGAAGAGTTCTAGAGGAGGACCAGGAATAATAAGGATAAACATCCAAGTAGTTAGTTTCGGTGACTCTAAGTCCACTTACTTGAAAATTTTCTTCTCCCCACTTCAAATCCACAATCACCTCTTCTCCTTTGGCATCTTTGGAACAACAAGCGAGAAACCTCCGTGTCACGTACTCGTAGACCTTACGCTCGTCAAGATTGTCGAGAGTATCTATGTTAGCATAGTTGACAGGATGGATGGGAGGGTGTGCTTTATCATCATGGCTACCGTTTCTCGGAGAAGTTACACCATTTGATAAAAGATTATTTGCATAGGATCCCCACCTCGAATCATAAGTTTGCTTACTGACAATCAGACTTAAATTCATTGCCGGGGCAAATTTATCAGTTTCTGTTCTAGGATAGGATATAAATCCTTTATTATACAATTTTTCTGCTAAATCAAGAGCTCTTTTAGCACTCATTTTGAAGTATCTTGAACAATCTTTCTGCAATTCCACAGTAGTTAATGGCAAAGGACGCCAGTTTGTCTTCACTTGTTTCTTCACGTCTATAATCTCTCCTTCTTTATATCTCATGCAATTTTGGTATAACAAGGTTACATACAATCTATCAAAGAACCGATTTTTCGTCCAAGAGAAGTTCACTTCTTGGTTATTTTTCTTGATGGTTACCCCTATATACCAATATTTCTCCGGGACAAAACTCTTAACCCGGTGGTATCTGTCAACAACAAATCCTAAAGTTGGCATCTGGCAAGTTCCATACGAGATGAGACTTCCTTTTTCGAGTTGTATCACATGCGACCTCCTGAACAATTCGGTCAAGAATCGAGTAAAGCTAGCTCCTACCCTTAGGTCAATCTCCATACGACATTCGACTGCTCTTACTGAGTTCATATCTAACCTTTTTGGATTTCGAGCAGCATACAAGATATGCTGCCTTTCTAAATGTGAAAATTGCGCTCGCCAAACATCCTGGATCCCTAGATGAATCCTGCCCTTAACTGCTGCTCGATAAATTTCGTAACCTATGAACTCGCCCTCTCGATCAAAGTCGGTCCATATCATGAGTAATTGCGCGTTCCGCATCTCACTAGTGATATTGTTGAATACATCTTTGCTGGCGACAACATCTATTAATGGCGCATCAAAGAGTCTCCCTGGGTTGCACTTTCCCCAGCCGTGGTCTTTTGAAAAGTCAATGTTGGTTATGTGGCCCATGACTGAAGTCATGGTGACTTCACAGCTTCCATGTTCCGGAAATTCAAATCTGAAATCATAATTCTTTATATACTTATTCTTACTATTTCGTACCCTGATATTTCCTCCACTTAGTATATTCGATACATTCTTCGAAATTGAAGGCTTCTCGGCTACACACAAGACTTTCATCTTTCATAGTGACTTGCAATGGGATCGTTATGGTGTAGTAGAGTAGTTCTTCCTAAAGCTGTTAAAATCTGACGTCACATGACTGTCAGCTAGTCTGCTATCAGTGATGAGGACTTGATCTTACCCTTTTTTGTTTGACTAAATGTCCTTAAAGAACAGCAGCATCGACAATTTGGTAAATTGGTTGAAAAAAGGCCATGAATATACAAGGAGTTATGAAAAAGGGGCATTTATATCACCCAAAATTGAGACTAGGGACGACGAGTTTTCCGGTCGAGGAATTTACGCAACAAAACCTATTAGCAGCAATGAGCTTTTGATCCACATTCCACATTCCTTTTTGCTCAATGTGAGGACTGTATTGCTCCATATTGAACAGTACGGGAAAAGTCTAAATCTGTCAGAGAAAGTTTATAAACCAGTCGAGACCAAGGACTTTCCAACGGATGCGTTTACAAATATTTATGAACAGTTGACCAACGAGGAACTTCTAAAATTGAACTCTTTTCAAATTGTTTCACTTTTTCTTTGCTTTGAGAAGCTGCTCCAAAAGGAATCATTCTGGCATCCATTTATCGATAGTCTTCCTGTTCTAGAGGCTTTCCATCTGGTTCCGATGGTATGGTGTGCTACGCAAGAACATAGGATGCCTAGTATCCTTAACTCATTACCGTCTTCAACAGCTCAACATACAGAAAAAATCTACCATAATTTTTCTCGAGACTATAATGTCGTTAGGGAATTAATACGCGAGAAGATGAAAGAAACCAACCCAAATTACGATGAAATTGAAGCTCTAGTAGCGAGTAGAATTTTGCCCAAAAAGCTTTTTCTTTGGGCATGGATGTGCATTAACTCTCGCTGTCTATTTATGGACATACCAGAAAAGGAATCGAGGGAAGATAAATGGACTATGGCTCCTTATGTAGACCTTGTGAATCATTCATCTGATGACCATTGTCTGATAAAAATTGACGCAACAGGATTCTCCTTTCTTTCGATGCGTAACTATTGTGCAGATGAGCAGATATTCTTGTGTTATGGCCCTTATTCAAATGAGTTTTTATTATGTGAATATGGGTTTATGTTACCAAACAACAAATGGAATGATTTGGACATAACTCACTACATCTTACCTATGTTGAGTAAGGAACAAAAAGATTATCTCCAAGCCACGGGGTATTTTGGCGACTATACTTTGAATAAACCTCAAGGAATTTCTTTTCGAACAGAAGTTGCTTTAGCAATGCTTCAAGAACCTCATCCAGGAAAGTCCAAGAGGGTTTCTGCCTATATACAAGGTTTATATGATGGAAGTGCTTATGAAGCGAAAAACAGACAACTTGTGATATCACTTTTGACGGATGTCTTGAGGAAAACGGAAGAACAAATCGAAAAAGCCTATTTTACACAGGACAAAGAAGATGCACTACAAAAGATATTGAAGCAGTCTATTATTACAATATATACAGATAAAAAAACTCTAGTGTCAGATGTATTACAAGACTATGGAAAATTCAGTTGAGTGGCCCTTTATACACATCAATTTCGCAGCTGGTTGTTGATTGATCTTGCGTCCAATGTTTTTTCAATACTTAATTTATTCTTGATCATAGAAACAAATAATTTATTAACGGGTGTCGGAATGCCGTGTTTGTATCCTAGGGAATCGATGTAGCCATTTATCCAGTCTATTTCTGTGGTGTTTAGGTTTCTCACGTCCTCCCTCATTGATGAACTATTTTGGGCCGTCAATTCACAAATTGCTAGTACCGTATCTAATAACTGGTGACTATTTAACTGGCTATTGGCCTCAGGAACTTTGTCGAAAACATCGAATTCCCCTTTGAAAACGCGGACTGCCTCGTTTATAATCTTCTTCATAAGAGGAACGGTCTTCACCCCATAAAACAAATCCCCATTTGGACAATCAAATAGAGCCGTCAATGGATTTATGCAGGCATTCACTATGAGCTTCTCTATTTGGCGTAATAGTAATGAATCATACAGTACATACTCGGCACGTAGTGTTTCACAAGCAAGAAGCATCCTTATGAATTGCGGTGTGCTATCGGCCTCTGAAGTATCAACTTCCGGTCTTAGGAGACGAGGTATTCGCGCAATGCTAATCCTACCCATTCCGACATGATGAATTTCATTTGGGGAGCTCTTATAAGCACCATGCGTGCTGATTGCTTGAAACATGTTGGGTCTGTACTGTTCATCTGGCCAAAAAGTTTCCACCAATTTTTCTTTCATGCCCATCCCGTTTTGAAGGATAAGAATATTGGATTTGGAGTCAAGATTCGGCACGTATTTTTGGAGTGCTGGCACTGTGTTGTGGGTTTTTGTGGAAAGTATTAAATTTTGGATGTACATAGGTTGTCCACTTGCTTTTGTAGGGCTTCTATAGTCTGCATTAATCTCTGAAATACTAGAAATTGATTCCAATCCACTTCTTCGTGATACCAGGATCCTAGAGTTGGCATTCCTGAATTCATCAAGTCGTCTTTTCGTCTTAAGAAGTAAAATCATATCCACCAAACTTCCATGTAGAGTAGCCATTTCATTCGCCACTAGCGACCCCATGGCTCCTGCTCCTAAAACATACACCTTCTGAACTCCATTCATTGAATCCAGTTCTTGTAGAATATTAAAAATCAACAATTACTGACACTATTAGATAAGTGAAAAATTTCGCTAGTACCATGATATCGTTATAATTATATACTTTCATTTTAGTTAAGAAAAGAAAAACTAAATGCTTATTGTGGGACTTACAGGAGGAATAGGTACAGGAAAGTCTACCGTTTCACAATATCTTCAGCACAAACATAGGTTGCAAGTAGTTGACGCAGATTTGATAGCGAGACAAGTTGTTGAACCAGGACAGCAGGCTTACAATCAAATAGTTGATACTTTTTCAGCGGAAGTACCGGATTTAGTAAATCGGGATGATAAAACATTGAACAGACCCTCATTGGGAAGAGCAGTATTTGGAAAAAAAGACAAGTTGAAAAAGCTAAATTCAATTGTGCACCCAGCAGTACGAAAAGCTATCATCTATCAAATTTTAAAGGCATATATTCAATTGCAAGATATGGTGGTCTTGGATGTGCCCTTGTTATTCGAGTCGGGATTGGATAGAGTATGTGGTGTCACACTCACAGTTAGCTGTCCTAAATCACTCCAGATTGAAAGATTGAAAAGCCGTAATCCTGAATTGAGTGAAGAGGACTCTAGTAGGAGGATAGAAAGTCAAATGAGCAACGATGAACGTAATTTTAGAGCTGATTTGGTGATAAATAATGATAAAAGTAAGCAAGAATTGGAGCGGGATATTGAGTCAGTGTTGCGAGAAATACGACCAAGTAAAATTTGTACTATAGTGGAATACATACCCTTTTTTGGAATTTTGGCTGCGTTAATCACTTTTGTAATGCGGCTATCAAGAGATAAATTTAAAGGGAGCAAGTCCTATAAGAAAATAGACTAATCTTATTATATACAGTTACCCAGTTGGTGTTCGTAATACCTCACATAGTTCATGCTCTCCAATACTGTGCCAAACTATGCAAACGATCTATGACAACAGGTAAGAAAGCATTGACACTATCATTTATTAAGTTTTGGAAGTGCAAAATGGCGTCTTCTTCACTCATTTCCAAGCCAAACTTTTCCTGCACCTTCTCTACTGCCCTGGCAGGATCAACTTTTATGTCGGGGATATTAGCTTCTAGCATAAGCTGGAATAAATTCAAAATCAAATTACTGTTTTTCCTCAAGGTTATGTACGTCATGAAACAATAGTTTTTGAATATACTGAAATTCTCATGATTAAGTCCCCCCATACCATCGATCACTTGAATAGGCAACTTCATTAGTGGAGGAAATGGTTTAGGATCCCTGCCAAGTATATAACCAAAGTCTGCATGCCAGAACCTACCATCAGGTGACAATAACAAATTGTCAAGGTGTCGGTCTCCTACACCAAGGATATAGGTTATGACACAATAGCCAGCACAGGATTTAACATAGTTATTCATTGCTGTTTTCGAAACACCGAGATCGCTCGAAATAATATTTTTTGGGTCATTATAGACAACGTTTGTTGTATTATTGTTGAATGCGAGCGTTTCAGGTTCCGTCGATGAAAATTCTTGACTATGCAACCTCAAATAATTGAGTATTCCATTACTAGAGTCTGCTGTAGTCATTTGACCTGAGTCACTTGGCCCGTTATTATTGCTCGTCGTTGTTTCAGGTACTTGTATGTTGTACGATTTTGATAAAACAGCATCTAAAGTTTCGTTGGGTACAAATTGTATCATTCCAGCCACTGGACTCGTTGCTAATATTCTGTAGGGGGTTAATTTTAAATCCAAGTTTTCATTTTTCAATAAACGGTCCATTAAATTCAATATTTGTATTACGAGTTGATCCTGTCTTAAGTCATCCCCAATTTTAAACATGACTGGATATTTCCCATAAGTCGAGCTACTTTTAGTAAAAAGCTGCGTAGGACCCTGCTGGGCCAGCTTTCGTTTAGAAGTCTTAAAAGTTATCTTTAGTGGGGCTAGAGAACTTTTAAAAACAGAAGACTCCTCTGGATAACAGCCACATATCATTACAGATGGGTCTAAAGGCAAAGGAAATTGTTCTCGAAAGTCCAAGAATTCATTCGCAGAATTTGCAAGATAAGATCTCAAAAATTGACTCTTCTTCACAGTTGCCTCATTTTTTTTGAAAGAAGTACGGAGGATTTCCACCAACTGCGTCAATTTTTTTATGAGCCAAATCTGTTTTTTCAAATGGTCGTAATGGGGCTTTCTGTGGACCTCTGAGTAAGACTTCAATTTTTCAATAAATTTATTAAGAACCCAAGAATAAATTTTTTTTTGCTCAAAGTGAGGACTCTTCATTAGGTCTTCATTTTCAACTTTAATATACCAATAAAAGAAATTTCCAACATTTTCATTCTCTACTGCTTTTTCGATTAAAAAAGTAGCCAAAGGTGATTTAGACAAGACGTTGCTGTCATCATTGGACTCTCCAGAATTATCCAATTCTGAAAACCTGTCGAAGATGATTGACTCATGTTTCAAAGCCTGTACTAGTTGCAATAAATATAACATTATTTCGTCTGCATTTGCCAACTGCAACCTGTCAACGGCAAACTTACGAAGAAACACAACATACTCAATAATTTTATTTAGTCTGTCATGCTCTTGAGTATTGTCGTATTCAGAAAAGTGGCCTTCGGTTTTTCCGCTATACTGTGATGTTAAAGTAAAAGGATTAAAAAAATTGCTTAATAGTTCTAAGGCGTCGCTTATATGAATTTTGTCGACTGACCAGTAAATAGGAATTATCTCATTAAATACATGATCTAACTCACTATCACTGTCCCAATTTATTGACTTCAAGAACTTAGTGAGAAACAGGTTCGTACTTTTAGTTGACACCTTGGTGCTTTTCGTATCATCATGCGTACCGGCATTAATCAACTTATTCTTTGAAAAGAAATATCTAAACTTCCAAATAAGATTTTTCTCAAAATCAGAAATTTCCATATTAGTTGGTTTTTGTAGAATCTTGATTAATTCATCCCGTTGCAATGGTGTGGGTTTCAAATCTTTATCTAAAATCGAATTATTATTTAGATATCTCTCAAGTTTATGATATTTTAGTTCAATGGGGTCGTAGTTCGTTGCATGCGGAACAGCATTTTGTGCAATTGAACTTCCGACTAAAAACGCACTTGGCCATTTTTTAGTTGTTTGAAGGTCTGGATCATACACCTTAGCCAGTGGAGACTTTTTAGACATTGGTATATCAACCAAGTTCACAATCACATTTGTATCCGCCGAATCTTTCGTCTCTACTTCTTTCGGTGCGAGAAAAGCATTCCAAACAGCATATGACGTATCCGAAAACACTATGGGTAAATCAAATCTGGGGAACTCTAAAAAGAGGTCGAAGGTGATTCCATCATCTCCATTGTCAGCTTGATCCGATATCTTCATGCTTTTGTTGCGCTCCTTTTCTAAATTTCCAAGTACAACCCTATCAAGCCAAGGCAACCGCGGAACTTCCTCATTTTCAAGTAACTTTATTATGTTTTTCTGCCCTGATAGTTGACCTTGAAAATCATCCTCAAGTTCAAAGTGTGAATCCTCCGTATTTGTCTTAATAACAACTTTCTGCATTCCTCTTTTTAGGGTGGAATCTCTTCTATTAAACAATGATATACGCCCTATACCAAAGACCACAGGCTTTGCACCACAAATCTCGTAAAGAACTATCTGTAAATAAGAATCTATGGCTAGTTGGTTGTATGCTATTGGTAGTTCTAATTGTACATTCCATTCTCTCCGGTTACCAGAGAAGGATTTATACGGGGTTTGAAGGGGTATTGTTTTTGGATTATTACTGCCATCAAATACTTGAATTGTTGCATAGATATCCGAATTGATAGATATATTAGATAATTTTTGGAATACTTTTGGGTTGCTATACTTTTCCGACATCGTTGCTAGCAGCTTACAGACTTTTGCTATATTTGAAGTTTGAAGGTTGCATATCTTTAGCTGTAGGGGTGTATTCAAATCTTTCGACAAGGCGAAAGTCGCCGTATTGTCTGAACTTATGCCATCATTTTTAGAATTCATCATTGTAAGCCATCAAAAACATATCCAAATAGTGTAACAACTTTATCTACTAAAATGATCTAATATAAATTATATAGATGTATGTATAAATATAAAGTAAAGAAAAAAAAAAAAAAAATTTATAAGATAGACATTCTATATAGCAGGATAAATTAAATTGAAGTTTAGAAACTTGATCGTACTCAGAAAGAAGTCATTTAGCATCCTGGCCGAACCATAAAACTCTTTTTGCACGAGAATCGGACCTATCGCTCCAATTTTCATTTAAAGCATAGGAATTCTCTTCTTTTTTCATAGTCTCAGAAGTCAAATCTTCGTCTTCTTCGTCAGTCGTAACGCCACTGTCATCCGAATCAAGATCATAAAATATAGATTTCGGATCATTTTGTGAATGTTTTTTCTCATTGAGGGTGTAGGAATTCAGAAAACCTTGGCTAGAAACGGTATTTTCCTTAGGGGCATTGTTCAGAGTAGATAAATTTTCCGAAGTCTTGGATGTCATTTCTTCTTGATCACGTTGCCTTGACGACTTTCTTTGCAGCTCAACCACACGTAACTTGTTGTCGGCAAACATCAAAAAGTGGTTCGCGGAAGCCTCGGGCAGATGACGCAGACTTGATTCCTTCTCATCACCGCTTCTGCGAGAGTTTTCTTTATTTTGTGAGAATCTCGGCTCGGAAGAAAAAGTTTCAGAAGCCTTACTTGACTCTTCCTCTAACACCTCCACGTTATCGTTATTCTTTGACTTGGCGTGAAACAGCAATGCGCTGGAATCCGCTTTGCGCAGTTCCTTTGCCTCAATAGGGGATGAGCCATGTTTGAGTTTCAAGGAAGTTGTGCTTCTAGTTTGATTTGATAAGACACTAAGAATAGGCCTATTATGGGAATGATCAGAAATCGAACTACGACCGGAATCACCACCTGAACGCAATTGTTGTACCAAATTGACTTTGGAGTTTAGCCTGTGGATGGGAATTTCTGAAGTACTCGAGTACTTGAGTTTCATGGGTTTATAAATATCATTATTATCATTCAACTTTGTGAGGTCAACAACAGAATTGCTCATGGTAGGCTCCGAACAAGGGGACACTTCTGGAGAAATAGGCCTGCTTGGACCACTAAGAATATCGTAGTCTTTCTTGAAAGCCTCATCATTCATTGCTTTAAGTTTAAAGTCTTCCTTAATATTGTACTTGTTAGCCATCTGGGGCGTCCAATCCTTAGCGGCAGGACATATCGGGTAAGCTTTTCGTATCGAATCCCCAGTAGGTAACTTGGAAGATGAGCGCACTCGAAAAGAAGGGCGAGGTCTCTCTAATTTATTCAAAAGAGTCCCTTTGTCGGCCTGTGATAAGTCTCTCTTAGGAATGAAATTGCTCTTATAGTACACAATGTCACTCTCTAAGTTTAGCACCATATCAAAATTTTGATCATTCAGAAGTCCAAACATGTCTTCAAACAACTTCCAAGCGAAACCGCTTGAATTCCTTCTAACCGACTCAGGAAGTTCTCCCTCTTCATGTGAGATTTCATGAAACGGGACCTTTCGCGCGTAGTTAATGCTCGTTGGTGGAATCTGATCGTATATGGGACCTTGCAAAAATAAGGATAAGAACACAAGACTAGGGTACAGATGCGTCACCACAATGACTATATCTTTATTTTTTTGACTGGCAGGTTTATCGTAAGCTGCCACCAACTTACGGAAATAATCTTTGCATCTATCCTCATATTCAGGATAGCTTAAATTTGGACCGTTGAAAGGCCCAAGCTGGGTTGTGGGCCGAAAATTCGAGCAACTCGACTTGTTTTTCAATTGTTTGATGTTAGGCGTATACATCTGATACGCCGTATTCGAGTCCATCTGTGGCGGTTTGTACTTTTGCTGTCCTTGAATCCAGTCCGACAAGGCAAAATCACCGAGTAACTGAAACCGCAATTTGTAATGTGGATAACGTTTCCCCCACTGCTCCTTCAAGTTGCTCAAAAGCAAATCCGCCGTTTGCGCTGTTCGCAAATATGGTGAAAAATGGATCAACACGTTTTTCCTCACTATCCCCGTATCCTCTTCTGCATCGCTAAACAGCCGACTGGAATCCATAACTTTTCTTCCCATTTCCTCGATTTCTGAGACCCCCTGCTTGCATAAAGGTGGATCATAAACTTCATAATTGTCCACGATTGGCTTATCTTCTTCTTTGTTGCCTTCTTGCCCTTCCACGTTCACCGAAGCTCCATGCCTCAAGAAAAAAATCTCCGCCATGTCTTTACCTGTCTGATCTCGTTTGCTATAATACTCTCCAACTTATTGTCCTGATACCATCAAAATACCATGTGATCTTCTCCCCTCTACCTTATCTTAGTTTCTAATAAGTCTACTGTTGTGATTCTTCCTTATTAAATACACAACCGATTTATATCTCAACCTATATTTTCTGTTTTCTTTTTGCCACAACTTTGCACTTTTCTACTTAGGTGGCTCTGTAAATAATATCTATGAACTCTATCTTACCTCTAATTTTATTATCTCTGTTTTTACTATTTTCTTGTCTATGTATTTTGCTTTTCTAAACTTTTATGGAAGCTTACTTAAATTTTCATATTGATTTCGTGCGCATCTGTCTAATAATGACGTCAGATGACATATTTTGAGAATCGAACTTTTCTTTATAGAAAAGGTGCCTTAACGAAAATTAAGTTGAGGATAAAAAAGGGTTTTATAGACAGTTTTTGCAGATGGTAGATGATGAAGAGGGGGGATACCAAGTAAAAAAAATGCACAAGCAATTGGAGGAGACGAAAAGTGCAATAGAAGACATAAAATATTCAACAGAAAAGCCAGAACGAAGGTCGCGGTCTTACTTTCTGGAAGGGTATACCAGTGAATTGGAAACACCTAGAAGACAATTTGGACAAGACCAAGTCCAGGAAAACTGGTACGCAGAACAAATAAGCGTAATTGCCTTTCTCGGGGTAGTGATTGGAGCACGGCATGCCTACAAAAATGTAGAGGGATTGTCGACCAGCTGGGTGGATAGTTGGGTCGCCCGATTGGGAATGGAATTTTTGTTAGCCAATACTGGACTCCTAGTAAGAAATTTTGTCCAGAGAGTAAGAAGACAAAGTGTGAGAGGAATAAGAGGAGCGATATCTGCTATTAAGACGGAAGAGCAGCGAGAACAAAAAAGTAGCAAAGAAACAGCGATGGTGGTGGTGTCGTTGAGCGCATTTTACGGATTGGCTCATTTCTGGGGAGTTAACCGAGTGAGTGTTTTGTTATCAGGATTATGGAGTAATCCGTTTAATGCCTATACTGTGGTAGTGTTCGTTTATGACGCGTTTGTTCATTGCAACAAAGGAGAGAAGATGGCATTTTTGGGAAAGTATGTAATTTTTTTTGGGGCTTTTTATATGGTGCGAAAGAAGAGGGAGAGGGGCCTCTTAAGACCAGAGAAACAGGATGAAGGGATTTTATTAATTGGAGCGATTGTAGGGCTCTTAGCGGTATTGGCAGGAGGGATAAGAGGAGTAGAGATTATCTACTCTTCAATTAATCTTCTTTGCTTTTCTGGATTAGAGATGCTAGTGGCTTTGAGTGGGCCGCGACTTATTAGTTGGGGCACATTCGTCGTGGCGCAACTTTCATTCATTTGGGAGGTATTTATTGAACAAAGGGACATTTCATCAGCAGAATTTTTTATCAAGGCAATTATTCCTTTCATAGTGAGCGCAGATATGACAGACCAACTAGAACGTAAAGAGGATAATGAGCAAATAAGCTGGATTTCAATGCTAAAAAACATTATCCATCACTCTGATACTAGGGCAATATTTAATTTTTTCGTACTTAATTCACTTTTTATGTTGGTACAGTTTATCTATTCCATTAGGTCAAAGTCACTTGGATTGCTCTCAGATTCGCTACACATGGCGTTAGATTGCTCTTCGCTAGCCTTGGGTCTTGTGGCCGGTGCATTGCTGAAGCGAGAGACCAATCCTAATAGTAATTTTCCGTTTGGTTTTCAGTATTTCGAAGCGTTAGCTGGGCTCACTAACGGAAGCTTATTAATCGCGATCTCTGGAGGTATCATATTTGAGGCAATAAGCCGGCTAGGGAATCCTATCGACCTCGAAAATACTCATGAACTTTTGATCGTGTCTATTCTAGGTCTTGTAGTCAACTTTGTCGGCATATTTGCTTTTAATCACGGTCATGGCCATTCACATGGTCACTCGCATGGTCATTCGCATTCCCATGCGTGTTCGGATATTGATATAGAAGACGAAGACCATCACCACCATCATTCTCATACCCATGGCGACCCGCAGTCTAACAATTCTAGTGTTAATCACATGAATGACAACATGAGAGGAATATTTCTTCATATTTTGGCAGATACTTTAGGCTCCGTTGGGGTCGTGTTTTCAACTTTACTTTCACGATTTACAGGGTGGCATGGATTCGACCCTATAGCATCAATTATCATTGCCGTTTTGATCTTTCTCTCGGTAGTGCCTTTAATTAAGTCCACGGCGCTGTCGCTTTTACTCCAAGTGAATCCTAAGAAAGAGAACTCGCTCAAATACGTATTGAGCGAAGTACTTCGAGTGAATGGAGTGCATTCTCTCACTACACCGAAGTTCTGGCCTGGAGGAAATAATGGTAACATGTGTGGTTACCTTCATATACAACTTTTGGGCAGTGAAAATTCAGTCTACGTAAAAAAACAATGCAAGAAAATTTTCTCTCGAGTAAATATCGACGTACTGATTCAATTAGAACATATGCTGGAACAGTGCTGGTGTCGATCTAACGAAAAGATGAATCTTTAGCCATATTATAGAAAAAAGGCTCGCAAATAATATAAAGTAAATAAACATGATTAGAGCTAATGATGTAGGCAGGCTTTTAGGAGCGGTCGTGTGAAATCACAACTTGACTAAGTTTCCATCTTCATGTACATAGAGAGATGAGCTTGACTTACTGTGACGTTAATCCTTAATTATAGAATGTCGAAAGTCGGTGTATTGGCGTTAGGCCCCGCAGGAGTGGGAAAGTCGACTTTCTGTAATGCTATAATCTCACACATGCAATCTATAGGACGAAGAGCTCATATAGTTAATCTTGATCCTGCCGCAGACCCTTTGGACTATGAATTTACGATCGACATACGTGATTTAATATCTGTTCAAGATGCTATGGAAGAAATGGATTTGGGTCCTAATGGTGCTTTAATATTTTGCTTCGAGTATTTATTGAATAACTTGGACTGGTTGGACGAAGAAATCGGTGATTATAGTGATGATTATTTAATATTTGATTGCCCCGGTCAGATAGAACTATACACTCATGTTCCTGTATTTCCAACAATTGTTAAGCATCTACAAACACAGCTAAATTTCAGTTTATGCGCCACCTACCTTATAGAAGCGTCATTTGTCATAGATACATCGAAATTCTTTTCCGGTGCCTTAAGTGCTATGTCTGCAATGATATTGCTTGAATTACCTCATATTAACGTGATGTCAAAAATTGACCTAATCAAAGATACCATGTCGAAGAAGCAGCTAAAACGCTTTTTGAACCCCGATCCCTATTTGATGGCATCTGCAGACACTGTAATCAATCCTACGTTTACAAAATTAAACACTCTGATAGCTAATCTCGTCCACGATTTTGGGATGGTTCAGTTTCTACCTTTAGAGTGCGCTAGTGATAATAACTCTGTTGCCACTATATTGAGTTATATTGATGATATCACTCAGTGGTCTGAGAACCAAGAGCCGAAAGAACCTAATGACGAGTTTCCTATTGATGAGGACGACGTGGAGTGAAATTAACAAATTATACTACTACTATATCCCTGATATATAGAGATATCAAAGTTGCCTACTTTTTTTGCCATTGATTCTAGCATATGCGCAACGCGGAGAGACCATTTTTTAAGAATTTAATAGAAGCCGGCCCAAAAAAGAAAAGCAAGAATAAGGAAAATTAGAAATAGAAATCTAAAGCTAATTGTAAAAACTATGACAAAGTAGCAACGTAGGAAAAACTATCATACTTACGAAAGCAGAAAAGCGAAAATTGATCTTTACCTGCAGCTCATATTGATGTCGTTGATGTTTGATTTTTAATAATTTTCACTTGATAGTATCTTCATATTGCAGGGTCCTGTATACAAGTAGATAGTTTTTTAAAAAAAAAAAATAAAAACTCTCACCAATGTCAGTGCAATAGTAGACATACTAAGTGGAAACAATAATGGTTGAGTTGAATGAAATAAAGGAGTCACAAACCAGAGACAGTAGAACTGCTGCTCATACCCATATTAAGGGACTTGGGCTTGACGAGCACGGAATTGCAAGAAAAATTGAAGGAGGCTTCGTTGGACAGTCAGATGCCAGAGAAGCATGCGGAATAATAGTAGACTTGATTAAATCAAAAAAAATGTCAGGGAAGGCCATTTTGCTCGCAGGGCCTCCAGGTACGGGAAAGACAGCACTAGCATTGGCTATTTCCCAAGAGCTTGGACCTAAAGTTCCATTTTGTCCTATTGTAGGTTCAGAATTATTTTCAGCAGAGATAAAGAAGACATCTGCTCTCATGGAAAATTTTAGAAGATCGATCGGACTTCGAATTAAAGAAACAAAGGAGGTTTATGAAGGAGAAGTTATTGAATTGACTCCTGAGGAAGCCGAGAACCCATTGGGTGGCTACGGAAAGACCATTAGCCATGTAATAGTTGGACTAAAAACGACAAAAGGAACAAAGAACTTGAGGCTAGACCCAAGCATATATGAGAGTATACAGAAAGAGAGAGTTAGTGTTGGGGATGTCATTTATATTGAGGCTAATACAGGGGCGGTTAAAAGAGTAGGTAGATCCGATGCCTTTGCCACAGAATTCGACCTAGAGGTCGAAGAATATGTTCCATTGCCCAAGGGAGAAGTTCACAAGAAAAAGGAAATAGTACAGGACGTAACGTTGCATGATCTTGATGTGGCCAATGCGAGACCACAAGGCGGACAGGACGTGTTGTCTATGATGGGACAATTGTTGAAACCAAGAAAGACTGAGATCACCGATAAATTGAGAGGGGAGATTAATAAGGTTGTTTCAAAATACATCGACCAAGGTGTAGCTGAGTTGATTCCCGGCGTTTTGTTTATCGATGAAGTTAATATGTTAGACATTGAATGTTTTACCTATTTAAATAGGGCATTGGAAAGCTCTATTGCTCCAATAGTCGTTCTAGCTTCTAACAGAGGTCTTACTACAGTAAGAGGCACTGATGACGAAATTAAAGCTCCTCATGGATGCCCGCCCGACTTAATTGATAGACTATTAATTGTCAAAACTTTACCTTATGATCAAGAAGAAATTAAAACAATAATTTCCAAGAGAGCTGCTTTAGAAGGTCTAAATCTTACTCTGGATGCATTAGACAAGTTGGCTGAGCACGGCGCCCAAATTTCTCTTAGATACGTGCTACAGCTCCTTGCTCCAGCAGGAGTTTTGTCGAAAGTGTCCGGACGCGCTGAAATTAATCGCGATGATGTTGAAGAGAGTGAACTGTTATTTTTTGATTCTTCGCGCTCTATTAAAGTTTTGGAGAGTACAAAGGGTTACCTTCAGTAGTTTCAATAATCTTTTTTTCATAAAACCTATATATAATCTTTAACTTTGTTAAAAACTACAGTTATTTATTAACATGTAGGATCCAATAGCCTTCAAAGATTTCCTAGGATAGTACATTCTTCTAAAAATTCATTAGGTGTTAACACGTCTGTTCCTCCATAAATGATTTTTCTATCATCCTGCTTCCTCGAATGATTCCATTCCTGAAGGTTTTGGTACTCCAAGTAGCTTGCACCTCCGACCACGAAGACCTCTGTCTCTTGGTAAGACAGCCTCTTGGGGGGTTTCGAGTGGCCACCTCTCAACTTGGGGTCTAAATATAAATAATCATCGGTTAGTTGTATTGAACTATTCGAAGCGTTAGCAGGATCTATTATAGCTTCAACAATATTCGTAATAGGCAACTGTTTCTTATCTGGCAATAGCTTCTTCAACCCAGACGCAAAAGAGCTTAATCCTTCAGTTATTCTACCTTCTGTAAGACCGTATAATTTCGAAGACAACCCATTAAATAATGCTGTATTATTTTTGGTGACACTTGAGTCTTGATTAAAGCCCCCAGAAGCTTGGATATTAAACGACGCCACATTTGATAATTTCATAGTTTGCTTGAAGTTTTGAATATACTTTAAAGACGCAAGATTGAGATGGGGATAGCGTTTGTGAAAAACTTCTTTGCATTCATTAATAAAACTTCCAGGTAAGTCTAAGAGCAAAACCAAACACAAGAAAGTTCTTAACTTGTCCTCAGAATTGTCTCTTTTGGAATCGTCACTTAAAATTTGCAAAAACTCTGTACGAACATTAGGATTTGCATAATTTTGCTCTATTTCGAAAAACTTATCCAAATTTTTCGCTTCTAATTCTTTCAACAAGGTTGCTAGAACGTCCATGTGCATATCTAAAGTAGCTTTACGGGCTGTTAATTTAGGTAAGTTATCAACTGCTTGCTGAATATTTCTAGTATCCATATCGGGCTTATTGGGATCAATGTCGCTCAATGAAGTTATACCTGTTTTATTTGTTAATTCTTGTGCCGCCTTTTTGTAAGCATTCAACTCGATATCTGCATGCTCGACTACATCGGGGAAGGGTAGTTGTGAATTCCTTGCCCAAAAGAAATCTTTTGGATCAATATCATAGCTCTTACTTGTGGCCTTTTGATTATCATCATATTTTACCAATTTAATGGTGTTCCTTTTCAAAGTAAAAACGTCACTAACCATGCATTGGTAAATCCAGGAATGCGAAAACATAGATGCTAAATCAATGTTTCGATCCAAAAGTATAAGCACGGGACGCTGCTGTATTTGCTGGGAATGAGAAATCCCAGAATTATTAAGAAAATCCCTAAGTTTTAAGTCCAATTGAGTGGCCACCAATTCAGCTGGACCGTTTCTAGGACACCTAATGATAGGAATTTTATTTATAGTGATTAATGTTGTGAGTAAACCATTGGCAATTCTCTCTGCCAATTTGTGAATATCATCCTCAGCTGTATGAGGATTACTGAATGTGGTGAAAACTCGATCCATTCCCAACGAAAAAAGGTTAGGCTCCGTCACAACAAAATCTAAATACTGGTCGTATACTTGCTTCACCTTATACGATTTACCACTAAGTGACACTCTTTTTGCGAATTCCTCTAAAAGCTCTCTGTTGATGCTCGAGGTGAAATTTATGTAAAAACTTTCGTACTTGTCATTAACAACATCATCCATTATACTAAGAATATTCTCAATCTTTGGTTCGACAAAATAGATCGCCGCAACATCTGGCAAAGGTGATCTTTTAGTATCAATCAAAGCATGTATCGTTATTCCGCATCTTAACAAGTCATTGACCCTCAAAACTGAAGAAATTATCTTCTGTGACTTTGAATCTAACACTAGCACTTTCCATACAATTTCCTCAGTCTTCGATGCTAAGGTCAAATCAGCAGATCCTTCTCTGTTAAGATGAAGCATATGCTCCAAAGACGCTTACTAATTAGTACTCAGCCGAATTATTGAATCCATAGCAATATTAACATACCTATCTGTTTATCTCTGAGACAAGAATCATCTATTAATGGCATAATGTCCTATTATTTGCACTTTTATCTCTTGTCATAGTTTACGGCTCTCCAACGAATTCAACCTCTACGTGTATTCGGGGATCCTTTTTGTGTAACTAAGTCCCCAAAAAAAAAAGATCATATACAGGCAACATCAGATTTTTTGTATTGTACATATATACTAAATGACGAGCAAGAGGTTTGTAGAGAAACTTATTACATAGGCGGAGCACCCATTGGAGCGCCAGCGGGAGCACCCATTGGAGCGCCACCTTGATTAGGCCCTTGCTTCAAAGAAGAGCGACCAGCCTTTAATAACTCATCACACAATAATAGGTTCGACGCGATACCAGTAGCGGCAGATAATGCGTTTCTAATCACTCTGAATGAATCCCAAACTCCCTCAACAGTAGGATCCATTGGCTCACCAGATCTTAAATCAATTCCAACAGCTCTTTCCCCTAATTCATCCTGACAGTTGGACAATGTTTCCAATGCATCTAAACCGGCATTCTTTGATAGGGTTTTGGGCACTACAAGCAAAGCATCCCCAAAAGCATAAATACCGGTCTTATTTTTCCCTTTAACAATGGAATGGTTGCCATGTAATAAATGATGGCGACAGCTCATGAAAAATGCACCCGCACCAGGTATCACTGATTCGTCTTTTATGGTATTCGAGACAGCTCTCAAGCCATCACGAACAGCATCTTTTACTTGTTGCAAAACATGGCTACTGGAACCTTTAATTAATATACTGGCGGACTTGGGTTCCCTGTTCTCTGTCACGTAAGTAAATTTATCTTCACCGATACTATTTTCATAAACCAATCCAGAGTACCCCAATACGCCTGGAGTTAAGTCATCCACAGAATTTTGAGCCTCCCCGCCACAAATTAACTGTAATCTTTCCATATTACGCCTTTTCGCCCTTCTTAAAGCCAAAATTCCTTGTTTAGCTAAAGCATCTAAAGACAAAGGATCAATACCTTTTTGGTTTATTATAACAAACCCTCTGTCTGGCTGATTTCCGCAGACTTCGTTTTTCAAGTCAATAATTTTTTTCAACTTATCATCAACAAATTTTCTTTCTGATGCGACCAATTTTTCTTTTTGTTCAGCATTCGAATAGAAAAATCCTGAGTTTACTTCTGTCTTCTCGTACTCAAGAGAAACATTCAAAATCAATACATATGCATTTTTAACTACCCTTGGCATATCAGGATGTCTAGCACCATGGTCTAAAATTAGGCCCTTAATTAACTCAGTATCTTTGGCTGATCCAAATTGCATTGTCATGATTTCTATCATATGAAGATCCATATTCCTCGTTCCATGTTCTTTGATAGTAAGTACAGCATCAGTAACAATTGGCGTTAACACATCCGTTAATTCAGTAGAAACTTTTGTCCCTAAAGATGATCTTGCTACCAGCAATAAAAACTCTCTATCAAAACTCTCTGGGGTAGTCTTAAAAGTATCAAGGTATCTCAAAGCTTCGTCCCGGGCAACATCAAAACCATCAACTAATAAACTTGGATGAATTCCTTCTGCAATGTACCTTTCGCACTCTTTAAGCAATTCTCCGACTAGTAAAATTACAGTTGTGGTTCCGTCTCCAGTAATTTCATCCTGAGCAGTAGCAGCTCGTGCTATCATCACGGCTGTTGGATGTTGAATTTGCATTTCTGTAAGCAACACTTTGCCGTCTTTTGTGAGCTTCAAGTTTCCTGCTCCATCGACCAAAAGTTTCATAGTACCCAGAGGACCAAGATTAGACGCTAGGACTTGTTGTAAGCCTTCCGCGGCAGATATATTTACCTTCAATGCTTGATGGCGTCTTAATGATTCCGCCTGGGGATTAAGAAGTTGAATCGACATCCTTTCTACTGTCTGAACTTTCCAACTGTAACTACTTTAAGCTCGTTGAGAAGATTTCAAAAGAATGAGAATTACCCGGATCGCATATTTTTTCAAGCTAACTATAACTGTTCTATAAATTAGTAAGGAAGCTCATGTGTACAAAGTATCATCGACAGTCTATAGAGAAAACCCTTAAAAGCCCCAGATCCTAACTAAGCCTATTGATATTATACTCCTCCACAAATTAAGCTTTTTTTTATTAAAAAAAAAGAAAATCTTAGCACAGGCAAAAAAAAAATCAATTGCATCTATTCTACAAGCCTAGGGATTGGCCCACCAGGAGAATCTGGTGTCCTCGCTGTTAACACCTCAACTCCATCTTCCGTAACAAGTAACATATGCTCAAATTGAGCAGATGGTTTTCCATCCTTCGTAACTGCAGTCCAGTTATCGGGCCATTGTATATCTTTCGCGGAGCCCATACAAAGCATAGGTTCTATAGTAAATACCATCCCTGGTTTTGCGATACCGATTGCTTTGTTCTTAGCATAATGAGGAATGTTTGGTTGGCAATGGAAAAGCTGGTTAATTCCGTGGCCACAGTAGGTCTTAACCACAGAACAGTTATTCTTGGAAGCATGATCTTCAATTACTTCCCCTAGGTTTCTAAAAGCCAAGCCAGGTTTGACATGCTGAATCGCCAAATCTAACACTTCTCTAGTTGTTTCTACCAAATTTACTAATTCCTTGTTTGATTTTGCTTTATCACCAACATAATAGGTCTCGTTTAAATCTGAGTGAAAGCCCAAGTAGTATATCGTAACGTCAAGGTTGATAATGTCGCCATCGTTCAACGGGGTTTTGTCTGGAATCCCGTGGCAAATTACCTCGTTGATAGAGGTACAAACAGACTTAGGGAAATTATAGTAATTTAATGGAGAAGGATATGCATTTCTCTTGACACATTCCTTATGCAAAATGGCATCGAGCTCATCTGTAGTAATTCCCGGCTTAATATGGCTCGCAGTAATATCCAAAATCTCTCTCGAAATTTTAGCTACCTTTCTGATTTTCTCGGCGTCCTTCGCACTTATAGTCGTTATCTTTCCAAAACGATCGTTTTTCATTTCACTAATAGGTCTTCCATTCTGTGCATAATCAGGCATCTTAATGTGTTTAGGTAAGGGTCTCTTTGGCGTCAAGGGATAATGTGGTCTTAAGTTTCCAGTAAAATTATAGTTTGGGAAAGGGTTATAAGGCTCATCCATGCCATTCTCATTTTTGTGAATCGCCTTATGGTTTGACCATGAACTGCGGAAACAGTTTTGATCACAGAAGATATTGGTTTCACCATTTTTTAAGCAAATAGGGCATTTCAATACAGAATTAGTCTCCTTTCCACAATCTGATGCCGCGCAAATCGCTGTCATCTCTACGTCGCAAGTTTTTCTAAGCCTAATTTATTCTTATGACAGAGTCGCCTGTACGTACGTGAAAGTTTCTATAAAAATTTGGGTGAAAAATATACAGAAATCTGTCGTGCATTCAAAAAAAAAAAAAAAAAAATAAGAAAAATAAAAAGAAAGACTGACCAGTCTATCCGAAGCCCTGTGCAAGCTTGGGACTGGATGTCTTTCCGAATGCCAAAATAGCAAAAATGATCTCTCTTCATGAGCTGAGGTTGTTAGGACCAAAACCCATGGGCAAAAGATCACTGAGGACTTTTACATGAAATTGAGTTCCGTCTTTGTTCAATAAATATAATGGTAGCGAAGGTGCGAACTCATAGAGTACTTGCCTGCAAATACCACAAGGTGTAATCGGCTCATTCGCGTAACTGCTAATCGCTATCATTTTGAACTCTTTATGTCCCTCTGTCTATTGCAGTTAGTAATGTAATTCCTGGAGAGTGTTTTTTTTTTTTTGTTCCATAGAAAAAAGTGAATTTTCTGATTCCTCGTCCTTCTAAACGGGCTTAAAATCTACTTACAACAGCCTTCGTGACGGCCACTCTCTCTGCACATATACCAGCACCAAAAGATGCATTCTCTACATTTGCTCCTAGATAAATTTCATTAGACGAAGTTAATATGGCACAACCTACACTGTAGGTATTAGCACCTGTGCTTTAAATTTGTATTGTAAATTGATAACGTTATCATTTAAAAACTTACCTAAACTTAGAGTAAGGAGAATAAGACATCTCTCTCGCTGTGTTGTTAGAAATTTGATCTTATCTTCTTTTATTTGTACTCGGGCTATCGCAGAATGAGCCCCTATACTCAGGAGAAGCAGTAAACTAAGGTTTAAGACCATTCAATTGCGATAGAATCAAGAACTAGGAAAAGAATACTGTACCTTTGAAACATGCTGCCTCTACTTCTTTTATAGTTGCTGGATCTACACCTAGCAACTCGTATGAGGTACTTGATTTCATCACAATGATTAAATTACTTTAGTATTCCCTCACCTACGATGTTTTCTCTCGATAAGATTTTGGTGCCATTTGAGTTGGCTCCCTAGGTTACACAAAACCGCAAAGAAGCACAAGACTACCCAAGTGGCAACTAGTGCGTATAACAACTCAAAGAGAATTTTTGAATACATTCAGTTTGTTGGTAGATTATAGTAACCAAAAAAGGTTGTTGTTGTTTATTAGCATTTAAAAGTGGCGATCTAGGTACATCTTTTTTGTTTTTGGTTATAGACAATGAGCACGTTGGAAGAATTGGAGGGTCAGCATGATGATTCAATAGACCAAGAAATCTTGCAATCATCGACTTCAGACATAATGAACAGATCAAAACTCTTGGATAATGATATTAAAGTTATGAGATCAGAGGCCCAGCGTTTGACACATGAAAAAACGGTCATGTTAGAGAGAATCAAAGATAATCAGGAGAAAATCAATAACAATAAGCAGTTGCCTTACTTGGTGGCCAACGTAGTGGAGTTGATAGACTTGGACGCAGAAAAAGATGTCTTGGAGCAGGGTGCAAATGTAGATTTAGACGCGGCGCGTTCGGGTAAATCTGCGGTGATTAAGACGTCAACTCGTCAGACTATTTTTTTACCACTTGTTGGATTAGTAGAGCCATCTAATTTAAAACCTAATGATCTCATCGGGGTTAACAAAGATTCTTACTTGGTACTAGATACTTTACCAGCAGAATATGATTCAAGAGTAAAGGCTATGGAGGTGGATGAGAGACCTTCAGAAGACTATTCTGATATTGGAGGGTTGGACAAGCAGATTGAGGAGTTGATTGAAGCAGTGGTGTTGCCTATGAAGCAGGCGGATAAGTTTACTAATTTGGGAGTGAAGCCACCCAAAGGGGCATTGATGTATGGACCACCGGGAACGGGTAAAACTTTGTTGGCTAGAGCATGCGCAGCAAGATCTGGGGCCACTTTTTTGAAACTTGCGGCCCCCCAATTGGTACAGATGTTTATTGGTGACGGTGCCAAATTGGTTCGTGATGCATTTTCTTTAGCAAAAGAGAGGTCGCCTACGATCATATTCATCGATGAGTTGGACGCAATTGGAACCAAGAGATTTGATTCAGACAAAAGTGGTGACAGAGAGGTACAAAGAACAATGTTGGAGTTATTGAATCAGATGGATGGTTTTGGCTCTGATGACCGTGTAAAAATTTTAGCAGCAACTAACAGGGTAGATACATTGGACCCTGCGTTATTGCGATCAGGTAGACTAGACAGAAAAATCGAGTTCCCATTACCCTCTGAAGAAGCCAGAGAGTCTGTCTTGAAGATACATGCTCGTAAGCTTAATTGTGATAATAGTTCTGTTAACTGGAGAGAGCTCGCGAGGTCGACAGATGAGTTCAACGGGGCTCAATTAAAAGCTGTAACAGTAGAGGCAGGTATGATAGCTTTGAGAAATGGTAAATCTACCATAAAACATGAAGATTTTGTAGACGCTATTGGTGAAGTCCAGTCTAGAAAATCGAAATCGGTCAATTTCTACGCCTAATACTACACTTTTATCTATCGCAGAACGAAAACATCGATTTTATGTAAAAATTATAAATTACTTTTTTAACTTTACCTATGTAAGTCTATGCTTTTTCTTTTCCCTTGCAGTTTGTCGTAAGCAATCTTTCTCTGTTGAGTCTCCTGATACCACATAATTCTTCACGCACTTTTTTGTGCTTTTGCTAATTCTTCTCTGAGCTTTGCAGTGAATTCATCTTCTGCTTCTGCATCGTCCCAGTCTTCTTCCCATAATGTGGTGGGATTCAATTGGGGATTTGGCTGATCATTCCATTTAGAATCCTCTGGAAAATCCTCAAACTCATCGTCAATTTCTAAACTCTTTATGACCTTACTCTCATCCTCGTTCTTTGCTTGCGATGTTGTGTTGACCGCTTGCGTACTTGACATATCGATTATTGTTAAACAAATAACTTGCTTGCCACTTTTAGACCAAACGAAAGGCTTCGGGGAAAGATAATCATTCACGTGACAAGAGCATTAATCCAAAAAAAAAAAAAAAAAAAAATTTAATGATCTAACTGAAGTGAGTAAGCTAAGAGTACGTTAGTGGGAGTGAAGCTTTCGTAGAGAGTGGTTGAAGTAATGAAGGATATAGTAGTAGATGAGACGCCTAAGAAAATTGAAGGGATTCAGTTTGGTGCACTATCTGCACAGGATATTGTTGCCCAGTCAGAAGTTGAGGTGCAAACCAGAGACTTGTATGACTTGGACAAAGGAAGAGTAAGCAAACAGAATGGTGCCTTAGACAGTCGGATGGGTATATCATCTAATTCAAGCGAATGTGCTTCTTGCCATGGAAACTTAGCCTCCTGTCATGGGCATTTCGGACACATTAGGTTGGCACTTCCGGTATTTCATGTAGGGTATTTCAAAGCGATAATACAAGTGTTACAATCCATTTGTAAGGCTTGCGGCGCTGTCTTGCTTGATGAAAAAACTAAGGCAGGCTTTCTCGCGGAATTGAGAAGGCCACACCTTGACAATATGAGGAGAATGAAAATATTAAGGAGGGTGTTAGATCAATGCAAGAAACAAAGGCGGTGTCTCAAATGTAACAGCATTAATGGTGTCGTTAAGAAGGCAGCCAGTGGAGCGAGTCCAGCTGCGATGAAAATTGTTCATGACACTTTTCGTTGGGTGGGAAAGAAGCCAACCATGGAAAAGGAGACCTGGGACAAAGAATTTAATGAGGTTTTTATGAGAAATCCGGAGTTAGAGAAATTTGCAAAAAAAATTCATGAAGATCTTAACCCACTTAAGGTATTAGCATTATTTAAGCAAATTTCTCCCTCTGATTGCGAATTGTTCGGTATTGACCCTTCCAATGGTGGCAGACCTGAGATGTATATATGGCGATACTTACCAGCACCACCTATATGTATTCGACCTTCTGTTATGATGGATTCGCAATCTAACGAAGACGACCTCACAATTAAACTTACAGAAATAGTGTGGACTTCGTCATTAATTAGGAGTGGTGTAGAAAAAGGTATATCTATCAATAATCTCATGGAACAATGGGATTACTTGCAGTTATCAGTTGCTATGTATATCAATTCAGATTATTCTAATGCAGCGTTGGCTACCTCTGGTGGTAGTTCGAAGTCGTCAAAGCCGATAAGAGCCTTCTGTCAACGGCTAAAAGGAAAACAAGGTCGTTTTAGAGGAAATTTGTCAGGAAAAAGAGTTGACTTTTCTGGCCGTACTGTCATTTCTCCAGATCCAAATTTAAATATTGATGAGGTCGCTATTCCAGACCGTGTGGCAAAGATCTTGACTTATCCAGAAAGATGTACGAGATACAACAGGAAGAAACTTCAAAAGCTAATATTGAATGGTCCAAGTGTACATCCCGGTGCTAACTACGTGATGAAACAGAATGAAGTTGCCAAAAGGAACTTGCGCTTCGGTGACAGAATAAAACTTGCGAAAAATTTACATATAGGTGATGTCGTTGAAAGACATTTAGAGGACGGCGATGTGGTCCTTTTTAACAGACAACCATCTTTGCATAGGCTATCGATTTTGTCGCATTATGTAAGAGTAATGCCTTGGAGAACTTTTAGACTTAACGAGTGTGTTTGTACTCCTTATAATGCGGATTTTGATGGTGACGAAATGAATTTGCACGTCCCCCAAACGGAGGAAGCGCGAGCTGAGGCTATAAACTTGATGGGGGTGAAACACAATCTTCTAACTCCGAAATCAGGTGAACCTATTATTGCAGCTACCCAAGATTTTATTACAGGATCATATTTGATTTCACATAAGGATTCCTTTTTTGATAGAGCGGCGGTAGCTCAATTGTTAAGTATGATGTCAGATGCAAATTGTCACTTTAATCTCCCGCCTCCTGCAATACTTAAACCCGTATGTTTGTGGACTGGAAAGCAAGTCTATTCTTTGTTAATCAGACCGAATAATAAATCAAGAACCCTTATTGATTTAGCCACTAAAAACAAGAGTTATATACCTCCTGAGAAGGGAGTGCCGAGCGAAATGACGATGAATGACAGTTTTTTAATAATACGTCAATCGCAAATATTGAGTGGTGTCATGGATAAAAGTGCGTTGGGTGACGGAAAGAAAAATTCTGTTTTCTATACCATTCTTCGGGATTATGGACCCGATGAGGCAGCTACGGTTATGAACAGAATGGCAAAGCTTTGTGCTAGATATACTCAGGGTAGGGGCTTTTCGATTGGTATCAATGATGTTATACCTGGAAGCGAACTTAAGCAGAAGAAAGAACTTATGGTTGAACAAGCTTATCTTAAGTGTGATGAGTTAATTGATTTGTATAATAAAGGCAAATTGGATACTCAACCTGGATGTAACGAAGAACAGACATTAGAAGCAAAAATTGGTGGATTGTTATCAAAAATTAGAGAAGAAGTAGGTGAAATATGCATTAAAGAGTTAGATACAGAAAACACACCTTTAATAATGGCTACATGCGGTTCGAAAGGTTCGACTTTGAATGTTTCTCAAATGGTTGCACTTGTTGGTCAGCAAATCATTTCCGGCAGTCGAGTGCCTGACGGTTTTCATGATAGATCGATTCCCCATTTTGCCAAGTATTCCAAAACTCCGCAGTCAAAAGGTTTCGTAAGAAACTCTTTTTTTACAGGGCTTAATCCAGCGGAGTTTTTGTTCCATGCTATATCTGGTAGAGAAGGTTTGGTTGATACAGCTGTGAAGACTGCGGAAACAGGGTATATGTCGAGAAGATTGATGAAGTCTTTAGAAGATTTGTCCGTGCAGTATGATAGTACTGTTCGTAATTCCTCAAATGGAATCGTTCAGTTTACCTATGGAGGAGATGGTCTTGATCCAATTGATATGGAAGGTGACGGTAATTTATGTGATTTCGGTCATCAATGGAACCACGCCCATAATTTAACTTACGATCTCAAAGAAAAAGGCTTATTACCATATGAAGTAATAAATTTGAGTAATGAATTTATGAAACCTTTTGTTGATAAAGTACATGGTGTACTTGAAAGGAATGGCACATCTGCTTCCGACTATGGGGCTAATCAGGTTGACTCTGAAGAGCAATTTTACCGCTCACTACAAGAATTTGTTTTTGAAAAGGCAAAAACATTAGCTTTAATTAGAGAAAGGAAGAATCTCCTTCCTTGTCTAGTCAAACTGACAAGTTCGATCGGAAAAGTTAAGACGGACGATTTTGATTCACGCGCGGTCGACCAGTTGATGAAGGTCTCTTATAGCATGATACAAACATTCTTGGAACAGTGTTTGTATAAATACTTCAAAGCCAAGGTTGAGCCTGGAACAGCGGTTGGCGCAATAGGTGCCCAGTCTATTGGAGAACCAGGAACACAAATGACATTGAAAACTTTCCACTTTGCTGGTGTTGCGTCGATGAACGTAACGCTAGGTGTTCCTCGTATTAAAGAAATTATTAATGCATCAAAAGTCATTTCTACCCCAATCATTAATTCTGTCTTGGTTAATGATGAAGACGAAATTGCAACTCGTGTTGTTAAAGGAAGAATTGAGAAAACACTTTTACAAGACATTGCATTTTATATTGAGGATGTATATGTGTCGAACAGATCATACATCTCCATCAAAATTGATTTGAAATCTATAGAGAAATTGCAGTTGGAATTGAATTTAGAATCTATTGCTCAAGCAATTATTGAGGCACCAAAGCTTAAAATTTCACCTACAGAAGTGTCTATTGCCGGTGAAGACCGCATAAACATTGCTGTTACTTTCAAAGAAGGAAAATCAGTTGATTTGACAAAAAATGTTGCCGCAGACTATAAGGGTTCGGAAACGACGAACGCTCTTTTTTTCAGAATGCAACAGTTGAAGCGTTCATTGCCCGGCTTATGCGTAAAAGGTTTGCCTCAGGTATCTAGAGCGGTCATAAACATAAAAAGTGATAATAAGAAGGAACTTTTGGTCGAAGGTTACGGTTTGAAAGATGTAATGAGTACTGACGGTATTGTCGGTACAAAGACTATCACTAACCACATATTAGAAATCTACGATGTTTTGGGTATTGAAGCCGCCCGGACAGCTATCATCAATGAGATCGACTACACTATGAGTAATCATGGTATGAGTGTTGATTCACGTCATGTCCAGTTGCTAGGTGATGTTATGACATATAAAGGTGAAGTTTTGGGCATCACTAGGTTTGGACTCAGTAAGATGAGAGACTCTGTTTTACAACTTGCATCTTTTGAGAAGACAACCGATCATTTATTTGATGCGGCTTTCTATATGAAAAAGGATATGATTGAAGGTGTTTCTGAGTGTATTATATTAGGACAAACTGTGGGCATTGGTACTGGGGCTTTCCAATTGTTAAAAGCTTCCAATTCTAGTTCTAAAGAATTGAAACCTCGTCCAACCCTTTTTGAAAATAATTGTGGTCCACCTCCTATTCAAGCTTCTTCCTAGTTTCATCTAACATAATTTAGTATTTATAGAGGGACATACTTAAGTAGAGCAAGGTCGCGTCAAACACAAACATATAGAATATCAAAAGTCCCATTTAAGTATAGTATATCCAGACGATAATGAGCGGTAGAGTAGCTCCCTTCTCTTACATCCACATGGATGACGCTCACAAGGTTTTATGCATGGAACAATGGCAAGACAGTCAGGTACCTTACAATGACATAGAGACAAATTCTTTGGTGGAAGCCACGGCTTCTTTGTTTCCCCGATTTCTACTTGAGGAAGAAGAAGATGGTGCCTTACCTGGAAATTCTACTGCTTTTGGTAACAAAGTTTATAAGAACCATAAGCTCTTAAAAGAGAACACATGGAGTGATTTGGGAATTCATGAGAAATTTCTAGACGAGACAAGTAATCTTCACAAACAAAAGGACAAAACCATACTTAAAGCTGTGTACACCAAACCTACGGAGGGTGATAAGGACAGACCAGGAAACGATATGATTCTTGCTGAGTTCTTGTCTAATGGCCATTATAATAGTGAAAATTTGGAGGATGCTTCTGCCTCATCTGAAATGATAAATGATAGTGTGATGGGAAATAATAATGTAGACATATTTGTGAATTCGTCGAATGATTACTCCGTTCCTAACAATACATTCTCCATAAATATGAGATCTGCTTCAGGAAGCAACTCACATGGGGTTTCAGTTCAAACGCCTCGTGTTGAACGCTCTCGTCAGTATTCGACTGATAGAGTCTTTCACACACCAGTCACTAGAAGCATGAGGTAGACTGGAATAGTGAGTCGAAGTACCATTGAAAAGAATTTCCCTACATTTTTTTTATGTTTCTTCTGGTGGCTCCTCTAAATGACTATACTTCGTTGAGTCTATTACTGTGAGTCTACTACATTTTACAACTAAAAATACTATGGGCTCATTGTAGCGTTAGTCTATCTATTTCGATTTCATTTTTCATCTCGAATAATTTCTGGGTCCTTTTTAAGGATTTTTCAGTTCTCCTTTTTATACGAACTGCGGCTAAAACGAATTGAGCCACTGCTTTAAAGGTCATGAAGCCTCCATTCTGTAATTTATTAAAGTTCATAGCGGTATAGTCAGGATATACACCGCATTGTTTTAATTTAAGAATGTCATTTTGGATGATTCTGTTTGAATTCTTTATTGAATTTATTGTGAAATTGTACATCAACTCAAAGTCGTTGGCCCTCAAATTGATACTAAAAAGTTTCGCTTTATAATAATGGAGTTCTTTTTCCAATAAGGAAGTCTTTCCCGAACTCAGTGAGGTATTTGTTATCTGCGTAGAAGATAGACGCCTGCTCAAATTATCAATTTTCTGAGACAAGTTCAAATTTTCAGATTTCAAGTCACGTACTTTATTGATCCATGTATCATTACCTTTAGTATTAGACGTTGTTATATTGTTCACTCTAGCATCTTGAAGTTTTTCGACTAATCCTGAGCAACGGCTGTTTACTCTATCAAGCTCTTTGGTTAAAGACTTAATTTTCATTTCCAATTCATGATTTTCCAACTTAGCATACTTTTCATTCTTCTCAAACGCATTCGTTAATTCGATTAATTGGTCATTTCTCTCCTGTATCCTTCCATATTTCTGCTTCAACTCTTCATTTGAAGAAATGATATCATTCACCTTAGTTGAAAGCTCAATCCTAGTTTTTTCGGAATCCTCTAGTTGCTTTTCGAGCAACAATACTACTGGAGACATCAGCGCCTCCTTCGATTCAGACAGCTGGCTTAGTTGTTTCTTATAAATTTCTTCTTGACGAGATAAGATGTCAACTTTTTTCTTGTAGTAGTCCAATTGTGAAACGAACTCTTTCTTAGCATTCTCTAGATCCATCTCCAAGATTCTTATTTTGGATTCATTGGAAGACTTTATCTTAAATAATTCTGTTTTCTCTTCATCTTCAGTAAAAGCTCGCATTTTCCTAGTTCTTTCTATTTCTCTTACACGCGCTTCCAAACTTTCAATCGTGGATTCTTTTTCTTCAAGTAAGGTTTCTAACCTCCTACCTCTGGATTCTAAGTCCTTACGTTTCGCCAAAGTCTCATCAGCAAGGCGTTTTAAATGATGACACTCTGAGGTTAATTTTTGATTGTCGAATTCTAAGTCAACCACTTCCTTATTTGTTCTCTCGCTTTCAAGTTGTCGACTAAGTTTCTTCAAATCAACCCTCAAAGATTCACACTCTTCCAAAAGATCGTTCTTTTCGCTTTCGAGCCGTGCTCTACTGAGATCTTCACTTTTACCCAAAGCAGATTCGCTCGAACTGGTTGCTTTGACTTTAAGCCTATCAATTAAAGAACGGTTTTCTTGTTGCAACTTCATTATCTTCTGCGTCGCCTTTTCTACTTCATCTTTCAGAGATCGTAATTCTTTTTCGGCATTATTATAGCCCTTTTCGAGAATTGCATATTCTGATTCGTAGAATTCTAATTTATCTTGAAGCTCATCATTAGCCTTCTTTAACTGGTTTAGCCTTTTATCATTTTTTCCGGTGCTTGAATTAACTTCGTACATTTTATCTTGCAAATCCGTAACTTCATTTTTTAAAGTGCGTATATAATCCAATAAGTCGGATTCCCTTTTTCTCAAAGAGCCGATCTCGGACTGGTAAAATTGATGTTCTTCTTCCTTTGAGGAACTCTGTCGACTAAGGATAGTTTCAATTTTTTTGCGTAAGCTTAGTATTTCTTCATCTTTATCCTCTAGCTCATGATTACTTTGCTCTAATTTTCTTGAAAAACTTTCTAAGGAGCGGCTCTTTATATCGATTTCGTCTTGTAAGTGGTCTATATTGGCTTGTTTCTCCCTCAACACTAGCTTTTCACGCTCATAATTCTCCTCCATTTCGTGCATTCGTACTTTGAGCTGGGATATCGTGTCTCGATTTTGACCAGCATCAGTCTTGCTAGAACTTGAAAGACTCAGATACTGAGACTCCAACCTTGCACTTTTAGACCTAGAAGCTTCTAGTTCTTTACACAAGGATTCTATCCTCGACTTGTACTGACCCAATTCCTCTTCTACTTTACCGACGCCATTTTTCTCCAGCCTTTTAAGATCCTCCAAATAGTGCACAGTTTGGCATAATTTATCCACCTCCGTTTCCAAAGATTTATTTCGTTGTCTTAAGTCATGTACCTCTTCCACAAAATGTCCTGAGTTTTGCTTTTCTCTTAAGGTGATCTCTAATTCCCTCTCCAACGCTTGAGTACGCCTCTGAAATTCAGAAAGCATTTTATCTTTCTCATTCAAAGCCTTCTTATTATTGTCCTCGGCAAGCAAAGGCAGTCTGCGATTCTCCTTATCCGTCTGATACTCAAGACTCAGTATAATATCATTCAATCTCCTCACTTCCTCTGTAGAGTGAAATATTTGTTGTTTTAGCACAACATTTTCGTCGAGCAATTCTCGTTGTTCTTCTGGTGTTTGGCTAAAAAATCGAGTGAGTGTAGCCAATTTAATTTTCAAGTTATAATTTTCCGAATGTAGCTTCTTGAGATCCATTTGTTGCTCTTTAATCGAATTCATTCCACCGGCAATGTTGTCGATTCCGTACGTTCTCTGAGGTATGGTCGTTTCGGTTTTCGGAAAGTCTGGTAATTTCATTGACTCTAAGGTCGCATCAAAATTTTTCGACGTATGGTCGAAGCTCGAATCAGCGATTGAACCATTAATACTATGCATAGGTTGTCTTCTGTTAATTGACGTACTATGCTTACTATCTCCCATTCCCGAGTGCTCCGGGCTTCTGTGAATATTTCGTCCGTCCAATATAGGTGTAAACTCAAGCTTACTTTTCCGATTTGCTCTCAATCCTTTCTGAGGAGTCTCCATTAAATTCTTGCCTGAGAATAAGCTCATCTTAGTCAAGCAGGACGACCAATTTCCCGCCTTATTAATATACTATTACAATTAAAATAAATTAAAAAAAAAAAAAAGAAGGTTACAACGAATTTCAAGATGTACTGCTTGATAACTTCAACGAACAAATAAAAGCTATTATTACTCCAGTGACCAAAAATGCCTCTTTGTAGGTACAATTTATATGATGCCTTGTCTTCATAGATACAGGCCTATTTGTTTAATGTAAACAAAAACGCGACACAGACGATTCATACTTATATCACGTGCCGTACGGTCTCTAAAAGATAAAAGCTACTTCAATTAATTTCTATACGAATCATTCTAGTTACAAATGGCAAAGTTACTTCCTGGAGCCCTTGTTCACAGAAGTATCCGGAAGAGAAAACGTGTCTTTCTTTCTATCTAGTTCTTCTTTTTTTTTTTTTCCTTTTTCTATTTCTTTGTTCTCTTAGGCTTCTTCATTGTGAAATATCTAGATTATTTCGCTGACTGCTGCTCTGAATTTCTCGAAGGAAGACAAGGAAGAGCCCGTCAAAATAGCCGTCTTCGCCAATTCAACACCTTCTGCCCAGCTATCAGTCAAACCCGATACCACGGCCAAAGCAGCAGAATTCAATAATATGAAATTGACAATAGGATGATTGTTATGAGGATTAACATGAACCTTGTAAGTGTCAAGGTCCTGACGAAGAATATGCATAAGGATATCGGCATTTTCCTGTGGAGATCCAGAGCGTACTTCCAGTAAAGTATGCTCCGGAAGATTGAAATCCTTGGGGCTAATGATAAAGGTGGTGATGTCACCTTTAGCATCCACAAGCCAACACTTTGTGGGGCCTATTGGGGCAATTTCATCCAAACCTATTTTTCCATAAACCACCATAGAAACGCATTTGCTCTTGTTTTCCTTGTTTAGCAAAGAAGCAGCATCTGCATAGGACTCACCTAACGCTTCATTATAGACCCCAAGAATCCTAGCTTTTAATGGGACAGGGTTGATCAAAGGACCCAAAATATTAAAGATTGTGGGGATCCCTAAATTGCTTCTTACATAGGCCACCTTGCCCATGGCACTGTGAAAAGAAGGTGCAAATAGAAAACTGTAATTCGACTTTTTCAATAGCAGTGGTAGTGTTTCTTTTGATACTTTCATCAAGTTAACATTCAAGCACGAAAGAATATCTCCTGCACCTGAAGTAGAAGTAGACGTCTTGCCTCCATGTTTACAAATTGGTAATCCCATTCCTGCCGCAACAATAGAAGATGAGGTAGATACATTAAATGTGTTCTGGCCATCTCCTCCCGTTCCCACGATATCAATATAGGATTTATTTCCCACACTTTCTAGGCTTACTGTAGACGAAAACTCCAATATAGTGTTTACTGCTGCTGTGATGAATTCAGCTTTATGATCTAGTTCTCTCATTCGCAATGCTGTGAGAAAAGCAGCTGTTTGGACGTCAGACGGTATACCTTTAAAAATACATTTCAATACTATAGCCAAGTCATTGGGAGTCAAGTTAGGCGTCTCTAGAAAAAGTGACTTTATGTAGGGCGTTAAAACCGACGAACTATTCTCTGTCATGTTTAGCCATAACCAAGCACTCTCAGTAAGTCGAAAACCTTTTTTTTTTTTTTTTTTTTTTTTTTTTTTTTTTTTTTTTTTTTTTTTATTATTAAATTGTTGACAATCTACATTATCTACGGGATGAAGTTATGGGATAAAGAAAAAATTCGAAAGTCAATGAACACTATTTCAACTGCTAAATAGAGCTTCTTTTTTTTGTTTAAATAGACTAATCATCTTCATTTTCTCTAACATCCACGTCAAGAGAAACTTCTTTGTCGGCATCTACATAGGAATCGCACATACACCAAATAGAAATGGTTTGGCGACCTGGTTCAGGTATCACAAACAGTAATTTGAACTTCTGCAAACTTTCCCCTATTGTGACCTTTTTAATAGCGTAAAGCTGCTTTCTTTCAGGATCGCCTACAACAATCCACCAACATTCTTGTTTATGAGGGAAGAAACGAGGAGCCACAACAGTTAGGTCTTCCATCTCCTCGTCTCTTTCAACGGAAATCACTATTTCCTTTGGCTTGTCAGCTATTATAGGGTCACTCAAGTCTAATTCATAGCTAATATCAATGTTAGGGTACAGATTTACAAATTCAGCAACTTTGTTGAGTTCTTCACCGTCAAGCCTCAATATTTCATTTCTTTCATCATCCTCCAAGGCCATGACATCATACACGGTTTCAACATTCGACCTTTTGCATCTTTTAAGTATATTATCGTCGAAACAAGGTATTTGTTTCAAGGGACTTTCTCTATTCCAAACGGCTTGGACAATCATCTGCGATAAATCCATTGCAAAGATGGCATTCAAGAATCCCTCACCGGAAAGGTAATCAATACACGCGAATAGAACTTTCAAAACTCTTTCAAGAACAAAAGTTTGATCATCCATTAGATTTTCAGGCAATGGTATTCTGGAAAAATGAGATTGTAACAAAACAAAAATTTTGAAATGTGGCGACTCAGAATTAAAATTAGCAAGCTTCAAGGGCAATTTGTCATACAATTTCTCCAAGATGGTATCTTCCGATTCACGCATAGGAATCGACTCGAATTCGGCTGCTCCACTTACTACTTCTAAAATAGCTTTGAGTCTAGATTCATTTCCCAACCTTCCGAATTCACGAACAGTGAAAAACGAAACATTATGGAAAGAAGTTACCATGACGCCATTAAGAGGACTTAATTCTTGTTCAACTTCCCTTTCTTCAATATCATCATTTTCTGGCTCGGGGTCCTCTAGCTCAATAAATTCAGCATCTGCTAGTTCCTTTAAGTTATTTTCGACTAAATCCGACAAATACCCAGATATACCATAATGAGAAGTATCTTTGACTTCGTAGAAACTAGGATTAGCTAAAATCCTCCGGTAGAAATAAGTATAAGTGATCCAATCGATGCAATCTTGTCTCTTTTTGAACATCCGTGTACTTATCTCGTGACAGAATGCATCTTCTAGAAAAATGTTTAAGTTGCTTTCGACAGGTAAAGCCTCATTAAGAAACTTACTATAGTAGCCAAACTTTGTTGAGTTCGCAAAAATTAATACCTTTGTCGAAAAGGAGACGCTCCGACAACAGCCTACCATTTCAAGTATTTCACTGATTGAGTAATCAGTGAACACATGCTCTTTGATATCAAATTGCTGCGTTGTAAGAATAGTAACATGGTTTGCAGATGGGCAAAAGCAAGAAGTATCTTTTGATGCTATCAAAATTTTTACTAAGTCATTGTTGAATAACTTCTCCACTATTGTTTTATCCGTTGATGCCATATGTTCATAGTATATTGCAATGCCTTTAGTAATACTGGTTTTTAAGAACGGGTCCTTTATCTTATTAAGAGAAGATTCCAATAAACTCGAATGAGAGGTTATACTAACCTGATCAGTCTCTAGGAGCTCCACAAGTTTCAAAGTACTATTTATGCAATCCTTTCTCGTAGGAACAAATAAAATTGACTTGTTTTCTTTCAAAGAGCTGCGCATGCTTTCATACCAAGTTTTCAACAGAGGCAAAACTCTCGTATCTGAATTCCTGTTGATGGGTGATATTCTTATCTCGTCTATTTTGTTGAACCTCAAAGTCGGGCTAAAATTGAATATGCACTGTTTTTCGCAGCCAAGCCACTCGCCGACTTCTCTTCCATTAGCAAGAGAAGCCGATAGGGCTACGATTCTAAGAGGATGTTTTACCTGAGTCGAGATCAATCTGAGGCGAGCTAATAGAAGTTCATACAAGGCGCCTTTGAACCCTTCCCCGATAGTGTGAATGTCCTCACAGATAACTAGCTCTATACTTTGGATTACTTTTCGGGCCATCCATCTTCTAGATATGTATTCGAATTGCTCTGGGGTAGCTAAGCACACATGACTTTGATTCAACAAAGAAATGTCAACGGCTACCTCTCCCGTAAGCTTGTTTATTGCTTTACTAGAGTTAGCGATCTTAGAGTATTTTCTTTTCCACAATTTATACTGCTTCTCAATTATTTCCAGTGAAGGATGTAAATATACTACTCGACCTCTGTTGTTTTTCCAATGACCAAGTAATGCTAACTCCGCGCAGGTAGTCTTGCCATTTCCTTTAGACATACCTATGAGTATGTTTTCATTAGACCCGAACAAGGCACCAAAGGACTGAGACTGAAATTTATTGAAGAAAGAAAAATTAAATGTTTCCAAGAACTCGGGCAAGGCAAGTTCGGTAATAGCTACCTCTTCAAGGTCAAGTAAATCCGTATAAGGATGAAACTTCCTTGGTATTTTCATATCTGTCATATCCACAGGAAAACGCCACAGGCTATTCAACCATTTCTCACTGATAAATGTAACAAAATAGTACGGTTGGGGAGTATCAAAAATTGGTACAGTTAAATCTAAGAAGTGTTCCTCCTCAGCAAACTTACTCCTCACCACGAAATTATCAAAATATAGTATCCGATCACCATCACAATCCTCAACCAAGAACAAGAACTGCTCCGCATTACCATGAAAAACCTTGTTCCATTTCCACTCTGGTGATACTTGTACCTGTAGTCTTAATAATGTTGGTGTTATGGGTTGTGCGTAGCAACTTGCAGAGAGTCTAGGAAAATGTTGTAGCAACTCATAGGCACGTTGGCTATGACCTCTAAAATTTATGGCTTCAGCTAATTCTGACGCATCCAAATTGAAGTAGTTCACCCATTGTAAATGGGAAGCCTCACTGGCACGAGTTATTTCTTTAGGCACAGAAGGTCCGAATTGTCTGAAAGGCGAATTAGACAACCACATTCTCCTATCCACCATTTTGCATAATTCAAGCGTGCTTTTCGATAACGAAGACCATCTCTTGCTCAATACTATTTCATGTATAGCACGCAAAAGTCGAGAAGCTGATTGGCTTACATAAACCATATCAGCTATAAGCGCAAATCCTTCAAGGGTGAGCCTTGAAATATAGGACTGAAGTAGCACATTTACCTTTGTAATAGAATCTACCGGGCTGTCTTTAATTGGTATTGGACATCTTTCAACTAGTTTAGCTACCTCAAATTTCTCCTCCTGTCTCACTGGAATATACTTGAATTCATCAGAAGAAGAAAATGTTCTCAAAACGTCTATTTCTGACATCCACGATTTCAACTGCTTGTTGTACATGTTGACTGTTCCATAATTGATATAAAAGTGAGATGCTATTCTGCCCAATTCTGTGGGCTGGATAGCTCCACTTTGGCTGTCGTACTTAATTAAATTGTTCTCATGCAAAATCGATAAGGCTGTGTGAATCAAGTCAACTCTTTTCCAGTAAAGATTAGTGTCATATGCTTCTTCTGGGCCGACATGATAGAGACCGGGCGAGCTGAGCATCCGAATGTATAAATAAGTAAATCCTAGCCAGACAACTCCATCATTTCTATTTTTTATGCTACCAAGGATAATTTCTGCGTTAACACAATCAGGTAACTTGCTCATCAATTGTGACTCGATCGGCAATTGTTGATTCAATACCGCTAGGTAATATTGTATTTCATCTTGCGAAGTAATTATCACTCCTTCTCCACTGCTATCATACCTGGGTCTTCCAGCTCGACCAAGCATTTGCATAATGTCTTGTGGGGAAAGTTGAACCCAGGTTCCTCTTTCTGGACTATATGTTTCAGTTCCTTTGATTACGACAGTATGTGCTGGTAAATTGACACCCCAAGCAAGCGTAGCAGTCGATACGAGCACTTTCAAGTGCCCTTGAGCAAAAAGATCCTCAACGAGACTTCTTTCACTTTTATTTAACCCAGCATGATGAATGCCAAAACCAAGTGGTGCTAGTTCTCTTGCATGCCTATTATCCATATCCTCAGCCTCTTGGCGAAGGATTTCTGCCGTACCAGAACTTGATTTAACTACCGATTCAGATTTTCCTTCTTCTAAAAGTTTTTCATGTAGCCATTTTGCGGTCTTATGGGTCTCCTTCCGAGAATGTACAAAGATAATCAACTGGTGGTTTGAACTCAAGCATTCTAGTAGCTTATCGTAACAAGCCTCATTCATGGCACTTAATTTTTTTATTGCTTTCTTCTCCTTAATAGCAAAGAACTTTTGTTCTAATGGACAAGGTCTATATGAGGAATCGAAATAAAACAATCCTTTACCAAAATCAACTCCGAGAAACTGAGCTACATCCTTGTAGTTTGGTAACGTCGCGGAAAGACCAATCAATCTAATATTTTCCTTCAATTTGTCACCTTGTCGCAATGTTCTATTCACTATGCATTCCAAAACAGGTCCTCTTTCATCATGCAAAAGGTGTATTTCGTCTATTATTACAAGTTTAATTAAGTCCACATACCATGCATCGGAGGAGCACTTACGGGTAATAATATCCCACTTTTCAGGAGTAGTAACGACGATTTGTGTTTCATTTACTTGTTGCCTACTTAACGAAGCATCTCCAGTCAATTCGTTTACAACAAGCCCAAAAGTGGGTGTGAGTCGTCTTTCTAGCTCTCTTGTTTGCTCTTGTACCAAAGCTTTCAAAGGAGCTATATAAACGATCTTGAAATCCTTCATCGCTATTTTCCCATTGGCCAGGTTCCTATAATTATCTATAGCCCTTAGAATAGAAAGCACGGCAACATTAGTTTTCCCTGCCCCCGTTGGTGCGCATAGAAGTATATTCTCATCTGTACCAAAGGCTTGCGGAAATATTTTAGACTGTATAGGGTTTAAGGTTGAGCTTTCTGAGGTAGGAAAGGCGGGTCTACACCAGTCAGGTAAATCTGAAACTGAAACTAGCTTGGTACCAGAGTCTTCGAACGGCCTGACTGATGGTGGTGGTACGGTTATGATATTGTACAGCTTTTTATTTTGTTGGTATGAACCTTGTGGCAATTTAACTTTCGACGTAGTCATTAAGTGAGAACCTTGGTCAAAGCTCAAGAAATCCAAATCAACTAATTGAGGTTCCCTCGTGCTTCCCACCTTTTGCGCTTTTATTTCTTTCCCTGGGTATGTTAAGTCGTTTGACCCTTCCCTTTTTCTTTTTCTTTCGTTTGATGTGTCCAGGTCATGGAGCAATTCCGATGCTAATTCATGAAGTTGTAAACCTTTCATTTCTTGGAAAACTTTCTCCCTACTTTCTCGATCAAAACTTTCGGAAAGCTTTATCTTGAAGACAATTTTCCATCTATTCTCAATGCATTGCTTTATAAACTGAAAATGATCATTCTCCATTGTCGCTAATAATTCGCTTTCTAGTTCTCTCTTTGTGAGTCTTGGATTAGCCAATATATCGATAAACCTTTCGGCAATATTTTGGATATATGATGGTTCGCCATCTTTTTTTAAAGCAGATATCCTTCTTTGTAAAAAAAATTGGTCAATATGAAAGACTGGGATACTCACTGACTCTTTATTAACTTGATCCTTAGTTTTTATAACAACACTATTATCCATTTCTTTTAAGTCATCACTTTGTCTTCCGTCGAATTCGTTTTGCGTACCTTGACCAAGAGGTGGAACCTCTTGGTCAACATCCTCGCCCTCATTTGCATCGTCCTCATTATTGTCAAAAACAATGGCTACACCTTCTTCTGGAGCTCCTTCTGTCTCTTCATTCACGTCATCCGTGCTACTTACAAGAACTGCTATCCTCTTGGATAATTTAAGAAGGTCATTAAAGTGAATATCGTCAAGTTCGTCACCTAATATAGAGCTCACTTCCTTACGTTTCCATGTATTTGATACATCATCACGCCTGAGTAATTCCAATATTGCCTCCGTCGCAGATACAATCACATCGTGGCTAGAATCTGTTATATAATTATACACTTCAGTGACTACCAAATCAAACAAATGTGATTTTTCCTCTGCAGCTGCATGTCTATCTGACTTGTTGTTGGTCACAATATTCTCATCACTGAAATGCTCCGTACCATGAATATTCTCTACTTTGGAAGCTATACCTTCATGATTGCGTCTTTCCTCAACTGCCGTTCCCATATCTCTTGCTGATATACGTCCTGCGAGTGAACTTGGGTTACTATCTATATCATTGTCTCTATGAGATCGTCTGTGCTCTTTCAACACCATATTAGACATTTCATCGTATTTATACTTCTGGTTGGCGTTAATGCCATCTCCAGACATTATTAAGGTTATTTTTTCTAGTATGTCTTCGTTCTGATGAGCTAAATCTATACTACGCAATTTTGTGTAACAAAATACTAAAAGTCTACCTTACTTTTATCAACACCTTTTATAAATTAAAGCACGACCTATACGCATAACTAAGCTATACAGCGTTAAATTTAATAGTGAAATTTAATAGTGAAGATAAACCCGCAATAAATACTAAACCTCACCAATTAGGTCAATAGCATTAATAGACCTTGTTAACGAAATCCTTCTTGTTGAAATCCCAAGAGTCATCGGAGATACGACCCCTCAATGAGGGTACTTCAGAACCACGTACGTAAATATCCTCGAACAAGATGTCCATTCTTGGTTCAGGAGCCGCGTCCTTCTCAGCTAAAGCAGTTTGTTCATTCACATAGTTTCTGGCTTCCTTGTCGTAAGCCTTGATTTCGTCCTCGGATGCAATGTTCAATTCCAATAAGACACTCTTCAAACCAGCAATTGGGTCACTCCTAGTCCTCATGTTCTGAACTTCCTCCCTGGTTCTGTAACTAGTACCAGGATCCGACATAGAATGACCACCGTATCTGTATGTCTCATATTCCAAAACTAAAGGACCTCTTCCTTCGGCACACCAGTTCTTCGCAAATCTGGATCCTTGGTATACAGCTAAGATATCCATACCGTTAATCTTCAAACCTGGAATATATTGACCCCTCTTGTAGTAGTCTGCCAACGCAGAAGCTCTATGAGCAGAAGTCCCCATACCATACTTGTTGTTCTCACAGCAAAATACACAAGGCAAATCCCACAATTTGGCCATATTGTATGCCTCAAAGACTTGCCCCTGATTAGCAGCACCGTCACCGTAAAGGTCAAATGTTGCATTCTTCTCCCCCTTGTATTTATGAGAAAAAGCTATTCCGGCTCCAACTGGCACATGGGCTCCCACAATACCATTTCCTCCGTAGAAGTTTGGTGCGAACATATGCATAGATCCTCCTTTACCATACGATACTCCCGATCTTTTGCCCATAAGCTCTCCCAAGATTTCTCTCACTGATGCTCCTCTCGTATAGGCAAATCCGTGGCATCTGTATGCCGTGATGACCGAGTCGCTAGGTTCTATAGCCTCTTCTATACCAACTGAAACTGCTTCTTGTCCTATAGACAAGTGACAAAATCCTCTAATTTTTTTCCCCTTGTATAAAGCATCTGCTGCCATCTCCATTCTTCTGACAATCATCATCTCTCTGTACATGTGCAACAACTTTTCCTTTTCTGTATCAAAAGACAACTCTGGGACCTCCAAGTTGTACCCTTGAAAAGACGATTCTGGCAAGTCAATTCTCACCAAATCGCTTCCCCCTGTTGCCAAATTTCTTGAAGCCATTCTCGAGACACCCAAAACAGGGCGCATGATGCTCTTCCCTATCATCTCTTGGATACAATTCCTACCGGCGAATCTCTTCTCCAATAAATCTCTCTTGAAGACTCTTGAGTATACGTTCTAGCTTCTCAGCGGATAGTAGACTTCCGTCTCTTAGAAAAGGTAGTGTAATGGCAATACTTCTGATTGCGGTGATTATTCTCCGAGAGGGTTAGATATCACGTGCTCTTTGTCGTGTGATTTTGTGTGTAACTTTTTTCGCAGCTTTTTCGTTGTACCATGACGACAGCTTCTATTAAGGGAATTGAATGGAACATCCCCCGCAACTGTTTCAGATTCAGATTCATTAGTATTGTGGTAGACAGACTAAAGAAGGATGACGAAGTAACATTATTAAATTAAGGACATTTAAGATTTAGGGCATCTTAAACTTAGAAACCAAAGTATCGCTGGCATAAAAAGAAGGAAATTGTAGTCTAATAAAGGGGAAGAAGTGAACCTTCACGAATGTCAAGAATACTAATGCGAGGAGACAGTGATAATAGGGAACGAGCACCATTATCGCGCTTTACCAAGCGGTTCTTAAAGGGAGGAGGAGGGAAAATATTTCAGACACAAAGTATAGTAGACAAGGGTGCAAGGTCACCAGAAAGAGGTAAAAAAGGAATTTTTCAAGAGGAATTTTTCACACCTTACCAACCAACTGTTCCCGATGCTTCTAGTTATTCAAAAGGGTCAGGGACGTCGAAAAGCCTTTTTAGTCCGACTGGCATTCAGGATAGTGGGGGTAACGAAACTCCATTTTCGGATATAGTGAACGGAAGTCTTAGGGAGATTACTGGTGGAGTAAGCGTAACTTCTGTCGCACTTCAAGATATAATGGGGACAGGAGAAAAGGAAAGAGGGCCCAAGGTCAAGCCCTTCATTTTCACGGAAACCCAACAGGTCCTGCAAAGTAAACCACTAGTGACCATGCAGTGTGCTGTTTGTGATGAAGCCCTTAGAATGAAAATGCAAAGTGAGACTGTGATTGAGTTGAAGTGTGGATGTTTTGCACACGAAGAGTGCTTTCAAATAAGTCTAGACTATCAGAGAGAAAATTTTCTTCAGTCCAGCAAGCATGATGTAGTTACTAACGATGGATCACTTGTCGGGCAGATTTTCCCGCGATGTACTAATCATGATGTCGGCGAAAAAAAGGGATGCTTAATGGTCCCTATTGATGACGGCTACGTAGACAAAATTGTTGCAGATGCACTCATGCGACAAAGAGAGCATGTGTTTAATAGTAAACTGGGTAACGTTGTCGCTCTTAGCTCCACTTTAAGATCATCGAAGTGCGCTAGCATTGAGAGAGGCTCCTTGAAAAATGCGAGCATGGTTAGGCCTATATTTCCTACCTTCGCTTCTAGGTTTCACTCAAGTTTATCTAGTGAAGCCGCTAGCATGGACTATCAAACGAGTAACAATTGCTTAAAAGAAAAGGAATACTCTTCTACAAAAGCTCCTTCCTTCTTGAGGGCAATGTCGCAATCCCCCGCTGAAAGCATTTCGACTATGAATACCGACTCCATCAAGATGGATATCTATAAAGGCGTGCCCCTCGAAACTTTAAAAAACTGGTTTATAAAATACTTTTTGGATAATTGTTCAAATGGCTATGCACTTACGCAAAAGTTTGGTGATGTCAGATTGGTCGATAGACTTTTAGTTAAAAGCAAGAACTGTGTTAAGTTAGAGTCCAAGATATGTTATTTGTTTGAAAAAGGATTGGTTCTTTGGAATACTGATGACCATCGTTTCATGATTTTTCCTCTTGAATCCGAGAAACTAGTTTTCGAGATCCGGAATCCTACTACCTTAGAAATATGCTCGACGTATCTGTCGTCTGAGTTAGAGAGGATAGTTCTTAACTCCGAACTGAATTCCGTTCTCCAAAAGTGGATGGTTGCAATATCAGATTTAGCTTTTGTCTTCCCTTCAGAAGTTTTTACTTCAACGATTTGCTTGCCCATTAATAATTGCAGATCAAGTTGTACTAATGATATCGCTAATCTGCCTTCGTGCTCTAACCGATCTAGTAGCCCTCTTCTGGCTCATTTTCCGTTTTCATCTTTTCTCAGTACAGAAAGTTCGTATCGTAGAAATCCTACGACGTTCGGCGGTCTACAGCATTGGAATTCTAATTCTAATCTAGCTTCTCAGTTAGATGAAAGCAATAGTAACAGCGATTCTGATTCCGATTCTGACACAGAGACTATACGCAAAGTACTAAATAAATCTTCAAACTTTGAGTTTGGGAGAGTGGAAGATGATGTCGGAAAGCTTACTAAAGACAGGCACCCTGGCAACGTAACCAAATGTGATCCTCAAAATGTTCGCATGGGTGAAGGACTGAACTCAATGGTCACAGATTTACCGCGCCATAATGATTGGCAGGATTTAGTTGCGGATATTGATAATGCGATAACGAGTGACAGCTTTCGCTTCAGGTAGTTCTATTATTATTAATTATTATCTGCATTAATATTTATAGGGTTTTATGTTTCCTTGCAAATCTGTTCATTTCTGTATAAATACTTTGTACCCATAATTCCCTTTCTTGCCTTGATCTAGCCATAAAGACTGTACTTTTACCGGTGATACCGAACTTGGCCGTCATCCTCATGAAGTTGGGATTATGAGGCATCGAATCTTTCTTAGACTTGCCCTCGAAAAATTTATAACCCTGGTTGCCTTTTTCGTTGCGTAGTATATTTCTCTTTTTACCGAACCATAATGTAAAGCAACACAAAGGCTCCTCTTCAGAAGATGACCAGCCATCCTTGTATATTCTTGATAAAGAATACTGTCCGGGCTTCAGCGAGTTAATATCGCTTTGGTTTTCTAATAAGTCCAAAGCTGTGGTATTCCCGGAATATAAGTAGCAGTCAGATATCGGTATGGTTAAATAGTGCCTAAAAATGGAATTGTTTTTCCAAGTCCCATTCAACTTTGACCTTCTACAAAGTACGAAAAGAACAAGGTATCCCGGACAAAGTACTACGTAGTACTGATGAAAATTAGAATGAATTTTATGCTTTTGGTAAAGGTATCCACTTAACAAAACGCATTTTGAAAGTGCGATGTTGTCGTAGTTTGAAAGACAGGGATCAGCAAACGCTTCTTTGTTCCACGACGGATTATACTGCTGAAGAAAATTGGAGTCAGAATATTCGTTCGTCTTAAATCGGGCAACATTCTTCTCCCTTGTAAGAAAGATCCTGTTTAATTCGTCTAATTTTTTCAGGGTCCAGTAATTTTTTAATTCTATTAACTTACATATCCATGAGTCTCGGATGAACCTATTAGGTGCTTGAAGCTTCATAACACCTCCATTTTTCATTTTGATTTCAAAACATGAATCTAGTATGCCTTCATCCGAAATATCTCCTTTTTCATACCATATAACTCCTAAGAAGAATTGATGTACTTTTTTAATTTCCTTTAAAGGTATTGGATTTACATCTGCAACTTGACATAAATCAATCATGCCGCTTGACTTAATAACATGACTGGCACGTCTCTCTAGTTCTTTCATTGCATTAGTATCATTGGCCTCAAAGTTTTCTCTATCTTCTAACCAAATAATATGCTCGTCTTTATCTAGCGGAAAAGGATCTCGCAAGTATATCTGAGGGAGTCTAGCAATTTTTTCGTTGTCGTAATCACTTTCCATAAGAATATTATCCGGAGAAGGTGGTACTGCTCTAAAAAATTTAGTGAAAAAAAGAAGGTTGTCACATGTGTAAAAATAGGCAAGTTTGTAGTAGCTTTTAAACATTTTGACATCCGAATCAACAGAGTTGGTTAAACGTGCAAGGAACCCTTCAAAAGGAATGGGTTCTTCTTTCATAGTTTTTTCATTGTGCGTAATACAAGGTGAAAGACTTCTTTCTCTGAGTTCGAGCTGGAACCTGTCAAAAAGAAGTTGATTCTGAACATAGAGCAACTCCGAGTTATCTGTAATCCACTCTATTCTATCATATTCTTTAAAGCAGAACCAGGTTTCGTGGTTTGCTTGCAACCATGAGTTAACGTTTGCCAAATGTCTATATTTATGCAAAGAGTGCATAATCCTCTTTTCTATGCTTTCAATAAGCTTGCAGTGTTCAGTCTTATAACCAACTGGCAAAACATGTAATTTAAGCTCGCTGCTAGGTATAAATGAACTAAAAATTTTTCTTTGTGGTATACTAATTCTTAAAGAAATTTTGAGACTAGGTATTAAGACATTAAAGGTATTCTCCAAGGTCTTCGATGTCATGTTCTTGATGAAATTCATCCAGTTGAAAGCGGTGATGTGATCTTTGCATTTCATTATATAGGCGAACATATTATTACCATGTGATACACATATACTGATGCTCTTATCGATTTGGCTGTAAAATTGTACATGTGTTGAAGTTGAAATTTCGAAATGATACTCCGGTTTTCTTTTAAAATCCTTAGCGGATGAATTGGTGCCATATAGCTGAACGGATAAAAGTGAGCTGGACTTCGGGGACCTGCGAAGAGTAACTAAGTATTCCTTCCATCTCTCGTGTACCACAGTTTGGCAAGGTTCAACCTCTTCAAAATTGGCTATCAGATTTACGTGAACAGCTCTCTTGATCATTACTAACATCTTATCCATCTTTATTATGTCACCTGCTTTATAGTGACTCCACACTTTCTTGATAAGTCTCTGCTTCATATCAGGCGTAATGGTCATTTTCTGTTTCGAATTTTCAGCAATTTTTTTTATCTTTCCTGAATCATAAAGATTCTTACGAGCCGGTTTACATAACTCCTCAGGGGTTGGATGATAGGGAAGAGGAGGCTGTAACCTCATATCGCTCTGGTAAGAAGAATTTGGTATTTCTCTGTGCCCCTGATGTCGACATTCTTTCTCTTCTGCAACATAATCATATTCATTTTCCAATTCAGGGTTCGTCGAATTCATTGCTGAGAAAGACAGTTCTCTTAAAGAGTCCTGAGTGCTATTCCCCAATGAAATGCCTTTCCCCAAAAGAAACCTTTGGGTGTCTATGGTATCTTTATGCTCTTTATCGTTCTCCGCTACTGAGTCTGTATCATAAAATATCTTGGGAGATAAGCGAAAGCTCTTTTCAAGCCCAAAATGACCACCCAAAGATATATCTGGGGTTCCATCTCTCTCTTCATCAAGGTTCCCGTCATCATCAGAGCTTGGACGTTCACATAGGACACTTGGAAGTTCCATATTAGACCCAGTCGTGTTGTTTTGTTCCATATTATATCCTTCTTCCTCTAAACTACGGGTCTTGTTGGCACGTTCATTAGACAAGTCTTTTTGGTGCTCTTCAGATATGAGCTCTTGTAATATCGCTCTTTTACGCCCAGACTTAGCCCTTTTAGCAAATATGTTGAATTCTCCATCCTGATCATCCAAGTTATCGCTACCTTCGTCGTCACTACTTGTATCATTATAGTTTCCCATTATTTCGTAGTCACGAAGATTTTTTTCTATTGAGCTTATGCCAAGTTTCATCTGACCTTTAACGTGATGCCTTAACCCCCCAAGTACAATCAGATCTTGCTGATTCATCCAAAGCTTCGGTACCCCACCTAAAAGTATACATTTTGCGTTGTGTGATACTTCCCGCAGGTTTTTGTATCGCAAGCGAAACGCCGCAAATGACTTCCCAGGTATTTCAAGAACATCACCGTTTCTATCAGTCATGCTCTAAAAAAAAACCTCTGCACCCGCTATTGATGCAAATCTGCTTTTCTTTATAATAATAATCTATGTACTAGGCGAGCGTCGCGATGCATATTAACTGTTTGTGTCAATGTCATACAAACGCACCCCTTGAAGACTCTACAATATTACCAAATTTCCCTATATCAATCGTGAGGCCTACGCAAATGTATTTACTTGTTATAAAGCTCTCGTTTTGGACTTAATTAAAATTTAAAGTTACCATACACTGCTATGATAATGGAATAAACACAAACAGAAAATCGCAGAAAGAGAGATCTAAATTTCAAATTACATCTTCATCATTCATTCCTACTGTAACACCTTCAGGATTCATATTTTCTGGAGGCGAAATACCTGGGACCGTTTGTAAAAATAGGTAGCCGATTCCAATAAGAATTATAACAATACTGGAAAGAATTCTGAATACGCTTGAACCCCTGATGATGGTACCAATGAATGTATAGACTGTAGCTAGGTCAGTAAATATTCTTTTCAACGTGAGAAGTATTTAAGCATAGAATATACTTACAGATACCACGGCCAATGAAAGAAAAAAGAAAAGAAGCATAGTTATAAGTTTCTGAAGGGACCCTAAATTCTATTTATGTTAGTATAACTGATCGAGTAAGAAATCACCAAGAGTCAATACATACCCAAAGCACCAATGCCTGCTCCGAAGAAGATAATATAAAGGCCAACTAGAAACTGATTTTGTTAGTCCACATGTTCAAAACGTTCATACGTCGAAAATCGAATATACGCACACTTTGACTATTAGAGTTAGTTATTGTACTTTGTTGTTAAGTTACAATTAAGACTTGACACTTACAATCCGCTGAACAATTGCGAAAGCCCACATAACACCTGGCCTGTTAGTTTCTTCCTTTTCTTGACAATGTAAAATCTATCATAATAATACATACTGACAACCCTGCCACCGTTAAGTTAGCAATTCTAAAAGCGCCACTGAGATTGCGTCCATTAATTGATTCCACATTCATATTTCAGTTCAGGCTTGCTTCCTTGAAAGTAGTCAATATAGTTTTCTGAGTGCCTACTCTTCTTCGCGTCTCTGCGGGTAAGTCTTCCGTGTTTATGCTTTATAATTAGCTTAAAGAGCCTGGTCGTCTGCGAAGTTTGTCAGTAAACACGGAAATTACAGGATCTGTGGATCTGCGGAGACGGGTGTCTACTGTCTGCGTATGCGTACTCCTAAATATGGCGCTAAATATATATATATATTAATGAAACTCGTTTTTTGCTCGCACGTAATCCTAGCGAAGTACAGAGCTTAGTCCACCACACCTTTGTTTTATAAGTTCCTTAACCACACAGTAGCGGACTGCGTACTCAGCCGTACAAAGCAAGCAAAGATTAATATTCTAAGGTTGATCTCATTAATACGGTTGAGCATGAATTTTTTTCTTGCGAAAAGACGAATGCTACCTTGAACTGAAATAGGAAGTTAAAAAAGAAATGTTGCAGGTTTGCAGTAATAAGTAGATCCTAAGCGGGTAGCTGTAGACAATGGTTTAAATAAAACCCTCTGGCTCTCACATTAAATCAGCAACGGATTGTCAGCTCGGGTATTACGCACAATTGGTTCTAGGAATATTTTCACCCTAATACTGTAGCGAAGAGAGAATGAGAGGATTAGCCTTTCACTTTAATTAAATATCTACTCAAACAGGCTCTGCTCTCTCTCTAATTGTTACGTTTTTTATTAAAAGAATACTTTCTATAAGATGTCGGAGATTCAGTCTTTAATGTATTTTCCTCGCCGAGTTAGATCTACTGGTAGATATTACGATGCGCATTTCTGACACCAAAATTATGTTAGCAAAAGCTGCTAATGAGAGTAATTTTAGTATAACCTTGAATTGGTGTATATACGATATATTGGACAAGCATTACTTAATATTCAGCTTCACACAGAAGCTAAGAAAGCTGCTGATATTCGGGGCATCCTTGAACCTGCCCTATTCATCTATTGTAGAATGAATGATGATAAAATGCCACATAGCGCTTATACTTTTTGAGTGGTACAAGCCTTTGTTAGGAAACGTGTACGTATAAACATTATATTAGTCTCAGAATAGTACACAAACAGTATATGAAACACTTAGTGAAACGTTGAGTTATGTCATCACCATGTTTCACGTAAGTAACAGCAATGTTCTGCAATATTATAAAAGGACAGGGTTAGGACCTACCTTATGGGTTCTAGTAGTAGTAATCTTACGAGATTCTGG
>JAJLZR010000055.1:59706-88825 GCA_030572315.1 [Candida] glucosophila | reverse complement strand
TAGAGTATTTATTCCTGCCCTTGTCTATGTCACAAACTCTATTATCACTGCTGAATTTAGAGAGATGACCTGCGATCAATTCAAAACAACTTATCTTGCTCCTCTTGATCACGTTCTTAGGGTTTCCAATACCAGCGATGATTATTTGCAGAAACGATACTATTATCCGTTAGGGAACGCTGCCCATGTGGAAGGTGATGTACAAAAATATTTCAACGAAGACATTGCTGGAAAAATCAAGGCACTTTATCGTCAGATCTACGGTAGCTTCCACGAATTTGGTACGCCGTCGTCAATATTAAGGCCTCCCTTGAATAGGAGTTCCATAATAAAGCCTGACATCGTTCATCTCTCTACAGCTGAATCAGCACTTAATTTTCAGTCTCCGGATCTCTGCTTTGCAATAGGTGACTACAAGAAGGAAAATTACTATTTAAGCCTGGGCTTTGAACAATTGAAAATGGCTATTGCTGACTATAAACAAAATTTGTCCAACATGAGGTCATTGAGACTGCTGCCAACTGGTCCCCTATTTAATGACCGAGAATGGTCCCCTAGAGCACTATGTGCATTGGTTCTAAGGAAATATATTTATCAAGCTTTTCTCTGCGGCACGGATAGAGTGTTCATCTCAGACCATCAATCATTTTCTGGTTTTTTCAAATACGAATTTGTGGACGGCGAAAGAATGGTCATAAATTACTATGTCATCAATGATCCTGAGACCGTAGAGCATGGAATCACTCTAAGATCCGCGACTGCAGGCTTTTTTTATAAACCCTACACGTATGCGCTTGCTACGAAGCAGAGACTAAATGAAGTCCTTGAAGTAGCCAGCAAGACAAAAGGGTCAGACCCTTTCGCAAATGTGCTTCCCAAACCTGTGGAAGACCCATCCCGTAAACGCAAACGGAGCAAATCATTTGGAACCGCTCTTGTCAGTCAGTTGACTTCAATTGAGGAACATACCGACGACGACGATTTTGATGAAATCCTTGGCAACACTTATTGTCGTATAGTCTACGATGCCCCCAAATGTTATCCGGGTCTCGCTTCTATTCTCCCTACTAACGTTTTCACTAAGTTGTACAACTATCCGGACCTAGCATTTGAAAATTTTCCTGAGAAAGACGACTATTATGATATGTTTGTAAATGAACTTGAAATTAACAAGATTATTGCAAACTCTCAATTTGCTGCAAATTTTCCAAAACTCATCCTATCCGGATACTTAAATGGAATGCCAAGTAAGCCTATGCATATATTTGAAGATTTAGGAGAAGAGGTACCTATGTCTGAGTGGGATTATGATAAAGTATACGATGCTATAAAATTAAGGCTTAAGGAGCTTCATCACTTGGGGATAAGCCATAATGATGTGAGACCAGCCAATATTGTTGTTTCTGAGACAGATAAAATTTCATTGGTAGACTTTGGATTATCAACCTGTCCAGCCAGTGAAAAGCGTAAAAAAAGAGATTTCGAAGCTCTAGATCAGAGTTTGAGGAAGGGATCCTATGGTGTTCATGAAGGAAATGAAGACGATTTGGAAGATATGCCATCTAAAAAAGCAGACACCAAAAATAGTGGGTCTAGAAATGATGGTAACGATATGATTAGTTCTTCGAATGAGGGGCTTTTTGACAAAGTAAGTAAAGAAACTCAAGATACAGGATCAATAAAGGGAAATATTTCGTCGACTGCACGACGGAAAAATAACGAAAATGATAAGATATGAAGCTCTACAGGTTAGTGGTCAAATGTAAACTTTAAGTTATACATGGTTCTTATTATTGTTTTAAAAATGAGACTTCATTTTATTCTCCTAAGCTTGAAACTACTGCCCTTGAATGTAAATGAGGTAATCTTACGGATTTAGACTCCTAGTTTATTTTTCCGTCAATTTTCATAAGGACTAGATTGATTAGGTTTTTTTTATTTTTTTTTTCTTTCTCTTTTAAAAAGTTTCAACTTATACATCTATTTTACTAATGTAAGAGCCATGACGACGAAGAAAGCCTCAGTGTCTCTGGTTTTTATAAACCAATCTATGTTAATGAATCCCCTATTCTGTGGGTTATGCTGGTTTCTGTAAATCTCTCCGTTTACATTTTCTGCTGAATAATATAAATATAGAACATGTTTGGTAGTCCTCCTTGAAAAATTAATAGCAAGTCCTCAAAAGAAATGGCAATGTGAACAGCTTTCGTAGCGAAAAAAAGTGATACCGGCCGTTCTATGTGTTCTACTCCATCCTTCTTCGTATGGCTTGTCCATATTGTACAGTATCGGACTAAAATTTACACCGCACATCAGTACACCCACCTGGTTTTGAAGTATATAATCATAAACATAGAATGCACTTCCAAAGTGTTGCGAAATGCCGCGCGTTAAAAATCCAATTTGTCTAACAACCGATAAAAGCACGGGGTTTGTGGATCCACATCTGTATGCAAGGCTTCTTTTGCTTCTGTAACGAAATTGCAAACTTGAACTAGTCAGCTAGTTAAAGTAGTCACTACAACCCTTCTGTCCTATACCTGTTGATGAATCTCACTCACCTTCACCCGAAAGAAATATCATGAGAGGAAACCCATCGAACTTCTTTTTAATGGATTTAGGCAACATCGTTAAAATACCATGTTCTCCTAACCGCATAGTAATTTTTTATTTACAAAGAGGAATTACCGGTACATTCTAACACTTTCGAAGGCATAAAGTATCCTTTGTTTCCAAAAAAAATTGTATATTTCTACTTGCCATTCAACTTAGCACTACTCTTATAGATACGAACCTAACTCACTAGCTTTCTGGCAAACAGACAAGCTTCAGAAATATCTAACACCATTACGGGACATGCGTCCAAAACTTCTGCACGTAGTACGGTCATAGTCTAATATACATTCTACAGGTCATACATAATGCTCCGTCTCTATACCGCCTGCTTTCTAGTACGATGCATAGCGATAGACAGAACCACTGCAAGCGCACCCTGTTTATAAATCACGTTACTACAGTTGAGAAACAAAATGAGCTATTGTTCACCATTTGACGATAACACAAACATTTACGCCGGTAATTTCGCCAACGATGACAATTTTCAGTAACTACCTTGACTACATTTAGGCTAGAGCATCACCGTTCCCGATACCTTTACAGCTCTCCGTAATTCTTATAATCCGTGTAGCCCTTCGCAGGGGGGGAACGCCGGGTTACGATAGAACGTCGGTCTATCATATGGCTCAAACGGTAAACCATCCTGTATACGACGAACTAAATCTGGATTCGAAATAAAAGAACGACCCACTGCAACGAGAGTACGCTCATCTTTCTCGACAAATTCATCCACCCTTTTACCAAGCATTCCACAGCGCACTAATGGTCCGGTCCAAATTTGTCGAACAAAGTCACTCAACGAATAATCTGGCTCCCACTCTTCTTTGCCTTCCTCACCATGCCACTTTGCCCGCGGCTCGATTAAATGAAGATAAGCTAGCCTTTCATTCTTTTCTTGCGCGCGGCGTTCAAGCTCACTCACAAGATATGAATACTGGGGAATTGGCGATATACCCTGTGTCATGTTTCCTTGTGTACCATAGGGACCAACACGAAGAGCTATACGATCTACCCCTATAGCTTTAATAATCGAATCAATGACTTCGAGAACAAAACGAGCGTGTCCATTAATTGAGCCACCATATTCGTCGGTCCGTGTATTATAATTAATACTGAGAAATTCCTGTAACACGTCGCCATTGCATGCGTGCAACTCGACTCCGTCAAAACCCGCATCAATTGCTCGCATTGATGCTTTAACGTAGTCTTCTCGCATTCTTTCGAAATCGAGTTTTCCCATTTTATCCGGAACATCGGCCGTTTCCGGTGCCTGTATAGTTGCCCCCATCGAAGAAGCAAGCTGCCTTCCCATTGCCCCAGTACGAACTAGCTGCAAAAATATGAAGGAACCCTTGGAATGGACTGCTTGTGTCACTTCACGCCAACTAGCAACTTGCTCGTCAGTCCATATTCCTGGCATGCATGCCTTTTATAGATGAAAGACTTTCAATAAAGGTTCCTTCGGAAATTATGAGAGTTCCAGGGTACTGGGCTCGTTGCGAATACATCTCGGTCATGAGGCTTGTTGGCGTACTTTCATCCTTTGGGACTCGCATCCTAGTCATAGGTGCCATAACTATACGATGGTCTAGCTTGCATCGTCCAACAGTAATGGGCGTGAAAGCTCTCCTCGATTTCTCCATTTAATTCAACTCCGTCGATACAACACTGAAAGTATTTGTTAGATAAATCTCAAGCCTTATAATAAGTTCCGATGCTCCCAATTTTTTTCACTTTTTCCGCGGTGGAATCCCTGAGCCGGAGACGGACGAACTGATTTAGACTAACGGTGCCGCTTAATTTTCCCCGAAATAACTGTTATGGCCTGTCAAGAAAAAAAAAAAGATTCATCACATAAATAGTTATTATGTAATGTCGCGTTGCGCGTCCCATTATGCCGAACATTTGTCAGCGGCCGCGTAGGTACAACGGGAACGGACGAGCTCAACTCCACCACCTTAACTATGGAAATGGTAGAAGGAAAAGCACCCCAGAGTACGAGGAAAGATTAACGTAATATTTTCAAATTATTATTGCTAGGAGAAGTAAATTTTAAAAGGTAAGCTAATCCTTTCGTTTTAAGCTTTCTCTAGGTAAGTTTAAATATTGGGCTATTCGATAGAGCAGCCAAGCTAGCTAAGTTTAAGTACGAGAGTTTACTGGCATCGCAAGTTACCTAAGATTCGTTTAAATCAGTCTATTTTCTCTGAAATAATCTTCGAAATTAAAATTAAAAATGTCTTACGCCCCATATCAGTATATCCTTCATCTTCAGTTATCTGCGACCCGTGCAACATTTTTATCAGATCATTAGGCCACATGATATCAATGTGCGTCCTTCGTTTCAAACTACTGTTTTCTCAACGAAATGAACTTCCTTTTTTAATGCCGTCTATGTACTTTTCTAGTGAGAAGGCTGAACATGTAACCTTTTATGATCCTGCGCATAGATGCATTAAAGTAATTATCAATGACTCCGGGATTGTAGAGCATGGAATCACTTTAAGGTCCGCCATCACAGGTTTTTTTTATAAACCGGACCAAGATGCACTTGCTACAAAGCAGAGACTAAATGAAGTCCTTGAAGTAGCCAGCCAGACAAAAGGGTCTGACCCTTTCGCAAATGTGCTTCCCAAACCTGTGGAAGAACCATCACGTAAACGCAAACGGAGCAAATCATTTGGAAGCACTCTCGGCAGTCAGTTGACTTCCATTGAGGAACATGCCGACGACGACGATTTCGATGAAATCCACGGCAATACTTATTGTCGTATAGTCTACGACGCCCCCAAATGTTATCCTGGTTTCGCTTCTATCCTCCCTACCAATGTTTTTACTAAATTGTACAACTATCCGGGCTTGGCATTTGAAAATTTTCCTGAGAAAGACGACTATTATGATATGTTTGTGAATGAACTTGAAATTAACAAGATTATTGCAAATTCTCAATTTGCTTCAAATTTTCCGAAACTCATTGTATCTAGGTACTTAAATGGAATGCCAAGTAAGCCAATGCATATATTTGAAGATCTAGGAGAAGAGGTACCTATGTCTGAGTGGGATTATGATCAAGTGTATGATGCTATCAAGTTAAGGCTTAAGGAGCTTCATCATTTGGGAATAAGCCATAATGATGTCAGGCCAGCCAATATTGTTGTTTCTGAGACCGGAAAAATTTCATTGATAGACTTTGGATTATCAACCTGCCCAACCAGTGAAAAACGTAAAAGAAGAGATTTCGAAGCGCTAGATCAGAGTTTTAGGAGGGGGTCCTATGGTGTTCATGAAGGAAACGAAGACGATTTGGAAGATATGCCATCTAAAAAAGCAGACACCAAAAATAGTAGGTCTAGAAATGATGGTAACGAGATGATTAGTTCTTCGAACGAAAGAATATTTGACAAACTAAGTAAAGAAAGGCAAGATACAGGATCAATAAAGGGAGATGTTTCGTCGACTCTACAGTGGGGAGATAACGAAAATGGCGGTATTACAAGCTCCAGTCATTGTGGCACTCGAGGTCTGCAGAGTAATGGTAGAAGACAAGTTTAAATTATGCACGGTGAAGCGTCTCGAAGGCGCTAATATATTTTGAATCCTCCAAAAAGTGTAAAACGGATAATGCGTGAATGGTATATGAAATAATTCTATGATTTCAGACTTAACTTAGTTTGCTCATTTGTCCTATAGTACAAACTGTCGACTTTATTTATTAGAGTACTAACCAACTCTTTTCCTTTTTTTTTTCTTTTTTAAATCTCTGTTTTTACAACAATTTCTTCACGTGTTGCACATATCGGTTATCATTATGGAACATATATATAGCTTTAGAGTTCTTTAATTTGTTGCTAAGTAACTTTCTGTCTGCGCTTGTTTACAATTTATAAATAGATGTTACTAACGTGTAGTAAGGGTCACGACAATGAACCAAATGTCAGGAGCAATTCGATGCTGATGTCTGATTCTCACGTAAATTTCTCTGTTTCACTTTTTCTATAGAATAACATGAATAGAGCATATTTGGTGGTCCTATGCCTCCTTATCTTCCAAGAAAAGTTTATCAGCAAGTACTCACGAGAGACATCAAGCAGAAGAGAGTTATAAGCGAAAGAGGTATTATCAATTGATCTATTTGTTATTGCCATCCCGCTTTGTATAGCTTATCAGTATAGGATAGCATAGGACTACAATTTACACCTACATCAGTACACCCAGCCAAAACCACTGATCCCACAAAAAAGCATATACAAAGATTGAAACAAGCAAACTCAAGACCAAAATGCGAATAGACTATTGAGACAACAAGCTGATGTTAACCTTTAAGCACATCAGTCCTAATTGTTGTTTCTGTCCCACTTTCTATAGCTTATCAGTATCGGACACACCTTACTACAAATTACACCAACATCAGTACACCCACAAGCATATCACGCTCACAATGTTGTCGACAAATGAATCGTTAGCAGCTGGGAATTCTGTCGCTGTATTTGTTCCTATTATTCTTATTCCACTATTTTATTTTATAAGGAAACCTGAGAAAGCATTCGACTGGTCTAAAATGCTACTGTTCAACAAGATGATAATACCGACTATGATAGGGATCATGGCTTAAACGATGTTACCTCTGCCAAAGAAGCTACCGATACTGTTATCTACGAGGAAAAGAAAAATGATGAATACATGGTAAAACAAAGAAACATGGCAATACTCGTGTCTTTATTCTTTATCTTTTTTTACCTAATAATATTTCCATTGCCCTTATATGGCTCAGGCTATGTATTTTCCAGAAAATTTTTTACAGGATGGGTAGTTGTCATGTTCTTCTGGGCTTTCCTTGCTATTCTTTTCGTTACTATTGTTCCACTATATGAAGGATATAAGCCTTTGATAGAAGTGTTGAAGATGATTATGACTAAAGAGCGTTCAGTGACTTTGAAGCCTGACATGAAGCGGAGCCTAACACCGGAAGAAAACAACCAGAAATTAAAGAAAGGAAGTATTCAAATAGTAGAAACCCAATTATAAGATCAAGAGTACTATTATTAATTGTTCACGCAGTATAATTATACCTTGTTAAAAAAAAATTCATAAAAAAAAAAGGTTATCTCTTTTTTTTCCGAATTTGTGATGTTAACAATGCTAAAAATGTAATGAGTGTGAAGCTTTTCACATGAGAAGTCCTTTTCATGAGAATATACTTGGTCAGTTTTATGGCATTAATGAATACTCTATATTATTGTTTGGATTTTGAATTGGCAGTCGAAAGAAAGTGTCTAAGAATAAAAAAAGGATATCATAGTAGATAACTAGCGGAAGTAACTACCATCCCATCCTTTTTTTTTTTTTCTTTTTTTTTAATAAGTTGCTGATGCCTGAAATAGCCAATTTATCAGTTACTGTTTTTATCAAGAAACTCATTAAAAAACCAGCGTAGAAGTATATACCTAATAAACAATCGGTTGAAAACCTTACTACTTGATTATTCACACACCACGATACATTTGTCGTTTGTCTTCAGTACACCCACATCAGTACAGCGCGGTCAGCTGCGTTTTTTGCTATCTTTTTCCTTCTTTCAAGTCACATGATACCAATGTGCAGTCTTCCTTTTAAAAAATAACTTCTGTCTTTACAAGAAATGAACTGCCCTATAGATCGCCGTCTATGTACTTTTCTGGTGAAAAGGGTGAAGATATAACCTTTGATGATCCTGATAATCATTGCATTAGAATCAATCCCGACATATATGCTAGTGTCCAGAACGACAACGAACAAAACGTAAGGCTCTTCTTGGATACTCCTTTATTAAGGATACGCCGTTGGACTCCTGAGCCTGACTTATCTATAGATAGAATAGGTCCAATAGTGAGCAAAGGCGGTGCTTCTGTTTCCCTAGAAACTAGGGTATTTATCCCCGCCCTTGTCTATGTCACAAACTCAATTATCACTGCTGAATTTAGAGAGATGTCCAGCGATCAATTCAAATCTACTTATCTTGCACCCCTTGATCACATTCTTAGGGTTTCTAATACCAGCGACGCTTATTTGCAGAAGCGATACTTTTATCCATTCGGGAACGCTGCCCATGTGGAACACGCCATCCAACGATATTTCGATGGAAAAGTAGCTGACTCAATCAACACACTTTACCAAGAGATCTGTGGTATATGCCACGATTTTGGTAGGTCTTCAACCTTAAGGCCGCCTTTACGTAGGAATACCATAATAAAGCCCGACATCGTTCATCTGGCTACTGCTGAAACAGAATCACCATCCGGTTTTATGTGTCCGGATGTCTGCTTTGCAATAGGTGACTACAAGAAGGAAAATTACTATTTAAGCCTGGGCTTTGAAAATTTGAAAATGGCTATTGCTGAATATAAACAAAATTCGTCCAACAGGAGGACATTGAGACTGCTGCCAACCGATCCCTTATTTAATGAGCGAGAATGGTCCTCTAGAGTCCTATGTGCTTTGGTTCTAAGGAAATATATTTATCAAGCTTTCCTCTGTGGCACTGATAGAGTGTTCATCTCAGACCATCAATCATTTTCTGGTTTTTTCAAATATGAATTTGTGGAGGGCGAAAGAATGGTCATAAATTACTATGTTATCAATGATCCTGAAACTGTTGAGCATGGAATCACTTTAAGATCCGCGATTACAGGGTTTTTCTATAAACCGGAAGCAGATGCGCTTGCTACGAAGCAGAGACTAAATGAAGTCCTTGAAGTAGCCAGCCAGACAAAAGGGTCTGACCCATTTGCGAATGTACTTCCCAAACCTGTGGAAGAACCATCCCGTAAACGCAAACGGAGCAAATCATTTGGAAGTTCTCTCGGCAGTCAGTTGACTTCAATTGAGGAACATACCGACGACGACGATTTTGATGAAATCCATGGCAACACTTATTGTCGTATAGTCTACGATGCCCCCAAATGTTATCCTGGTCTCGCTTCTGTTCTCCCTACTAATGTTTTCACTAAATTGTACAACTATCCTGACCTAGCATTTGAAAATTTTCCTGAGAAAGACGACTATTATGATATGTTTCTAAATGAACTTGAAATTAACAAGATTATTGCAAACTCTCAATTTGCTGCAAATTTTCCAAAACTCATCGTATCTGGGTACTTAAATGGAATGCCAAGTAAGCCTATGCATATATTCGAAGATCTAGGAGAAGAGGTGCCTATGTCTGAGTGGGATTATGATAAAGTGTATGATGCTATCAAATTAAGGCTTAAGGAGCTTCATCATTTGGGGATAAGCCATAATGATGTCAGGCCAGCCAATATTGTTGTTTCTGAGACCGGAAAAATTTCATTGATAGACTTTGGATTATCAACCTGTCCAGCCAGTGAAAAACGTCAAAAAAGAGATTTCGAAGCGCTAGACCAGAGTTTTAGGAAGGGATCCCACGGTGTTTATGAAGGACACGAAGACGATGTGGAAGTGAATGATGAAAAAGCCGATAACAAAAATAAAAAGTATGGAAGTGATGGTAACGACATGATTAGTTCTTCGAATAAAGGCATATTCGACAAAGTAAGTAAACAAAAAGATAGAGGATCAATCAAGGGGGAGATTTCATTGACTGGACAGCAGGAAGATAACAAAAATGATAAGATGACAAGCTTTACAGCTTAGTGGTCAAAAGCATGTTTAACTTTAAGTCATATATCCCTCTTATTCGTGTCTCGAAAAGATTAATATCTTTGAATCCTCCAAAGTGTAAACAGATATTGCATGAATGGTATACAACTATCAAATGATTGTAGACTAATAATTTGGTTTCTTCATTTGTCGTAAGCGCCAAACTGATTAGAGTACTAGCCTAATTTTTTTTTCTCTCTCTCTCTCTCTTTTAATCTCGTCAAGTTTAAAAACTTACATCCTGTGGCTATAATCATGAAATATGTATATATATCTTCAGAGTTTAATTTTTCACTACATAACCTTTCATCTGAGAGTTAAGTTACAACTTATACATATATGTTTGCTAATATAAGTAAGAATGACGACAATGAAGTAAAAATCAGTGGCTCTGATTTTTATGAACCAATCGATTAATGTAACCCCAATTTTGTGGGGTATGTTGATTTTGTGTAAATCTCTCGGTTTCACGTTTTCTGCAAAATAAGATACATGGAGCAATAGAGCATGTTTGGTGGTCCCCCACCAAAAAAAAATACTAGCAAGTCCTCACTAGAAACAACAAACTTAAAAGATTTTATAGCGAAAGAATCAATATTAACCGTTCTATTTGTTGTTGTCTATCTATGTATGATTTATCAACATCGGACAGCACAACGGTAAAATTTACACCCACAGCGGTACACATGATGCAAATAGAGTCCCTGCTGTAAAAGTGAAATAGACAAAACAGTGGGAGAAAAATTATAACTGAGTAGTGTTGTAGATATATCCGAAGTGATAAAGCAAGAATTAAGACACGCTTTGTCGTGTTTCCTACTTAAAGCATTACCAGCTGTGAAAGAAGCTTGCTCAGACATAGCAATCACACAATACAAAATCTGAAACAATAAAAATTAAAAAATCACTCGAAAAATTAGAAAATCCTGGTGCAAGACAAGTGGTGTAAAGCTGGATGATAATTGATTCACCGGATTCAAATAACACAGAGGAATACAATCCTCTTGGATCAAATCACCATTCAAATGCAAGAAGGCCACGTTACACCTGCAAAAAAAAAAAAAAAAAGAGACTGCAGTATAACAAGAAGAGGGCAGGGTAGTGAAAGAAGCAAACTAAAGTATCGAAAGAACGAGTTCCGAAAGCAACAAGGGAAGAAGAAAAGGCTATCACAAAGAACAAACCACGAATTGCGTAATGCATGCAATAAAGACATAGACCGTTATAGATTTCAAATAAACCTCACGTTAGGGGGGAAAAATTTATTCCAGCAAAGGTAATTAAAGACATAGCTACAGATTGCTGACGAAATCAACTAAAGAGATCCTTTGGCGAGATATTAAAATCCATGAGTTTTTCGAAAAGGGAAGAACAAAGTTCGACATTCAGGTTTCAATTAAAAGCCCCATAAAACTTGAAGCAAAAGAAAATGAGCTGCCATTTTTTGTAGAAGTTATTCCAGAATTGATATCAAGACAAGTCGACTTGAATGACTAAGCCTATTGGAATAAATTTGGAAGTAAGAGAAAAGTAATTTGGATTATCAATTTACAGAAAATTATACAGCGCAGTAGAGTGATTTTATTGCTCGAAACCAATAATTATATTAAGAAATTTACACTACCTGCTTCAGCGTTAGTATGCTGGTTAGTATGCTGGTTTCAGTACGCAAATACTGTATAATTGTTGTGATCATTTTCCTTTCTTTCTTCTAAATAAGTCTTTTAAGGCTGAACAAAACTTGTAGCCTTGTTTGTATTTTAGTTGACTTACTTACGCACCCTCGTTATCTATTAAGGAGCCAATTGAATCTCTTCCAAAAAAATTTAGCAGTTGATTTCGGGTAGCGCCATCCTTTGTATTGAAAAATTTACCTTTCGCTTCATCCCACTCGGAAAATGTTATTTTTTGAGCATTAGGTGGTGATATAATATTTAATCTACTTAGCTTAGGCGATTGGAGAGACTCTGGATCGACATATGTTGTGAGAGAAGGATCACAGAAATATATAACGGTGTTTCTCTTATACTTTCTTTGTTCTTTAGGTGGTGTCACGACTCTATGAATGGATGACCTGAAATAACCCCCTGTTAACTGTTGAAATGCATCTCCAATATTAACAATTAAAGCATTAGGATTGTGCCTGATATATCTCCACCGTCCTGTTTTGTAGTCTTTTATCTGCAAAGATAATATTGGTTGTGATATGATAAAAGTTAGAGCGGTAGCATCGGTGTGGCCTCTCAACCAAGTTCCCTTTGTCGATTCATCATACTTATTATCAACCTCATGATAAAAGATAAATCGTCCGAAACCACCGCCAGAGTTTACTATGTCCCCTTCAATAACTTTAAAGTATTTTTCCCATAGTGTACCTTCAGGGATGTCTAAAATTATATCAAATAATGTTAGCAATTTCCTCAAGACATGGTATTGAAGATATTTGAAATAGGCCGAGATTTCCTCCAAATTATTCCGCACAAATTCTGGGTATTCGAGTAGGTTAAAGAATATGTCGTCATGCAAAAAATGACGTACGTTGAAAAATTCTACGTTATCTTGGGTCTTGTCAGCGTACGTCCAATATCCTTTAGGCTTAAATCCGTTCCCTCTGATGACACCTAAATCTCGTTCTTTTTCTTGATAAAAATTCTTCGTTCCTGCTAAAAATTTATCTTTTTCCTCCTTTGATAATTCAAATATACTCTGTCCTATCGACTTCATATTGGATAATTCCTCCTCCGTGATCCCATATCCAACGAGATTGAAAAATCCGTAACCCGTCACTGATTTTTCTAGTTCCTCTGCTAGCTTCTGTCTAGATTTAAGTCCTCTCGGACCATACTCATATTCCGACAAGTCGATCGCTGGGATTTCTATGAAATCATAATCACCAGCGATTTCGGAAGGAGCCTCATTAAAAGGTCTAAGATTATACCTGGCGTTCACTTTCTTTTTATTTTCATTGCTTGGCAAAGACATAGCCAAAAAATAACTTGGTCGAAATATCCCAAAAAGATTAATGAATATGTATAAATGAAAAGACTCCAGGTTTAATATAGAAAGTTGAAAAAGAAAAATGTGGCTGCAAATTTGCAAGTATTAGATAATTATGCGAGACCTATAAATCACGTTCTACAAAATGAAAAATATCATACGGTTTTCACTTGGCTACAGTATTTATGTGGCTCAGGAGGCGTTCCTGTTTAACAAACATCCAACTTTAATTATGAACCTATCAAAGTAATACAAGAAAAAGTATCATTATTTATTCTTACCACCATTTTCAAAAGGAATTTTATCTTCATCTTTGACCCCGAAGCGGATAAGTCCGGATTCCTCTAATGAACTGTTATATAAATATATTCCGTTCCTCAATGCATCCTTTCTTTCATCCCTTTCATACAAAAAATATGCAACGCACAATAATAGAATAAAGCCTACACTAAAAGCGGCACATGTTGCAAACCCCTTTAAATACCTAGGGCTGTCCACTGTTGGCCATATAAGCTTACTTATCCAAGCTGTTGATTGGACCCCCGTGATGTACATAATCATCCACCCTATAGCTCTAGCATTGTTATCTCGTCGTAATAAGTCGCTAATAAGAGGGTTAAAAACTGAGGACTGAGACCAAGACCAATAAGCCGAGCAAAAAGCAAACCACTTTGCTCGATAAGATACATCCCAAGCCGTTAATATTATGTTTCCTATGAAGTTCATAATATAAGAAAAAATTATGAAACCAAACCTTTTTTTCGTCACGTCAGCACCTAAGCAAATAATAATTATATATATTATGCCCAACGCTGGTGGAACTGTTGAGAGCCGATTAATCTCACCCGATGAATAAGTCTCTAAAGACTTTAGCCACAATTCTAGCTTCCAGACGATGTATTGTTGGTATTAAAACCCAAAATTTGAAGTATACTCAACAAGTATAGTTGCCACGAACAAAGAATTTTCTTCCAAGAATTTCTATCAAAAAACGACTTCGTAAATTTTGAGACATCTGATCCATTTTCCTTCATCCGTTTTCTAGCAAGAAGTATTTCTTCGTCTGACAAAAATACGGAATAACACCTCATAGGGGTGCCAGGAATAAAAAAAAGAGCCATTATAGCGATCATGATGGTCATTATGCCATCTATTAAAAAAAGCCATCTCCAACCTTCTAGCCCTCGAGAGCCGTCCAAATTGTCAGAAGTGGCGCTTGCTATTAAACCAGACGTCAATACCCCTAAGAATTGTCCCATGTAAAACAAGGCTCCTCTTCTTCCTATTTCGTGCGATTTGTACCAGCTGGCCAAGACGTAGTGGATACAGGGAAAGTAACCAGCTTCAAAAGCTCCCACGAAAAATCTTAAAGCTTTCAATTGAAATACATTTGTGACTCTACTCAATCCAACAGTAAACAATGCCCAGCAAATTTCTGTGAAAAATAGCCCATAGTTTATGGGAATTCTTGGTAGCAAAAACATCCAGGGAAGAAGGAACACCGTGTTACCGACAGCGAACACGACTTGTGTATCGATTAAATCATTTCCCCGCATTTTCAAATCCTGTTCCATATTGGAAACATATGCATTATTAAGATTTTGACTATCAACATATTTAATCCAATAACCAACAAAAGAATAAAAGGCGATAAGAATATCTAATTTGAAGAGCAATTTTTTTTCCTTTTCTGAAGTCCCCCCATCAAACCAATAATACCACCTAGAATATTCCGACTGTCTCTTGGTTTGTCTGTATTCGAATTCATTGAAGAATTTCCACCACGGCCTATCAGCTTCGTCTCTGAATTCATGTATCTCCAAAGTCTCTTCCTTCTCAAGTTGATCAGCTGGAAAATCCTGCGACAATCTTTGTGCATGCACACTTACCTTCTCTTTCTCATTCGTTACGGCAGCACTTGTATGATCATCTTCGCTTTGATCTTGACTTGAAACTTCCCTAAAATGAGGAAACAAAGACGCTATCTTCAGTATCATCTACCAAAAAAAAAAAAAAAAAAAAAAAAAAAAAAAAAAAAAAAAAAAAAAAAAAAAAAAAAAAAAAAAAAAAAAAAAAAAAAAAAAAAAAGTTAGGGAAGGCAGTCTGTAGTTCCGCTATTGTTAAATTCTTATATATCTTGACTTTTATATTTTAATTAAAAGTGTGGCATCATAGCCGAACGGCTCCAAGAAGGAAAAAATCTCCAAAAAAAAATTCCTCTTGCAGCGGGTTGGAAGGTAATATGCACTAAGCGTACATCCCAAAAATCTCAGAACAATATCTGTGTAAAATTTCCCAAGATTTATTTTTCTGTATATTTACTAGCATAAAATATACCTAGGATACTAGTTGGAGCAAAAATATTAATATTCTTGCTGAAAACAGTGCTCAGAAGCGTCTCGTTTTGCAACCGATAAGTGTATGTCTCTCGAAGGTCATCATTTCGCTCAATTTGAAATACACAACAATAATTTCAGGCAAAATTCTTCAGCTTTTAGTTTTACGGACAGGTTGTATATTCAACGTTGTTGACTATTGCTCCCTATAACATCAACTACTAATCTTGGGTTCACAGATTTCCTCACGCTAACGAATTTTCGAAATACTTACCTCAATGTTTTATGAAAGAGCAAATTTTTGTATTTATTAACTTCGTCGAAGTCTATATGGACTTTTTTCTAAAAAAAAAAAAATAATAATAATATGTAACGCCATAACCATTTAAAGTTCTCGGAAGGAGAGTTGAAATTGATTACTTTAGCGAAAATTTGAGTACAAAGTCCCCCCGGTTATGACCTTATTTCGCTAAGTTTTCAATTTTCATTTGTTAAGGTAAGTTGAAATATACAGAGAAGCAGTAAAAAGTCAAAAGTAAGCCAATATGCTACAGAGACCTTATTTTTCTTATTTTTTGAAAAAAATCAAAAAAATCTACTAATATTTAAACCGAAAATCCAAGCACTTATTGGCAACATCAGGGCAATCATCAATGTATTCTTTTCTCTCTTCATTAGTAAGTTTCTTCCACTTCTTCTCTTTATATCGGTTACGAAGAATGTAGTATATTCTGGAAATAACACAAGCGCCAATTGCTCCGAAACTTATTCCAATCAAGTCCACATTGCCTCTTTTATAAGCAGGAGCGTCGTCTTTTCTATATATGTTTGCGGCAATTATGCCACCGAGTTGCAGAAATATATTGACTAATGCAGATGATACTGCTCGATTTCTGACAGAGTTTGAATTAGCAGAACACCAAGATATAGATAACGGATCAATATTGGGAGCCCCAAGGGTAAGTGTAAGTAACGCATATGTCCCCCAGACATCTTTCTGAGAGCCTGGCCAAAATCTTATGGGAATTAAGCAAGACAAAACCCAAATAGGGCAAGCAGTCATGAGAAGAGCTCTATCGTCGATGACTTCTGAGACATAACTTATAACAACCATTGTAATTATTGCGATAACGGATTGGGGAATGTTGAGCAAATTTGTCTGAAAAGTAGAATAACCGAAGTTTTTTAGGGTCAATGTGAAATAATTCTTAATGGGTTCATTGCAAATATCACTCAATATTCTAACAAAATAAACTGGCCACAAGTCATAATCCAATAGACAAGTTAGCACTTCTCTAAAACCTACTGGTTGTCTATTATTGGTATCCCCTTTGGAAGGATCATCTCTTAAGACTCTATTGACTGCTATCTTTTCCTCTCTTCCGGTATACCAACCTTCTTTGCGGAACCAGGTCTTCGTTTGGACAACTGAAGGCGGCATTTTGAAAAAAGATGCCAACCCAACTATCGTAGTAAAAGCTCCTTCAATTAGGAATAGCCACTTCCATCCCTCAGGTATGGCGCTTGTATGGATCTTTAAAACACCGGCTGCTAACAAACTGGACCATACTGTGGTCAAAGGATTTGCAATATAAAATAGTGCCAACCTAAGAGGAAATTCTTTTGAAGTATAGAAGTAAGACATCCAAAGACCCACATCACAAATAAACCCCCCCTGAAGTGCACCAATCAAAGCCCTTGTTATAAAGAAACCAGCTTTATTTGTCAAACTTGCTTGTGACATCGTAACTATACTCCATAAAACCAATTGCGTTGGAATCCAAATATCAGCTCCTATTTTCTTGGATATCAATTGTGAAGGCAACTCTGAAGCTAAAAAACATACTAGATTTATAGTATTGGCCACATTGTAGTCATTCGAAGTCAATTTTAAATTATCCAACATGTTGTCGGACAAAGCTTGTTGAATATTATACCTATCAAAATCTAGTGCCGTGAACATTAAGAAAGCCCAGAAAGTGACATACCAATCATTCTTCAATACAACTTTCTTTTCTTCTTGCTTAGTCCAAGTGAAGTTTGGATCTACATGGAAACGACATTCATATTTGCAAGATTCGTATATTTCGGAATACTTCTTAGCTAACACAGGGTCCCGAAATATATGATCCAACTCGAGAGAGGAATTACTTGATTCAAGATCGTGAACTTCAACTGAGGCATTTGATCCACTCTTACCTTGGTACAAGCTTTTTTTATTCGAAAACCATCCCATTCCCATTGTTTTAAGCTGAATCAATTTAATAAAAGAAGTGGTGATTTCTCTTATATAACATAAAATTTTGTGAACACAGAGAGCATTTTTTCGTTAAAGGAAATCATGAGAAAACAGTAAAAAACGAGCTACTTCAAGTTGTTCCTACGCAAGCTACATCCAACCAAAATGTCTAAATGACACATCATTGGGTCAGCCACAAAATAGTTTTATTATAGATGTGTGCCAAAATTATGAACAACTGCGAAAATGAAGACAGCCACAGAAAAAAAAAAAAAAAAATTAAACCACACTTGCAGCAAACCTCAAGATTAAATTTACAAGGTGAAAAACGATATTGAATAATTTTAAGTTTAGAGAATATTGAAGGACAATTTTAAAAACCATAGTTGTTGGTATTATTATTCTGAAGTTAACTTTCAGTAATATATGTCTTAGGCATATAGATGACAGCACAAAGGGGTGTCTGAAGGTAGCTAAGTATTCAGGCAGTCTCATTTTTGATGGATGGTTTGGCAGACTTCTTAAAAGACTTATGCTCAGCAAAGCCTAGACTTAGCTTTTTTCCTTTGACTGTGTGGATATTTACACTCCCTATCAATTTACTTCTATCCGCGCATACACCCACTCATATCTCCATTCGTGGAGGTCTACTGTTGGGTTTCCTACGTCTGGTGTGGGAAGTCCTTATTTTTTTGATGGCGTTTTTGCCTACACAGAGGGTGTTTACTTTTTATTTTTTTCAATTATCTTCGAATTCGTTCATCAGACTTTTAATGGCTATGACATTTCCATTGTTTGGGTTGCAAATGTGTGAGAAAATGAGAATTAATTGCAACCGTCCTTCTGCATTAATAGATTGCGTTCTTAAACCTAGTCGTTTGTCTTTAAATACGTAAATGTTTGCGGTTGAGAAGTCAGTTTAGAGAAAAATAATCGATCAATGAAATCTTTCAGGAACTTCTCAGAAAGTCGAGGATACTTAACAAAGCTTCTGGATAAGGCGAGATTCGGCGCACCCGGAGAGCGAAACTATAGATATAAAATTAGAGCACATAGCACCTTTTTTCATATGTTTTAGAATATTTATTTTCGCTTATTAGTCAGATGGAACAGACTACATAAATATTCAACATGCATGAGAAATAATTACCGATTGCCTAAAACGGTAAGAATACTGATAAGGGAGAAACGTATAAGTAGAAATTAAAAAATCCGCTCACTAATTACCACAAAACCCATGCAAACTGAACAGAGGGCAGAAAAAGGTAAAAATAGAACGTCCCCTTAGATTGGGAGCCTCAAAAGTTAACTACTAGATACCAGCTTGAAGATATCTTAAAAGTAAACAGAAACATTCAAGGAATTTTCGTCCTAAATCTAACCCTAGCGTTCCGAAGTACAATCGGGAGAGGACAAAAAAAAAAAAAAAAAATTGGATAAAATTTAGACTTTTATGGAATGTAAAATTAATGAAATGTAAAATTAGTCAAAACTACAGAAATCGAATTACGACCCTCTTCATAAAAGTTAAGAGAAAATCTCGTAACTCATCGGACTTTGTGAATTGGACTTCGTAAAACGGTGCTCTGCTATGGCTTTGTTATGTAGGAAAATTAAAGATAAAGTAAGAGCATGCCTTAAACTTATTGGACACAGATGTACCTTCCTCTATTTTTCAAGCGTCCTGCGAGGATAAGTATCTATGTCCAAGCTTATTTTTCATGAACGTGTGCTATTCTTTTCGGTAATAATCACTTCATTGGCAGAATTACTTAGGTCAAAAGGCTTTGTTGAGGGTTGATGATATATGAGGTGCTACGAAAAAAGAGACTTACTTCTCCAGTGGGGTGTTGTTTGCTAGTAAAGGATGCTATGAAAGAAGCTTCTTTCCAAAATCCGTGCGTTTTTATCTCAGCTCATATATTTTCGCAAGTTGGCGCCCATATCCTTATTGTTTTTAATATCTAATGGGGACAGGCTTTGACAACTTTTTATGTCATATGAATTTAATAGAACTGGCGCCTGAGAGAATTCTTCCCTGTTGCGAGATGACGACGGAACTTAGACAAGGTACTAGATTTATAAAGACGACTCTATTTATTGAGCTGGCTTAAGACGTGCTAAAAATGATTTTAAAAGGTGGAGTACGGAACTTCATTGACATTACAAAAGTGATTACTCAAGAAGAGTACTATTTACAGCATTAATTATTTATGGTATCTTGAGATTCTTTCTATAAGATGTTTTGTGAGAATTTGAAGAGACAAGATGTATCCCTACAAAGACCGGCATAGATGGCAACCTAAAACCTTTTGTAAGTGGATACCATAAGCAAGCGACCATCGCAAAGAGGAATTGATGTCGAACAACTAAAGAAACAATAAAAGCAAGAAAATTCTTCCTTCATATTAAGTAGTATCATTTTGGGTATCTTAAGATGATACTTCGAGAAGCTGCTAATCGCGATACCTACTTTGATTTAGTGGGATTAGGTTTGCGAAGTCAAAGCTATCGCCTACCTTGCCGTCAATAATATACAGAATAAGCGGTCATTTGCTTCAAAGCGAGATATCTCCTGTCTCATGGATTTTGGACACCGGAGGACATGAATAGCACCGATACCTGCTCTAAAAGGATCTCGCTCTAAGAGGAAAATATTTGGATATGGGAATGAAAAGTTAAGCGGTAAGTTTCATATGCGAAGGGTACGTAAATCATCAAATGCCGAGTTAAGTAGATGAATAGAAAGATAGATGTTAATCAAACACTCCAAAATTGCAAATAAACAAACCGGCATGCCGCATGTGGGATAGAAGATTGAAAACAGCAAGACTGAAACCAATATGGCTTATCATCCCACTTTGTTCTTCTCTATTTATCCCTGAGTGTGAGTGCTTTTATTACGATGGATAAGAGTAACTTCTACAAATCCATTAGTGACAAGAACTCACAAAATTTCAGAATACTAATTTTTAAATTCGTAGTAATACTTATACTTATACTTATACTAATAAAATTTTTTTAATCCTTGAGCTCACATGGAAGAAGTACCAGGTAATATCAACGACGGTTTCATACAATAGTCTTTTTTTCATTGTTTTTCAGTCTTCATTTTCCATTCTTATGTAAAGAGCAAGTTAGGAGATACATAGGTAAGCGTCCTCTCAATAATCTTGAAGTATTGCCAAGTGTAGAAATTCAAAATCGGTTCCTGCTTATATCATACTAAAATCGTTGATGCCGGAAAATTTTTTCCTTTGCTACGCCTACTTCAGTATAAGTGACACTATTAGGTAAATTGTATTATTTGAGGCATCTTCTAAGTGTGGGTTTTTTATTAAAGTAAGGGGTAAGCGTTGAGGGATTTTTCCTTGCATCGGTTTTTTTAGATGACATCCATAGAATTAAGAGACAGAAGGGTGGGACATGTGGAAGAACATGAATATGAAATCTATGAAAACGACTCAGCAAACGACCTTGATATTCCAGACGGCGGTCTTAAAAGTTATCTTGTAGTAGTGGGACTGTTCTTTGGGTTCATCGTGAATGCAGGTCTCATAAATTCTATTGGTACTATCCAAACTTACGTGAGTAACCATCAATTATCTGATGTAAAAGGAACTACTGTTTCATGGATTTTTTCTGTGTATTTGTGTTTGACCTATGCTGTTGGTGTATTCATTGGTCCTATCTTCGACAGGCATGGTGCTTTATTTTTAGAGATATGTTCTACTACATTAATATTTCTGAGTTTATTTGGGGTTGCAAGCTGCCGTGAAGTATGGGAATTTGTTCTTTGTTTCATTTTTTTAGGAATTGGTAGTGGACTAGGAATGACACCTTTATATGGAGTTATAAATCATTGGTTCCTCAGAAAAAGAGGAACTTTTACTGGAATAGCTACTGTTGGTGGATCTTTAGGAGGATTAATAATTCCATTAATGCTTCGTAAATTGTACTCGGAGTACGGGTTCATTTGGGGTATTCGAGTCTTATCTTTCTTTTTCTTGGGTTGTAATTTGATAGCAATTTTTTTAGGCAGAGAAAGAATCAAGAGAGACAAAGAGGTCGACAATTCTGTCATGAATTCTAAGTGGGAAAGCTCACAAAAGGAATGAGTTTTTTAGACTTGGGTTCTGTCAAAGACGCAAGTTTTGCGACCCTAATTGTAGGCGCGTTCTTTGGGGAACTTTCTCTCATTCTAATTAACACATATTTCGCATCGTATGCTATTGCTCAAGGAGTTAGTGAGTCTACGTCCTACCTATTACTAACGGTATGGAACGCAGCTGGTATATTTGGAAGGTGCTCGCCTGCTTTTGTCTCGGACTTTTGGGGCAAATTTAACATTAACATACTAATGTTAATTGGCCTTGATTTAGTAGTATTTGCGCTTTGGTTTCCATTTGGCCATTATCTTAAGATACTTTTTGCATTCTCCGCTTTGGGTGGATTCTTCCTGGCATCTATCCTTACAATGTTCCCTTCTTGTCTTGCACAGATATCAGCGGTCGAAAAGTATGGCGAGCGGTTAGGCTTGACTTTCTTTTTTTTAAGTATCGGGAATTTAGTTGGCGTGCCTATAGGTGCATCAATAATTGGTCAGAAAAGTATTCGTGATTATGATCATTTCGTAATCTTTCTTGGTACAATGACAATAATGAGTACAACTTTTTGGATTTTGAGTCGGTATACCTTAGTAAGATTCAGATTTTCCAAAGTATAATCCGAATTTGTATTTCCATGTGGAAATTGTAAACATCATGTCAAAAGATAGTGTCCTAGTCCTTGCTCTTATTGTGGGTTCTATTGAAAAAAAAAAAAAAAATTATTATTTAAACTTAATATCAAGTAAAGATAATCATGTCTTAAGATTAAATAGTCTATGAGCTATTCTCTGTTCTGCTATCCTAAGTTGAGAGAGTAAGTATTTCCCGCAAGTATAAAGCAATTCCTGAAAAAGGAGAAAAAAGGGCTTCTACAACTTGGCCAGCTGGACCAGTTGGCGACCCTTGTAGCCCCAACATTCAGCAATACACTCAGCAGTACGCTCTCCTACTGAAAGAACAGTAAGCATTGGATTCACAGATGGAATTTCAGGAAAAACACCTGCATCAGAAATCCTGAGATTCTTGACGCCGCGAACTCGAAGTTGTGGGTCAACCACGGCAAAAACATCTTGTTTCACATTACCCATTTTTGTAGTCCCCGAAGGATGGTAAACTGTGTGTGCAGCACGACGAGCAAATTCAGATATTTCTTCATCTGTTTGGCACTCTGGACCGGGTGCGACTTCTCTCTTAATCCAGTCTCTGAAGGGTTCTTTTTCGGCAACTTTTCTAGCGGCTTTGATACCCGCTACCAAGGTGGCGGCATCATAGCCTTCCGGATCTGTAAAATAACGGAAGTCCAAGGCTGGCTTAACTCTCGGGTCTGACGAGACAAGATAAAGTTTTCCACGGGAGCGAGGGCGCGGGATGTTAGGTGTCATACAAAAAGCATAACGATCAGGAGGAGAGTCATAACCAAGTCGATCAGTGTTTAGATTGAATGGGATCTGGTAGCAATGCATCATAACATCGACGATAGCTCCATCATCACCATTGGCATTAAAGTGCTCTCTTCTAAGAAATACACCACCATCAGAATCCATGGTAGTTTGATCTTCAGGTACTGGTTTAGAAAGTTCCCACATTATTATAGATTCTGGGTGGTCGATAAGGTTTTCGCCAACACCAGGAATATCATGGACACATTTGATTCCAAGACTTTCTAATTCAGTCTTTGGTCCGAGTCCAGAGAGTAGCATCAAACGTGGTGTGTCAACGGCACCTGCACATAATATTGTCTCGCACTTAGGCGTTACCTTGAGTAGTTCGCCGGATTTGAGAATAACATTAACACCAGTTACAGTACTATTATCTTCAGCCACGTGGATCCGGTCAACCCATGCGTTGGTTAGTACTGTCAAATTAGGGCGGCTCTCTTTACCTTTCAAAATAGGGTGAAGATAGGCAACCGAGGCAGAAGAACGGGTGCCGTCTTCTGGGTTGTAGGAAATATTGAAGAACCCAACCGATGGCGACAAAGACCCGTGTGTACGAATAACCGAATTAAAGTTCTCCACGACTGGAATGTCTAAAGCAGAAGAGCACGATTGAATCCAGTCCCTACAAAGCTGATTTCTGTGCTGAGGTGCCACAGGTTGAAAAGTATTCTTTATCCGGTCAGCCATACGGGTGAACAAATTAAAGTCCCAACCTTCGCAGCCTTTTGCCATCCATCTACGTGCGTCATACTCAAATGGTCGAAAGGAAATCAAGGTATTCATAGAGGAGCATCCTCCCAACACCTTCGCGCGTGAGTGTCGAATATGTGAATTGCCCATAGGCTGCTCTGTGGTACCATAATTATAATCAAAGTCTGACTCAAGCAAATTAATCCAGTTTTTCAAATCTAGGACTCGCATATCACCAACGTCTGAGGGACCTCCCTCAATGACGAGAACTTTCTTGTCTGGGAGATACTCCGTCAATCTGTTTGCGATTACACAGCCAGCGGTACCCCCACCAACTATGACAAAATCATACGAATTAACATTTTGCTTTGGAAGGTCGTCTGTAGACATTTCGATATTCTTTCTGTACTTTTCAAATACATAGAATTGAGCTTCTGTTAAAAACTATGATACTCGAAGACCGATATACGCCTATCTTATCAAAATATGTGCATTACACATCTTTTAATTTCCTGATAAGACAAATTTAAAGATGCATGTTTTTTATATGTCACTCTTCAAAAAACTCTTAATAGAGTATCGCAAAACATAGATTGTTTTACTATATGGCAATCTAATCATGTAGAACGTTTTTGAACAAATATTGTGCTTTGAGAAACTGCCGTTTTGCGGGTTTGCTTCGTAAGAGCGACGACAACAAGTTTATATAAATTACAAGGCCGCAAGTCAAATGCCACACGTGGTAGTGACGAAAGACATGGATACCTATTGGTCCGAAGTTTCCGATGTAGGCTAGGCAAGGACTGCCCATTCAAATTTGAAAAAATGACACACGCACAGACTTAACACACACACTAACGCACGTGAGTTCTATTTCTTTTCTCAATGTGAATTCCATATATACCAGACTCTGCTATGGACTAAAGTAGATCATACATGTATTGTGGTCACTAGTTGTAGTGTTTGCGCTTCACTATACTTCCTTTTCCGCTATCTTTGCGATAGCAGGGTAGTCTCAATATATAGCCAATGACCTCTTTATTGATTTTCGTTGTGTTTATTCTCTCAGAACAATTAAATTGATCCAAGTTCTATCGAAAAGAAAACTTGCTATCCTTTAATAATGTGTGCAGAAAGTTTTATTTTGAACTCTTCTGAACTTATCCTCGACGGCTCTTAGAGCGTACTCGTCGCTGACGGGGGGTTTGAGTGTTTCGTGTCCTTTTGTACTCTTAATTGCGAACAGTACTTCTGAGATCATCTTAAATCTTTAATTCTTAAGCGCTCTTTATAAGTTTGATGCACTTTTAGAGGACTTCTTCACGACAGCCCGTGTTCTTCGTCCTCTTGCAGTGGGAAAGTTTTTTAGATAGTTACGGTTTCAAACGTGTGCTATTCTTTTTGCCAGCTCAATACAGGAATCACCTTGCAACAAGACCTCATAAAGACATAGGTTTACTTTTTACCGTTTGGAAAAATTTTTCTTCCAAAGTAAACCTACCTAGTGAAACTGGCAAGGTTAGGTTTCATGTGTATCCAACACATCTATGGCTACATCTAGAGGCTTGATTGACTACTATGTTTGGTGTAGATAAAGCTTCCCTAGGTACAAACCATGTAATAGCGATATCTTTACAACCATTCCCTTCACAAAATCGTACATCGCGAGTTCACGGCCATACGAGTTGCATTCATATGGTCAAGCTTTTCGATACATCCGATAATGCACGCTCAGCGTTGGGGCTAGTTCTGGCCTGTTGTCTTAAACTTTGACTATCACAAGGATACACTAAAGTTAACATTTCAATAAGAAACTTCTTTTTATTATTAGGTTATTTTACTTTTCGCGAGCCATATATCATTTCTTTATTTTTGCGTTTCTAGGAGAGGACCTTGACATGGTAAAAGACAACTTGTTGAAATAAATCTGATTTTCTTTAAGATACGCTTTGTTCTCAAGATTCTGAAATTTTTGCAATTTGAAAAAAAAAAAAAAAAAAAAGAAAAAAAAAGGAAAAACAGAAATTAAGAGATCTATCTAGTCCTACGCCATGCGTGAATATCACGGTTATCCATAAACTTTCTCAAATTAAATTTATGATAGGAAATGAAACTTCTATTTGTTCTAATATGGGTTTTTAGTTTTTGTGAAGCATTAAAGTTACAGAGAAGACAAAAGACACTCAATGTAGGTAATTTCAAAAAACCAGATAGAATCGCAATTATTGGAGCTGGCGCAGGCGGGTCGTCAGCTGCTTATTATTTACAGAGGTTCGCGAACAATAGCTTTGATGTGACAATATTTGAAAGGTCGAAATCAGTAGGTGGACGAACAGCCACGGTCCCTTTGAAAAATAGTTCGAAACATCAAGCTGAAGTGGGTGCGTCAATTTTCGTATCGGCCAACAAAATCCTCTCCTTGGCTGTCGAAAACTTCGACCTAGAGACTCAAGAATATGGAGACAATGCAAAAAAGGATTCAGTTGGTATTGATAATTCCGTAGGTATTTGGGACGGTGCAAGATTGGTCTTTCGCTTTTCGGGATCTTTTTTTGATAAAATACACTTTTTGCTAAGATATAAACTCAATGCATTGAAGGCCTGGTATTATACAAAAAAGATAGTGGATTTGTTTTTAAGATACTATTACGATGAATACTTTCCTTTTGAGAATTTGAATACGATAGGATCGGCCACCCGGTTTTACCATAACACGAATATTCTGGGGATAGAATATTGGAGAGCAAAAGGTGTTTCAGATCTTTTTTCTTCGCAAATTATACAGGGGTTGACACGGGCTAATTATGCACAAAATTTGAAAAGTATTCATGGATTGGGATCTATGGTAAGCATAGCAGCAAATGGTGCTAAGCAAGTCAAAGGTGGGAATTGGAAGATATTCCACAAATTTATAGAAAGCTCAAAAGCAACATTAAAGCTAGAGCAACAGGTTACCTACTTGGAAAAAGACCAAAAGAACAAAAAATGGATAATCGAGCGTTTGGATTTAAGAAGCGGAAAGTCATATAGAGACTTATTTGATAAAGTTGTCATTGCAACTCCAATTGAAAAATCCGATATCAAAATAAGTGGTGAAGACTTAAGCCACATAAATCCTACGGATTATGTTCATCTACACGTTACACTTTTTGCTTCCAATAAAAAGCTCGATGCTCTTTATTTTGGAGGAAAGAAAGGCGAAACGGTCCCTCTGACGGTATTGACCAGTCCAGTAAATAACTATTGTGCCGCTGATGATAATAATTCCACTCTTCCTTTCTATTCTATTTCAATGATTGACTATTTACAGGATTCGGGAGATTATATTTATAAGGTGTTTTCAGGAAACAAGATAGCTGATGGTTTTCTCTTGAATATTCTAGAGCGGGACTCAAAAATCAACTGGATTTTCAGAAAAGAATGGGATTCTTATCCTAAATTATATCCAACAAACAATTTTAAGAATTTTAGCATTGGTGAAAATATATGGTATTTGAATGGAATGGAATCATTTATAAGTACAATGGAGACATCTGCGTTAGCTGGAGCTAATGTTGCAGCTCTCATTTCCCAAGGAAGAAATTCATCTGTGTTGAAGATACCTTGAATTATCTTCCTGATTTCAGTCTGATATTACATGGGAGCATAAGCTCCACGAATTAAATTTTTCAAGTGAATACTAGAGACACTAAAGTAAGGATTTATTCGTCGATGAAGTACACCGGCTTTATTGTATATGTATGTATGTATGCATTTTTTTAAAATCATATTTTGAAATGTGGAGAATTATCGAATTGCACAGGAAATTAGCAATTGATAACTATACTATACACAAAAAAGCCACAGCGATATCTGATACTTATTCCAGCTTTATACCATAAACTAATTGATGTATTGTCCTGAGAGGAAAATGTCTTTTAATAATATACCGCTAATAGACTTGAACCTTGCAAAGGATGCTAGGACGAAGCCAGTTTTTCTAAAGCAACTAAGAGATGCCTTCATTAATGTTGGCTTCCTATATCTAAAAAACTTTGATTTACCTGGTTCGATATTTCAAAATTTGATCGAGGAATCATATAAATTTTTTGAATTACCCTTACATAAAAAGCTAGAGGTTGAAATGAAAAATTCACCGCACTTCTTAGGATATAGTAGACTAGGGAATGAAATAACCTCGCTGAGAAACGACTGGAGAGAACAAATTGATTTAGCTACAGAACTCTCCTGCCCTGGACCAGCCGATCCTATATATTTTAATGTTGTTGGCCCTAATATGTGGCCAGATGAAAGCTCAGTACCTGGATTTAGAAAGTCCGTTGAGCAATATATTAAAGATTTTAGTGATTTTGGGAAATATTTTGCTTCTCTAGTTGCTGAATCGATAGGATTATCGCCAAACGTGTTCGATGAATACTTTCCTTCAGACGTTCAGCTGAAAATGAAGCTAGTGCTTTACCCAGATTCCAGTGAATTGGAATCAAAAAAAGGCGATACAGTACCTGCGATTCCTTCAGACACCGCTGTGTCTCAACAAGGATGTGGTCCTCATAGAGATGCAGGCTTTTTAACCTACGTATACCAGGCCACAGAACACGATTCTCTAGAAATTTACACCTTTGACGGAAAATGGATAAAGGCTCCAAATATTCCAGGGACCTTAGTGGTAAATGTTGGACAGACACTAGAGCAGTTGACAGGTGGTTTGCTTACCGCTACGATTCATCGGGTTTTAGTACCTAAGCCTGGAGAAGGCACCAGACTTTCGATACCTTTTTTTCAAGGAATCGATATCAGAACTCGTAAAACGCAAGTAAAAATTGACGAAGAGCTAATGAAGCTAAAAGAAAAAAGGGATGGGAATATAAAGCAGGAAGAAATTGGTTTTCAGTTTATTCCTGACAATGAGTACCCATGCGGATACTACACTTTCAAAAACAGAATCAAAAGTCATGTAGATGTTAGCAGACGTTGGTATCCTGAAATATTGGATAAAATACTACAGGAAATCAACTAATTGAAAAAAAAAAAAAAAAA
>JAJLZR010000055.1:0-59606 GCA_030572315.1 [Candida] glucosophila | reverse complement strand
CTTTTGAACCCCGATGTAAACGAACGATACTAAGGGCACTACTGTTATTGAATGTTACATTGAAATTTAACTTTAACACTGGTAATATACTAATCCCAGCTCAATGAAACCACAGCTACGTAGAAAATTTCATTTTTTATTTAGTTGGGAAAACTCATAAAAGTTGTTTATCAAAAATTAGTCTACTATCTGATTCCATTTCTAGCTTGTAGCAGTTTTGGGGCGACTAGTAAAAAAAACATATCGACCTCGTTACAAGAGAAAAAAAAAGGGCCGGTTTAAAATGCTAGTGTCTTTGTCCAAAGCCATCCTTTTCATTCGGAAAATTTTTTTTTCTCCATTTCCTCTATTCAAGTTCCATAACGGAAGTATAACTTGAATGAAAAGGGCTTCTTTATCTTAATTTCGGAATTTGATTGTTGCTCTTATTTGGATAAAGGCCTAAACACTTTTTTTTGTTGGGGGGTTATGCAAGATAAGGTAAAAGTTGCATCATAAAGCCACCAGCACGTGATATGAAAACACTGTGAGCTGGAGTGTCGCAAATATTGAACAACATCTGCAAAAATTGTGTGTTAGTAGAAGTTATGGCTGCTTGAAAGGCGAAGTTGGGTTTTAGAGATCCACATTTGCTTAAAAATAGTAATTATGCTTCTATATATATTATATGAGTCTGAATCATTTCAATGCGAATTCCAGTAAGAACTGAGGAAAAATGGCAACGGCACAAACATCTATAGTACCACCTAAAGCACCTGATAGCACTCCAAAATACACTCTTTTTGACAGTAATAGAGTTCAAGAAAGAAAGAACTACGAAGGTCCATCACCATATGCGGAGAGATATACCGAAGGTCCTTCATATAAACCAAAAACTCTTAACCTTAAACCTTCGGGAAAACTTGATGGTGCATATGAATTTACTGAAGTAACTCCACAAATAGGTAGAGAGTATCCAAAGGTACAGGTAAGAGAGATCCTTAAAGACGAAGAGAAGCTCCGGGATCTCGCGATTACTGTTTCACGTCGGGGTGTGGTGTTTTTTAGAAACCAAGATTTGACTGTTGAAGAGCAGAAAGAGCTTGCTGATAAACTTGGAAGGTTAACGGGGAAACCAAAAGATTCTACTCTTCATATACACCCTACTTTGCCAGCTGGTGGTTTTATTAAGAATGGTGATTCGGGTGAGACAGACCCTGAAGTTTCTATAATCTCCTCTAAAATTGGTAAGCAATTATATTTAAAAAGGTTTGAAGGAAAGAAAGGTAGTGAGGGCTGGCATAGTGATATCACTTTTGAGCCAGTGCCCTCCGATTATGCCATCCTTAAAATTATTGAGCCCACTCCTTCAGGTGGGGATACGCTCTGGGCAAGCGGTTATGCTTTATACGAAAAGCTTTCACCATCTTTAAGGAAATATCTTGAGAGCTTGACGGGGACTTACGCACAACCAGGCTTTAAGAAAGCGGCTGAAGGAAAATTTGATCTCTGGTCGGATACAAGAGGCGCTCCTGAAAATTTTGGAGATGAATTGACAGCCGTTCACCCAATTGTGCGTACTAATCCGGTAAGCGGGTGGAAATCTATCTACTCAATTGGACACCACTTTACTTCTTTTAATGAGCTTACGGAAAGAGAAACTTCTCTTCTTAAAGGCCATCTCACGGAACTTTTGTTAAGCAGTCATGATATCCAGGCTCGATTCAAGTGGAACAAGAATGACGTCGCAATCTGGGATAATAGATCAGTTTACCATACAGCAACAAACGACTATTATCATAGTGATATTGAACGCACTGGTGTCAGAACAGTAGGTATTGGCGAGCGTCCTTATTTAGATACTAATAGCAAAAGCCGAAGCGAAGATTTGGGTGAAGACTTTTTAATTTAGCTTTTCCTCTAAATCAACTTTACTTGTCATTATTTTGACACATTAGTAGAACACTATTACTAGTTACCTATGTATGTCATATAAGTGATAAGGGAATTTTTTGTTTCTTTTATTTTTCTGGGTTGCAATCATTAATAAGCATTTTGGTTTTAAAGTTCCGAGTAGAGCTCAATTCTTTCACACTTTCTGGTTTTGACAAGCAAAAAAGGTTCAGAATTTTTTGGCTTGTTCTTTGTGGCTTTAGTCATGTATTCTTCCAGGTAACCTTTTTTCAAATCTACTTTTCGCAACCAAATTTTGAGTATTTTTTAAGGTTTCAAGAAAGCCAGGTGAAGCATATAGCCACCACAATTTTTTAGGAAAATAAGTATTTTCCTTAAAGGAATGAGCAATTGATTCGGTATGTTTTTAATTACAAGACGTAGTCCCATTCTATAAATATCTAGACTTAATTATATAACTCAAAAATTGTCCCAATTTTTTCTTAGAGATATGGCACTTTCTTTGTAATATTCCACATCCTTCACTTCAAGTGGTGGGAACAATCTTCCTGTGCCGTGGTAGCCTTCTTTCAGCTCTCCTAGGGCGACCAAAGTTTTAATGTAATCTAATGCATCATCAACACCAATAGTGTGATAAGCCCTCCCAATACCTTTCTTGACCAAAAGTTCCTTTGTCCATAATTCTTGCTGCTCAATAGGTGGTAAAACCACTTTCCCCGAAAGAAATCGAGACAACAATATAGCCTGGTACTCAAAAACCCTTAGAGAAATTCCATCAATGGGAACACCGACAAAATTTACCAAAAAGTCATCTATCATAAAAGTATGTTGATAAAGCCTTGGCATTATAATTCCATCCAATGTCGCTCCTCTATCAAAAAGGTTGTTTAGAAAAGGATACGAAAATTGATAACCAGTAGCATATATGACAGAGTCAGGATTTCTCACGATCGAACCATCATCAAAAACAATTTTCAAATCAGTATGGGTCGAGAAGATTTCCCGAATCTGTGGTTTATTTACCACATTGCCTTTTGTTGATAGCACCTTCGTGTTAGAATAACTCCTTATCGACTGATAAACTATCGTCGCTTCTTCTGCGATCAATTTGGTTAAGTCAGCCCCTGAGGCCCTAGAACCCACAATAACAACAGATTTATTTTTATATTTGGTGGCATTTCGGAAGTACTTAGCATGCTCAATCTTGCCTGGGAATAAATTTTGTGCTGCATCTAGCCCTTTGACTGGTGGAATGTAAGGAATATGGTAGTGACCAGTTGCGACAACAACAGCATCAAATTCTCGTTCAAACCAGAAGTCGTCGTGTTCTCTTGATTTTCGTAAGTAGACCTTAAATGCGTACGGCCACGACTTAGCTCCTTTTCCATCCATTTTAGGTACTCGCTCGATATCTTCCACAGTAGTACTTAGTTGGATATCTACTTCATTCAGATCTTTATTCCTCAAAATATACTGCTCGACGTATCTTTGCACATGTGCTCTGTCCACGTACTTCGTATCTTTCTTCGCTAATTCAGTCTCGGGAAACCATTTATTGCGGTCGCTATAGGTCATCAAGTCTTCTACAATGTTCGTTTTCATACCTTCATATGATGGTGTCTCGTCAAACCTTTCCTGTTTATTTGGGGGACACTTCAATTGCAAACAATTTTGTTCAGTTAGGGGGTTATTCAATTTTGGATCTATTGTATCACTCTTGGCCCCTGGCTTAACTACATTATGGGGAGTCAGCTTTTTAATTTCATCTAGACACCAAATTCCTCCAAGTTTATCCCTTCTTTCGAAAAGAGAAATCAGCTGAAAATGCTTTTCCTTCAATAACGTATCTAGAACAATTGCCCCAGACGCTCCTCCTCCAATAATAGCGACAGTCTTTACCTGATCGAATGGAATCTTAACGTATTGTTTAGTGTCTTTCATGGATTCTAAGATGTGTTTCTAATTTACCATATATTTGTCCAAGATATACCCTAGGACTACTGAAAATCAAGACCGACAATTTCTATATTCACTGTGGCATCTTATACAAATATCATGCCACCTACGAAAAAAAAAAAAAGAAAAGAGGGAAAATTACTACCTCAAGCTCTCTTTTTATTGAAGCTTACTAATAGAATGTTACATTACAATTATCAAAATGTGGTTAGTATCGAAATGCTAATCAATTAGTGGTTAGATAGCTCCTGATAAAAAAAAAAAAAAATTAAAAGTAATAAAGAAAAACTAATAGGCGAATGCTCTTGCGAATTTTCGCAGCCACAATTTTGTTGCTTTATTTGCTATATATATATATATATATATATAAAAGATGTGGGGACGTTAGTTATTTATCAACAACAACATGGTAGGAAAAGCAGAGACTCAAATAACAGAGAACGACTATGAAGACACAGTCTTGAAGTTGGCTTCTTATAAGCCGCTTGGACATGCAGGTCACAATAATAATACTAAAGCGGATCTTTCACTAGTATCTGAATTACCTGAACCAACAAGAAGAAGGTTCGAGAAGTACGGGATAGACCTTTCACACGGTTACCCTGCATATCCTGATCAAGAAAAGATTCCAAAGTTTGTGGATGAAGCTTATGCGATTAGGAATAAAGAATATCCCTACATAGAAAGGGCACAAAGCGCAGATCCTGAAAAGAAGGCCCTCCTAGGTGCAGCCAAGGAAGTCAAGAATTTGACTAAACACATAGGAACTGAAATTGTGGGATTGCAACTTAGCGAGCTTAACGAAAAACAAAGAAATGAGCTAGCACTTTTGATTGCAGAAAGAGTAGTAGTTTTTTTCAGAGACCAAGATCTTTCTCCTCAAAAGCAATTGGAGTTAGGTCACTATTTTGGGCAGGTAGAAGTACATGCTCAGGCACCCCGCGTTCCACAAACCGTAAAGAATGAAAAGTTGGATGGGATCAGTGTTATTTGGCAAGATTATCACAGGAAGAGAGGGGCTTTATCCCTTTCTTTCAAACACAGTATTGGTGGTAACTCCCAATGGCATACGGACTTGGTTCATGAGTATCAGCCTGCAGGCATTACGCACTTGCATAATGATACGATACCTGATGTGGGTGGTGATACCGTATGGGTCTCTGGTTATGCCGCATATGATAAATTATCTCCAGCTTTTCAAAAGTTTCTTGATGGTAAGACCGCCATTTATAGGTCTGCCCATCAATATGTAGATAGGGCCAATCCATTAAAAGGCCCTAAGTTTATTGAAAGGGAGCATCCTTTAGTGAGGACACATCCTGCTACAGGTTGGAAGTCCTTGTTCGTGAATCGATCGATGACTGTTAGGATTGTTGGGTTGGAGCCTGAAGAGAGTAAACTTATCTTGGAATACTTGTATAGCGTCTATGAGAAGCATTTGGATATTCAAGTGCGTTTCAATTGGAAACCATCGAGAAAGGGCCTTGGAACATCTGCTTTATGGGATAACAGGATATCTCAGCACAACGCAGTATGGGATCATGAAGGCCAGGATGCGAGACACGGAACAAGAGTAACTTCGTTAGCTGAAGTCCCTTACTTTAATCCAAACTCAAAATCTCAAAGAGAAGCTCTAGGATTGCCTTTAAATTGAAACATTTTAAAATTTATTTTAAATAAGCTACTAGCAATCTTATATATGAATTAAAAATAAAAACAATAGGTACTTCTACATATTTCAGTACAATATTTCAACAAAATGTGTAATTTTTGTTTCCAATTAAAATACTTAAATGAAGAGTTATAGTCTATATGTACGCTTATGTGTGTATAAAAGCAAGGCAAAGCAAAACAAACAAAAAACCTTGGTCTTCATTCCGTAATTTTTTTTTTTTTTTTTCCGATAAACTCGAATCAACACACTTTGATTAATCATTGCTCTGTCGCAATTGCAAATTGTGAAAAAAATTGTGGCTGCTAAAAAAAAAAAAAAAAGGGCTTGAACAATCCAACTTAACCCTTATCCCTCAGGGATATATATATATATGTTTGTGCGTATACGTATACATATTATATAGATAATCCTTGAGAATTCTAAATTTGACAACTCATGGCGATTTTGAAAAAGTTTAAACAACTATTCGATCGAAGATCAGGGACAATTTCTGAAGAAGATTTATCTAGCACGAATGATGGATCTGAACTCCCACCCAAGGAAACAGAAATTGTACAAACTTATGATATCAATAGTGACAATGAAGAACAAAAACCATACATCGATTTGTCTCTCAATCTTACAGAAGAAGAAAAGCGGTATAGGGAAACATCTAAATGGTTCAAACTTAAACTCTTCTTTTGGGATTCCTTTGATAAGCACCCGGATGAAAAGAAGTTTCTATTTAAACTTGATTTTTTTATTATGAGTTCGTCTATGTTAGGCTATTTCATTAAGCAGTTGAACGCAAGTAACGTTAAGACAGCTTATGTAAATGGGATGGACGAGTATTATAAAATGAGCAGCAATCAACTAAACTATCTTAATACAAGCTGGACTGTTGGTTATATTATTGGACAAATTCCGTCCAACTTGATTTTGCACAGAATAAGCGCACGTTTTTATTTGGGGGGTTTGGAGGTTGTATGGGCAATTTTAACACTCTTGATGATAACGTGTAAATCGTTACCAGGGCTATATGCTTTACGATTTTTCATAGGCCTAACAGAGTCGGGTTATTTTCCAGGACTAGAATATCTAGTGGGATCCTGGTATGGTCATAAAGAACTAAGCAAAAGGTCTTCTTTTTTCGCTGTAGCAGGTGTTGCTTCCGGGCTCGTGTCAGGGCCTTTGCAGAGCCGAATACTTACGAATTTTGCCCATAGCAGTCTACCTCCCTTCAAGTGGATGTTTGTTTTTGATGCAGTGATATCTTTTCCAATAGGAATCTATACCATGTTTGTTGACCCTAACACACCTTCAACAACGAATTCTTGGTATTGGACTAAGACTGATAAATTAATTGCTCTTGAAAGAAGGAGAAGAATCGGAGCTAAATTAAACACAAGACAAAAGTATACGGTCCAGTTGATAAAATCCTTCTTCAACACATGGCATATTTATGTCTTCCCTTTATTATTTTTGGCTTACAACAACACCTGTCAGGCCAACTCACAACCCACATTTGAGACTTGGATGAAATCAATTGGAAAGCCTCAACAAATTTACAATACTATGACCGCTGCAGTTGCAGGTACTGGTATTGGACTTGCGCTCATTCTTGCATACTATGCTGATTTCATAGGAGGTCAAAAAAACCATCACTTTGTTGCATCCTACTTCATTTTAATGATAATAGGTTGCGCCTTATTATCTCACTGGGACATACCTCGAAACTTGCATTGGTTATGCTATTTCGTTGTAGGTGCTCCAACTTCATGGGGTCAACCACAAATATTTTCTTGGGTAAACAGGTTGTTATTCCACGATGACATGAAAAGAAACTTTCTTGTTGTGTGTACAAATATGTTAGCATATGTTACAGATGCTTTCGTTCCGATTTTTGTGTGGGATACATCTGATCAACCCCGTTACTTTATAGGTTTTACTTATAACGCCTGCTTAAGTTCTTTTGGGTTAATTATGACTGGAGTGGCTTTGTATTTCTCGATAAGGGATGAGAGGTCCAGGTATAAAAACCTTGAAGTTACCACTGTTGAACATTTAAGAAAAAGTCCTGATATAGAAAATCAAGAGAGCAACAATTGATATTTTAACTAAGGATTTAATGTGATCATAGATAAAAACTAAGAACCCAGGCTGCCTAGAATGGTCTTTCTTTAAAATAGGTACCTTGAAAAGAGTTTACAACTATTCGTGAGCTACTCTTACATGTCATTTTAGACTGTGATCGTCTGGTTGCAAAATGAAAGTCAATGAGGAAAGAGTATTCTTTTTTAAGAAAGTAAGAAGAAAAAAAAAATAAATCACTGGATAATAAATATATCTAATACCCTGTACTGCATTAACGAGATAAGATATGAATGCAAAAAAAAAAAAAAAAGAGATTGGTTCTAATTGCTTACTTCAAAGTTGACATTCGGCGGATCATTTACCTTTTTTGCGTGCTTCTTCACTTATATCCTCAATATAGCACTAGAGAACTTTTCAATATTTAACTAATGTGCAGAATACTTAGCTCTTCGACAGCAATTATCTTTATCTGGTTCAGGTGCAAGTTTTCGCCACTTCAAATTATGCCAATAGGTAATTGAATTCTCGCTTGTGCTATGGTATGTATCTACGAAGGTTCCTTCACAGAAGTAGAAATATTGATACATCTACTTTACATAAACACATAAACACTCTTATACATGATTACTCTGTCTCTTTTCTAGCCTTCCTTAAAATCAAGCAAATCAAATTCAAAAGTTCTTCTTCTTTTGCCTATTTAGCTTGGGGACTCTAGTTAGCCAATAAAACAATATAGTCCCAACTATGTTTATTGCTATGAAAGCAATAAAAATACCAAAATTTCGACCCTTTTCTGAGTAATTAGAACCAATTTGCTTCAAAAAAACGTTTGTGGTCGACATCTGACAGTATTGGCATACGTCTGTAGTTTCATTACTAACCAAATATCCACCTGCTTGCAAAATATATTTTTGCATATAGTCCCAACAGTTTTTTCCATCTTCCGGTTTGAATTCCAAGAGCTCTTTTTTAGCACATTCAACTTTAGAGTTCACTAATCCAACGGACATAATTATAGATACCAAATAAGTGAATGGGTTACATCTGTACATAAATATCCAAAAACGGGGCAACGAGTCTCCCGATACCAAAACGCCGCAAAAAGTCAAGCACATAGTGAATAGAAGACTTGCTAAGTTGGCTGCATTTTCCGCCAAATCCATAAAAGAAATACACAATTGAGCCATTGTAGTCGTATAGACATAAAATAGCACTATACTAATCCACATCAACGCACCTCTTTTATGCTCAGTATTTGTAGGTTGGGCGTTACGGTAAAGGCCAAGTGGATAATACCAACAGAAGAATGCAATCGTGCCAGTAAAAATCTGCCAGGGAATTTCGGCAGTAATTTGAGCTACTACAAATGCAATCCACGAGAATGTTCTCGAGGGCCTTTCCCTGACTTCATAAAGATCCCTTTGTGAGACAAAAAGAGGCAAATACTGCTGGACCAAAGTTTGGAACACAACCAAGAACATAAACACAGAAAACATTTGATTCTGTAATCCTTGTACACTATTCTCAGCTTTAAAGAATACGAAACCATTAAATAATGAAGAAGCTATGCACATCAATACCTTTGAGTAAGTATAACTAGGTGTTCTCCAATATTGCTCAAACACTCTTTCGGTCACCAAAAGATACTGATACCATATTGGCGCTGCAAATTGTTTAAGCTTTTCAGGATCTTTTTCCTTAGGTTTTCCAATAGCATCTTTTTCCATTTTATCTAGTTCTTCGTTCATTTCTTTATATTCACTAGACTTTAACCAAACTTGGTAGTAATTTTGACTCGAATGGCTCCCTGGTGCAGCACCTATGACTTCCAACATCCATTCTGCAGGGTTTGCATTCGGAGGGCATTTTGAAGAACCATATTTTTCGAAATAATTGATTAAGGTTTTGCAGTTTTCTCCCAAATCTCCAAAATATACTGTCTCCCCACCTTTCTGTAAAAACAATAATCTGTCAAACTCTTGTAATAAAATCGCCGAAGGCTGATGAATCGTACATAAAATAGCTTGTCCATGGTCAGCTAATTTACGGACCAACTTACAGATTGACCATGCCGTCTGTGAATCTAATCCAGAAGTTGGCTCATCCAAAAAGAGTAACAACTTAGGCTTAGCCACCAATTCAACTCCGATAGTTAACCTTTTTCTCTGTTCTACATTTAAGCCCTCACCAGAAACACCTACAACTGCATCAGAGTAATTCTCCATTTCTAATAATTCAATTACCTGGTCCACATATTTTTCTTTTTCTTGCTTCGATACAGAAAAAGGTTGCCTTAAGTAGACGGAAAACCGTAGCGCTTCTCGAACGGTTGAAGTCTCAAGATGTAAGTCCTGTTGTTGAACGTAGCCTATACATCTTTCGAATGAGTTATCTAAAGAGTGCCCATTGACCATTCTCGTTCCTGACTTGACCACACCAGAAGTTAACCTTTCAGATAAAGCGTTTAAAAGAGTCGTCTTTCCTGCTCCCGTTGCACCCATCAAAGCAGTAACCTGCCCCGGCTTAACCCAACCATCTATTGAATTCAAGATTGTTCTTTCCTCCGACTTTATTTTGACCGTATATGTCAATCCTCTCCAATGAAAAATATCACGAGAAGAGACTAAACCTTTCTCTAAATCCAGTGAGACTGAGGAACTACTCTCATTAAATTCCGGCGACACCTTTTCTAATTCACCACTTTCAATATCCAGCAACGGCTTTTTCTTTTTCAAGGCTTTTCTTTGGAATACTAATATCTCACCTTTCTGCATGGCACCTCTATTATATTCACAAAGTACCAAATAAGTTCCTAGGAAAAATACCGCAAACGCTAAGCAAATTCCCCAACCCCTCCATCTGTGACTCCAATAATACTGAAATGAAGTATTTATATAATCATCACCATTAACCTTCGAATTACCTAGCTGTGAACCAACTGTAGAACAAACAATAGAGTCTCCTTTTGTAGGATAGCCAGGGCCCATCGGAACGAACTGCGAACAATCGAATTCACGACCATGGAATTCATTTGCGATCAAGGCTTCAAAAGCAAAAGCAACTGGATCAAGATAATTAATCCAACGGCACCAGCCATGCATATTCGGAGTCGGAACTACGAAACCTGTAAAGATTGTCAAGGCAAGTAATATCACAGAAGCAGGAGTCATGGCTTGTGATAAAGACTTTGTAGCAGACCCAATAGTCCTGAACAAATGAGACATGGCTAACGTTCCCGTGAAATTTACCAACAAATAGAAAAAGAAATGTCCCGCATCCCTATAAAAGTTCACCATGAAATAAAAAACTAGATTGAATGCAATCGCTGTAACAACTTTTGTTGGCATTTCAGTGATAATTGAGGCGCACGCATCTGCCGATGGATGGTACAAAGCGTACGTTTTATGTTTTTCAACGATAGGACGAGCTTCGTAAAGGGAGAAGATCTCTAATAAGGAAGAAAATGAATTGAACAACACCGCGAAGAACATAGCAGCCGTTCTATAATAGAATGACTCCGTTGTGTCAGACAAATTATAAAATATGGAAGATATTATAAGGCTCATCGCAAAATTACCAAAAATAGAAAACAATGTTATCGAAGGGTCCCCTTTAGTCCTCAAAATATTCCTTCCCATAATATATCTCACCTGCATAGGAAAAGAAACGGTATATGGAGAAGCTTTGCTGGTATGCTTAGATTTCCTTGATAGATGTCTATCTCCAAAAGCTCCAAGCTCCAGAGTTCTATCAGCTCTACTTAAGCAACCGTCGATTTCCTCCAATAAATCTCGTCTTTCCTTTGATTTTTGCCAGTATTCATAGAATTCTTTTGGCGTCCTCGGAACCTTATTTTCAAAACCACGCTTGACAATCCGTTCAAGCGGATTCGTTAAGGATGTCAAGAAATCTGCGGTAGTTTGTCTCTCTGGACATTCATAGCCCATGTCCAAAAAGTATGACTTTGCTTGCTCAGAGCCACCAAAGAAAATCTGATAGCCTTCGTAAAGTACTACAACTTTATCAAATAAATCGTAAGCTTCTTGCGAACACTGATAAATAGCAATCAAAGGAGTAGCTTCCAAAACAACGGCCGAAGCCTTTAATGCTTTTATGAACTCTAAAGCCGTAGCAGAGTCTAATCCTCTGGTTGAATTATCCCAGCACTGTACATTTGCGAAAGATAACGCAACTTCAGCAATAGAGACTCTTTTACGCTCGCCTCCAGAAACCCCTCTAATATATTCATTTCCCACTTTCGTATTCTTGGTGTTAGTCAAGCCATACATAGCTAAAACAACATCGGCCATATGTTTGGCGTAGGCATTTCTAGTAATACCTGAAGGTCTATTTCTAGGAGTTCTCATCTTGGCTGCAAATTCCAAAGTATCACCAACAGTGAGGTGAGGAAAATGATTTTCCGTTTCGGCACAATACACTACTTCACCGCGATAGTGATTGACTATATCGTGGTGCGTTAACCCATCGTAGGAAATTACAGAATTCTTGTCAATATTAAATCCGTAAGTATGCCCAGCGATACTTTTCAAAAATGTCGAGCAGCCTGCACCAGGCCTTCCTAAAACCACAGTAAGTTCCCCTGGATTCAATATACCATCCATTGGCTTTAATATGTCGAAATATGCACTCTCATTGTTTTTATTTAATACCAGTCCAATTTTCTGCGAGAGGAATTTAGGGCCAGCGTTGAGAAAATTAGCTTGGTAATCCGCATCGGTAGCAATACCATAAGCCCTCAAGTCCTTGTATACTACGCTCAATGACATGGGTTTATAGTATTCAGGATCTGATTTATACAACTTGCGAAGGTTCTTAATCCAAAACTTCGTATCAAATTCATCCGAATTAGGATCAAGTCTTGGATCTATAATACTATCGCCATGGATGGGGTAGACACCTGGAACTCGAGACATGTGGCTTATCGTTCGCTGTAAGTCTAAAGCATGATTATCATCATAATCTTCCACAGAGTGTAGGCTATCCCCACCATTGGCAATACGGCGTATCTCGTTTGAAACCTTTTCGTCAAGTCCCTCATAACGAGCTATATCCTCTTCGACCCCTTCCCTAGTGGGAATTTTCGAATTCTGTCTATCTAATTTATCCTCCATTGTGAACAGAGAATAACTTTTAATAGAAGTGAAATAGAAAGTGCCTTCTTTTTTATATATATTTTTCGCTACGTTTATATGTTGGCTTCAATCTTCCCTTTTGGACCACCTGATATTAGCAGCCACGAATGACTGCGGAATCATTCCGCCCCGTTAACATATTATATACAGGACACCACACATTCACCATCTTTACCTCGAACGTTGTAGATTAAAAGTCAACTCTAAGTCTGTTAAATAAAGGTACAAAGGGACTTTTTGGAATTGTTCTAAATAAAGATTCCTTCGCTAGCCTTTACCCCGCCCTATTGATTAAGTAATTTTACGGGAAGATAAGAAATACAATTGTGATGGTGGCTCATTTGTAGAGATATTAGGTCATTCCGAATAAGGTTAGAAGAAAGATACTGCTTTTCCATTATATCATTAGTATGTAGACGAAGAAGAATTGGGGTCCCAGACACCAAACATACTATGTCGAAAACATTTATTTAAGAGATGCGTTGTCACGTGAGAGCATTTAGGTGAAGCTTTTCAATTTTCACTTTCATACTCAACTAATCTAGGTTTTTGGTATAGTTAACGCGAGAGTTAGTGGAACCGATGGATGCCAGTTTAAATAATTTTTTTCGCTGGGCTAAGGAGCATCACGTATTTATTGATGAAAGAATTGAGTTTCTCTACGAGAGAGAAAAAGGCATATTCGCTAGGTTGAAAGAAAGGGTAGAAGACGGAGAACAATTGATAAAGGTTCCCAAAGAATTGACAGTAGGTCCTGAATTAGCCTCAGGACTATTGCCTGATATATGCTATGAAAACGATGACTCTTTCAGTAACAATGAGGTGACCATACTTCTCATATGTAAATTAGGTTTTGACAGAAAACACCATGACCATAAATTCAAACCATACTTTGATATACTACCGAAGCAAATCAATAGCCCATATTTTTGGAGTGGAAAAGAGAAAAGCCTAATCGAAGACACAGACGCTGGAATTATCTCTAAAAGAAACTTCAATAAAATCTTAAAAGAGTGGTATAACGTACTAAATTATATGTTGAAAGCCTTTATAGATGAAGAGACCAAAAGGCAAATCAAAAATGATTTGAAGTTCTATAAAGAGTATTGTGATGGGAGAATCGATGACGAAAAGTTAGAGTTCTATTTGAAAGAAGAAGTAAGCTCTTGGACAAGCTTCAAGAGCTATATGTGGTCATACAGTATTTTGCTTTCGAGGGGTTTTCCATACATTTTAATAACAGAAGACAAATCCAAGGGTACTTTGAAGAAGGCTATTTTGTTGCCTGTAGTTGATTTGTTGAACCACAAAAATGATAGTAAAGTACAGTATGGTGTTGCAAATGAGAATGAAGGCAACGTAGGCTTTAAGGTTAAGGAACCATTGAATGAAAATGATGAATTATTTAATAACTATGGAAACAAGCCCAATATAGATCTCTTAATTAACTACGGATTTGTAATAGCGAATAACTTATACGAAGAGACCAGTATAACCCTTAGGATAGCTAACCCTGAAAAGGTGACCGACGCAAAGAATATTGGAAATAAATTTTTCGAGGATAAAGAAGGAATTGAAATTTTAAAAGAAGGTATTAACTTTACTTTGAAAAACACAAATCCTTTCCCTGCGGACCTTTTAACTTTTGTGTCTTTTTTAACACAATTAAAGTTTGAAAGAAAAGATGGTATGACATTGAGAATGAAGCTAGAGGGATTGGGTGAATTAAAAAAAAACTTCGAAGGAAAAATTTTTTTCCTTAAGCAAAAGTGTCTTCCACTGAATGGTGTGAAAAGCGAAATTGCCAAGCTGGTAAAAATTTACAGAAATAGCCAGCGAAACCTTTTTCAAAAATCATACGACTGTTTGCAGCAATATGAGAAAAAACTATTGAAAGAATACAAAGACACTCTTACTTCTTTTAAAGGAATAATGAAAAGCGATAAAACGTTTATGGTTTCACTCAGTACTCAATTCGGAATCACTTCTTACGAAGACTTAATTGAAAGAAATCTTTTGGAAAATGTGACACTTTTATGGCTAGTAAGAGTATCAAATAAGAAAGAATTTAGTGATGATAAATTCTTCAGGGATGACCAGTTTCTCAACACAATTACTTATGTCTTAGAACAATTTGACGATGTTCAAAAAACTATAGAAGTTACCGACGAAGATATTTTAGAGTTCAAAGGCTTAATGTCTTTTTGTTTTCCCAAGCTTTCCCTGGAATTTCCATCTATTTATTCGCAAGGAGACTGGTCTACCCAACGCTTTGTAGTTGCCAGCACGGTTATGGACAGAGTTGGTTACTTGAGGCCCAGCAATCATGAGTTCTTCATTATTAAAAAGATAAGCATTGGTGTATAATTGCATATTTATGCTGGTACTAATGGGGGCTCGCTATAGGCAGTGACTACGTGAAGAATTGCATCTCGCAAACTTGTAACCAGCTTCTATTGTCCTCCTTTTCCCCTACTCCTTCTTTGTCTCATATGATTTCTTCTCGATTTTAAATGCAGACTACGCCAGCTATAAAATTTGCACTTTTGAATTCCACTATAACCTCTATACTAAAACCATTGTTTGAACAATCATCTAAAAAAAAATATGTTCATTGAATCATATGGCGCTACTGGCGCACGTAAATGGAGATCCGTACTTGTTCGATTGGTAAGACAACACAATCAGATCCACAGCTGAATAAAGACCAGGCCCTAATATATATAGACCAATTCCTATGAGAATTATATTTATAAGAAACTCTAGCTTGCGAAAAAGAGAACCTCTCTTGAATATTTGCCATAACGACAAGTTTACTTCACCCCTCTGGGCGTAATACAAACTTCTCAACCTGAAGTATGCCACACCCCAGAAAACGAAGCCAAACCAACAGTCAAATAGGGAAGACATCAAAGAAAGTAAATCCGAAAAAAAAGGAATCACCTCCCCAATAACAAAGGCAATCACCCATAGAAGTAAGTTTATAATAAACCAAACAAACCACCCCAATAGAGTATGACTGTTTCTGTGAGGAGAATCTTTCTTAAATACCCTTTGAAATAGGAACTGTGAAGAAACATTACCATACAAAGCACCCGCAAAAAGTATAGTGGGCAATGCGAAAGAGAAGGCGATCTTCTTATAATTTCCACGTAAACTTCCGAATGCCGGCGCTGTTATATATGCATTTCCCACATAGACATAAACAATTGAACCAGCGAGAGCAAATATAATAACTTCAATTAAGGTGACAGCATATAGCGCTTTTCTGAAATCTTTAGGCCTTTTCATTTGACTAATAAAAGAAGGATACGTGATTTGACCAACGAACGTGTAAACAATATTCAAAAATGCCGACATTCCTTGTACATATGTAGTTCCTTCTTCTGGCCATAGGTTCCATTTAACAGGCTTTTGTAATTTTTCAAATTTATCAGGATGGGTCTGTACACCAGCAAAAACCATAGCTAGTACGACTGACACAAACATTGAAATGGAACTAAAGTACGCAAGGAAAGACAATGCCGAAAAAGTCCTAGGCAAAGAAATTAAAACGCATATAATCGTAGTGACCACTGAAAACACCACTGAACAAATGGTTTTGTTGTCACTTATAGTGTTAAAATATTCGGCTCCTGTGAGAACATGCAATCCTTGTATCAAAACATTATTGAGTAAAAAAGCTAAAGCAGTAATGTACCATACCCATCTATAACCCCCGAAAAGATTCTGACCAATATCACAAACTGAAGTAAGATGAGGGTGCACTGCACAATAATCCAGTATAATCAAACCAGTATATAGAACGGTGACTGCAACAAAAACAGTTAATATCAATCCTGGAACTATACCCAAGACGGAATAAGAATTAGGGAATGACATTATCGCTATAACAATGTATTCCGAGAGTAAAAGCCCAGATGTCTTTACCCATGAACATTGTCTATAATTAATTGAATGAGCAGACTCCTCCAAGACTTCCTTTTCCAAGTAGTCGTCTGCATATTCAATTTCCTTAAGTTCAGATTTCGTACGTTCTAGATAAAGAGACCCAGCAACACTTTTCCTGTCAATCTTAGACTGAGATTGGGCCTCCATGCTATCGCTAGACCTTCTCCCTAGCATTTCTTACTTGAAATGTAAATTTTAGCTACTTGATTTTACTAAACACAGAACTCGATTTTGTATCTTCTTGATATATACCGACTCCATGCAATAAAGTAATTATTGAGACTTTGAGAATTCTAAAACTTCCAACAGTATTAAAAAGCCGTCTAGCGACTTACGGAAAATTTGACAGTTAGTGTAAAGAAAAACTGTAAAATACTAGCGAAGTATGTCCACCATCTAGTAACAAAAAAAGCAATGTAGTAGAATTAAGCCACAGTTTCCTATTGTTAATCCTATTAACCTAATAGCGAAATTGTTTGTGAACATGATGCTGAGGCACATGATCGTATATCAACGAATTAGATAAGCGGGCTAAGTCGTACAAGTTACATTCTATATTTAGGCGACATTTAATTGTGTAACTACACAAAGTTAAGCAACTAAGAACTGATTACGATAGACCATAGACACTAGACAGTAGGATGGCTATGATATGGTTGAGATAAATCTCTACAAAATCTTTTAACCTAAGACGGAACTCCTGTCAATCTCGTAGTAGCGGTGACCTAATTTATTTTTAAGTCGAAGGTTTCTTCTACCATCAAAGTTGCTCTCGCAAAAGAGTGGACCGTTTCGCTTAACTTTTCAAGCGTATTCACGATTATTGTAACGTAGTAGATATTGGATTTATCTGAACAATAAAGACTATATACGGCAAGAAGTTGGGGATTTAAGAAGACTCATAGAAAAAGTAACAAATCAAGGGTGGGGACATATCTCTTTTGTTTTTTTTTTTTTTTTTCCTTTTTCTCGACCAATATTATCGGTTTCTTGTCATTATGGATGTCGCTAACTGAGACTTTCAAGACAAGAAATACCATACACTAAGGCTAGAATGTAGAAGAATCATCCTGGTCTCATTTAATAAATACAATGCCCAAAGAATCATATTACTGAAAAGAGAACGGGCAAACAGCTGCTATTCAAATACTCGTAGAGAATACCTTCATGTATTGTATCTAATGTAGAGTGCGAAGGAAACTGAAGAAGAGTAAGTTATCAAAGAATGGAAAGTACTATGATATAACAGAGTACATGATAGATGTATCATTATGGTATAATGAAAAAAGATTTTTTCAAAAGCTAGTAAGTTATTAGGCTTGTAGGCCGCCAGAAGATATAGTGAATGAATTATTTGTGATAGATATAAGTGTCATGTCATATATGAAGTGAATATATTGAAACAGACAGCTGTAATAAATCTACCTACGTGGATTTAAAATAATATAGGTAGAGTGACTAAAAAAAAAAAAAAAAAGAAAAAAAAACATAGAAGAACTGTGGCTGTGAAATATAAGTTCTTCAAAGGACTACGACTGTTTCCTTTTAAATTGCTCCCTAGCTTAGAATCGTTGTTATATTTCCCCAATAACAAGTCCGTCATACTGTACAACAAAGAAGATGCTAGACACATGCCTGAGCCTTATTAAGGCGAATCGTTATAGTTTCATAAAATCTTCTGTAGATTTATTAAATCACTACAAGAATGAAATAATCATAGAAAGCCACCAAAAAAGCCTTAAGCCTTTCTTGTTGAGTCATTTTCTGCACCATGAAGGTGTTCCTGCTGATCTTGGAAAGAAGCTTGGATTGCCTGAGCAAATTTACTTTTTCTTCTGATTAGAGGTCCCTTCCAATAAAATATGTAAATTGGGAATACAGCAATTATAGCCAAACACCCAAGTAAAGTACTCGCCCATTGAAAGTGGAACTTACCGCCAATGTTATCGTAGAGAGGATTAGCGTACATTGAGGCAACGCCTCCTAATACATCACGTGCCAAACCATTCCCTCCTGTGGCCGAAGATGAATATGGACCATAAGCGGCGACCATGTAGTCGATTGTTGCCATGTAGATGCTGTAATTAGCTATTCCTATGAGGACGTTGAATATTGTTGGTGCGATCCAAGGAGTGTAGTCAGGACCCATTGACGTCCAAGCGAAACCAAAGAGACCAATTACCAATAAAGGAGCAAGATAAAGAAGGAGTAAGAGACGGCGCTCCGGTGCTCTTTCATCATATTTGTGTTTCACCATATACTTTTTCTGGTAGAAAATATCGATGACATGAAGTGGATATGCTATAGCGTAACTCACGACATAGGATATGAATATAAGACCGCAAGCTGTAGTGGAGAAGTCCCATTGTTTGTATATAGGACCATACGACTGGTTGCAAATAAATATGAAATGGTCAGCAAAACCTGAAAGGAGAGAAAGACACAAAACAATTGGCTCTCTAAGGAACATGTAGAAGGGACGTGCCCATATTTCTAATAATTCTTTTAATGAAAGTGACGATTTGACTTCATCTGGCCCATATACCGTGGTATCTTTTCCTGACTTGCGAAGTGATCTGGCTTCTCTATCAACTAATATTGTTGATCTTGTCTCAGGTACTAAAAAGAAATGTAATAATTGAGTTACACCACCAAAGATCAATTGTATCCAAAAATTCCAATGCCACGAAAGGTGCTCTTCCATTAAACCACCGAATACAGGCCCTATAACCGCACCTGCGACGGACGCCAACACAACGTAGGCCACCGCATATCCATGATTGTATTCATCCCACATATCCGCTGTGACACCAAGGGTAACAGAACCACCAGCTTGAGATATACCTCCAAGAAACCTTGCAACCACAATAGTCCCAAAATTAGGAGCAAGGCCTCCTAGTATTTGCCAGATATTCACTAGAAATAAGCTTAGTTGCATTATGGGCCACCTGCCGTACTCTTCACTCCAAGGAGCCCAAAACTCGCACCCAAAACCATATGCTATTTTGAATACCATTTGCGATACCGTAGCTTTAGGCTTACTGACTTTAAAATCTTTCGATATCAAAGAAAGTGCATGCGGATAAACACTACCATTAAAGTTCATGGATAATTGTACTATAAAAATGATTGTTATTATTCTCCACTTTTTAAATCTGGAGAATGAATATCCAAGTTTGTCATAACATTCGTACTCCTGCAAGACTTTTTTCTCACCTGCTGGTCTTTTTTCCTTCGTTTCATTCGTCGGAGAATCAACGTCTTCCATGAATACTTCATCATATTTGTCAGAGTCCAGCAACCGTCCAGAATCATTCTGAGGTGTGATTTGTCTCTTTAGGTTGGTACTCTTAATTATATCATTTATTTCGAACATTTTTACCTATGTCCCTCTATTTCTTGTTTTACCAACGATTGAAAATTAAATTAATCTATATACCGTTGGGACCTTTATACGTACGGCAAAAGACGACTCGCCGGATTTTAAGATGCGTAAAAACTCATCTAACTCCTTGAACCTACAGAGCTCTTTGTTTAGTTGGAGAACCACTTCTATTCGTCACTAAATGACCTCGAAGTGACCATCCCACATATTTATGCATGGTTGGGGCAGCCCCACGAATAATTTTTTCCGGATGACTAAAAAAAGTGGGAAAAAGAAGCATGAAATATAAAAAGGGCGGAGATACCTCGCTTAAGAAAACTTTTCAGCGAATGGTATTCGAGATAGTTTTCCCGAATAAAAAGAGGAAGATCTGTTTTCTGGGGATTAGCTGTAGGTACTGTATATACGAGATTTAGTCGATGCGAGTTACACAGTTGCAATGACTTCGTGGTTTTTCCACCTCACATCTGAAGCGCAAGAGACCCACATAAGAGACGCGCTTTAGTACTAGACTATGGTCATTCGCGCTTGATTGATTGAAATGCTTCGATCTTATGAATCATGGCAAATGTGATCAAAGTTAGAATATGTGGAGCCTAAACCTAGAGAAAAATTTTACCGCATAGTCAAGTTCTTAGCCAAGTCTCGGAAGCATTACTAAAGGATACTACTAGTGGAGATATTGGGCCTTTAATTTTTACCAGGTTTTGCTTGGCAATTAGCTATTTGGGTGCAAGAAATTTACGAAAAAAAAAAAAAAAAAAAGATCGAGTCTCTATTGTTTAGTGATAAAGTTGGGTAAACCTTATGGAAAGTTTAAGATACAAATTCTTGGAGTTTAGACATTTATTAATACACTTCTGCTACTCCAACGACCTGCAGACGAAGTCAATATATATATATATATATATATATATATAAGTCGTAAATTTTACTTGTCTCCAAAAAAAAAGAAAATTAAACAAGGCAGGCATTTGTTTCGTATAAAGCTTGTATTTCTCGTAGTGGTGTAATCTCGTAAGCGCTACCCTAAACGAAAAAAAAAAAAAAATTTAGTTAGAAATCAGAGGTCTGCATATTATTCGTAATATTTATATCGAAAAATATGTTGTATGGAAAAATTTGTGCGTAATTCCGAAAGAAAAAAACATCTGATGCATTCACGTGATGCTTTATTTCTTTTTTTGACTTGATAATCCAATCCGCACTAGTCTATATTATTGGCTAAAAGACAATAAATGTTGATAAGATGAGCTTAAAAAAAAAAAAAAAAAAAAAGGCCGCTCGGCCATCTCTCGCGAAGACTACAGCGATAAAGTGAGCGATAAAGTGAAAAAGGAAATATTTGAGTGAAGAATTCGCAAAGCTTAAATGAAGCTGTTTGCATAAAAGTTCATAAGTAGGACTCTACATCATGGAATCAAAGAGTTTTGATGGAAAACGAAGTGATTATGCCAGCGAAACATACGAATTGAATGACCTGATATACAAAAATAATTTAACAGACGTTGTGGTAGAAGATCGCTCGCAATCATGGTGGAAAAAATTTTTGCATTTTATAGAAATAGACAATGGACCAGGCAACAAGTTTGATAATGTGACGATGTTTCTCTATAATTACGATTTACGACCAGTTGAAGAAAGAAGAAGAACGTGGTCATGGTATAATTTCATTAATTTCTGGATAGCGGATGCTTTTAACGTCAACACTTGGCAAATTGCTGCGACAGGGGTTCAAGCGGGTCTAACTTGGTGGCAGACATGGATAACAATTTGGTTGGGATATTTTATTACTGGTATATTTGTGGCCATTCTTGCAAGAATTGGTATATATAATCATATATCTTTTCCCGTCACAATTAGGATATCGTTTGGCATATTCGGTTCTCTATGGCCAATTATTAATAGAGTGGTGATGGCTTGCGTATGGTTCGGTTTACAGGCATGGATTGGAGGCGAATGTGTGACTTTGATGTTGAAGTCAATATTTGGAACTAATCTTTCTTCTAAAATGTCGACATTTCCAAAATCTGAAGGAATAACAACAGATCAATTTCTAGGATTTTTTTTATTTTGGCTTGTTTCCTTGCCAGCAATGTGGTTTCCACCGCATCAGATTCGCCATTTATTCACCGCTAAGTCTTATATTGTACCATTTGCTGGGTTTGGTTTTCTTATTTGGACTTTACTAAAAGCGCACGGGGCGGGTCCGTCGATTCATTCACCAACGAAGTTGCACGGGTCGAACTTTGGATGGGCCTTTGTAAAATCCACAATGAATGCGATGGCTAACTTTGCTACTTTAATCACGAACTCGCCAGATTTCTCGAGATTCGCGGATAAGCCATCGAAGGCGATTAAATATTGGCAGTATATTGTTTGCATACCTATCACTTTTTCAATTACATGTCTTATTGGTATACTTGTCAGTTCGGCTTCACAGGTGTTGAGTAGTGAAGGCCCTTTTTGGGATCCCTTGGATCTTTTGAATACTTTCTTAAACCATTACACTTCAGGTAATAGAGCAGGCGTTTTCCTTCTCAGTTTTGCTTTTGCCTTGGCGCAGTTAGGTTCTAATATTTCTGCTAATTCGCTTTCTTTTGGTACTGATGTCACCGCAATGTTACCTCGTTTTTTGAATATTAGGAGAGGCTCATATTTGTGTGCTGCGTTAGGATTATGTATCTGCCCGTGGAGATTTATGACAAAGTCTTCAAAATTTACTACCGTGTTGTCTGCATACGCTGTATTTTTGTCGTCCATTTGTGGCGTTGCTGCATCCGATTATTACGCAGTTAGAAGGGGATATGTCGACTTAACCAATTTATTCTCTTTGAAGATAAACAAAAACGACGGTGAATCTGGCGAGTCAACCGAGGACTCATGTTATAGGTACAATCGGATTGGTTGCAATTGGAGAGCATACGTCGCATACGTAAGCGGTGTATTGCCAAATATTGTAGGCTTCGTTGGCGCTACGGGTAAGCCCGTACCAGATGGCGCTACAAAAATTTATAATTTGAGTTTTCCTGTTGGATTTCTTGTTGCTTTTTTGGTTTATTATTTGTTAAGTGTGGTTTTATTCCCAATTCGTAAAGGAATTCCTGAAGGTATCAAACCTCTTGAAAAGAGCTGGTATGAAGAATGGAAAAATGTTGAATACTTTGATGAAGAATTGAGATCAGTATCTCCTGTAATGTCGCGGGCCGTCAATCGTGTTCGAAGTATTAAATCATACCCTGCTACGTCAAGAGAAGATATTGGTGATTTAACGATGAGACATCCTATACCTGATTGGTCATCTAATAAATACGATAAAGAGGAAAAACTGCTCAAACATGAGTGAAAAGGATTTTGTAGATGTTTTTAAAGTAATAAAGGTTTTGGGAGGAATGTAAATAACTAGTTCAAGAAATTTTACAATAATATATCTCTTGATCTCCAGAAAGCTGAATCTTACGAATTAAGGACCCTCATTTGAGCTATTTTTTCTGAAGAAAAATAAAACGCTCAACTTCCTTTGGATTATTCATCCACTCAAAGGCTTCGAGTAGAAATCAGCTAACTTGTTTTTCCAAGTTTTGGTCTGAGTAGGTCCTTTTTCGGATGTGATATCTTTTTCGGTGTCACTAATTCTCTTGTCGACTGCATTTTGAGTATCTCCGAGAAAGTAGTTTCTTTGAAAGCATGCTGCAATTAATTGGATAAAGGAAAGTCCTAAAGCAATAGCATAGTGATAAAAATTTGTTTTACTATATGCCTTTATTGCACTTTGCCTTACCTCACTGTCGAAAGGATATTTACGAATAGACTTTATGTTACCATAGAATTTCTTGACTTGTGAATCTGAGACCGAATTAGGCATGTAGCGCCTCAAATTTCCAGGCATTTTTGAAGACCATAAAGGGCCAGCAATAGCACTCCCAATTGCAGAACCAATACTAGACCACAAAGAAACAATCGCAATAGCCAGAGCCATATTCTCATGAGGAACACTAGCCTGACTCGCGACACGACAGCCAACAACGCTAAATGCTCCTCCGATGCCTGTCAATAACTGAGTGAAAACTAAGGCTGCAGTATTATATCTTACAGCATGCGGCTTGACGAGTATACCCTCCCCCACTATTTTTATGCAAAGACCAATAATTTGCAAATATTTGTACCTATGAGTAAGTCTCTGAATGATACCTGCAACAACACCGAACACACACAAGGTCAAAGTCAAAGTATTATTATAGTAAGTCCACTCTTTTGTTCCCCAGTCTTTAACTATCCAAACAAATGAGGATAAGTAAAGGCTGCGAATACTGCTCGTCATCTGCGAAAATGTGTCAATAATAACTGCAAAAAGGAAGGTCCTATTGAATACCTTCCTAGGCATCAATGGGTGCGGTGCTAAGTAGTATTCAAATAGAAAAAATGCACTTAATAATATTCCACCTACTATCACCATTGCTATTATACTAGGATTCCTCCATCCATTTTCAGCCCCCGTGTAAAGTGATAAAGGTAATAGTACAAGACAAAACCCGACTCCTAATAAGACCAAACCTATCGGATCGATTTTTATAAACTCATCTTTAATGAATCTAAAATCTATGTTTATTTTTCTGCCCTCTATCCTTTCGAGTTTTCCGGACGCAATACTCACCTGAGCTTGTTTATTAGCGGTCCTCTGAACATAATACAATACTGCCACTGCGGGACATAATACAACTGGTGCTATTATAGTAAATATACCGTAACCCCATCGCCACTTGTCTTCCCCTAGTCCCTCCACTATTAGACCAGCATACCAGGTGTTAATAACGAAGGGCATTCCAAGCATAGCACCCGCAAAACCTCTCCATTTTAAGGGTGTTAAATCACCTACTATAATGTCATTGATAACATCTATCCCAGAACTACCGATGGATCCAAAGACAAGTCCCACTATATAGCCAGCCATGCTATGACTACCGGCCGCTATAATATAGCCCACGACATAAAAAACCAACACTAATAGATATGAACTAGGACGAGACACAATATCTCCAAATTTTGCGACAAATGGTTTGCTAACAGCGGAAATTACTTTTGTTGCAATTGCAACAGTAGAAAGTATTGTGGAATGATTTCCATAATCTGAAGCCGCAAATGGTCTATAATTAGAAGTAGTGGATGAGTCTAGAGAAAATGCCCATGCACAGACAAGAACTGACAGCCCTAAAAGTGCCTTCAAAAAATAGGCCTTTCTATCATTTGACAGCATGCTGTCTTTCACTCTTTCAACTTCGGTAACTCCTTTTGATTTTTGTTTTGCATCTGTCTGTTCTTCCAAAACCTTTTCTTCAGTGTCAGCAAGGCCGATATTTTCTCCCGAAACATCTTCTACTTTCTTTTCTTTAACAAGAGGCTTTTCGAATGTTTTTAATGCCGAGTCACGTCCATTATCGTTAACTTGCTGACTTCTTTCTTCTGTAGAAGTTATCTCGCTGTTGACTTTACTCATGCTATCGGACTAGCTTTTATTTTATATAATAACATGATGGGGAAAGCTGCTTATCTTAGGCCTTACTATCATTTATAAGAACCTTTCGATTCAGCTAAGCCAAGCTTTTTTTGCAAATTTTCTCAAATGTTGTTGGTTGCGAACGCCTCACATACTGGCCCAATTATCAGATACATCATACGCATAGAGCTGCAGGAGGAAATATTGAAAAAAAAAAAAAAAAATTAATCGACCAACGCAGAGACTCTTGCTTTTCAAAAGATCTTTCAATCAAAAGCGTCTCCTTTTATGCGGCGTCCTAACTCTGCAGTACACTATTATCAAGATGCCAACGTTACTAAATTGATCTTCACACAAAAATCTTATCTAATCAACCAATTTTTCAGGATTATACATGCGAAATTAGTCTCATGAAAGACTCCGAAACAGTGGACACCGAATCGGCTTGCAACTATGTACCTATAATGACATGCATTTTTATAGCTAAAATATGATATGCACATTCAAAGAGCGTAAGAAACAAAAGGTTGCGTGCGAAAAGAAAAAAAAAAAGGGAAAAAAGCGAAAAAAAAGGATTGGTCTTATCCGTTTAGCACGCTGGCTTCAATGCCTTTTTTACTATAGCAGACACCAAAATAAATATGCTGACACTATTAAGGGCCTATTTCTTCATTTTTTTTATTTGTCTTGGGAAGTTTATGTTCTCAGGAATGAAGAATTTAAAAAGAAGTAATATGACTTCGGACCCCTCTTTTTTTTTTTTTTTTTTTTTTTTTTTTGATTTCTATAGATAATTTTTTTCTTTATTCGTCCCTGCTTACTTAGGGCTGCATTCTTAAGTTGCATACATTTTACATATGCAACGCTTAGATTGGCTAGTTAAAAATTTGAGATTTTCTTGATAAGCGCTATTTTATTACCGACACAGTAACAGAAGATGCCCACTACAAGACATGTGAGAGGATTGAGAAAGTGTATTTAAATGGCACTTGTATTGAATTAACAACCCACACCTTAGATTAAGACTATGTTTCTGGAAAAAGGTGAGGTCGGAAAAGAAATAAAAAATGAGGCAGATGAGCCACAACTTCTTGAAGAAAATTTTATCTCTGAGAAGTCTACAAATAAAGAAGATCAAGTAGGGACCAATTTTGCCTATTCAGATTTACCTGAAGGTACGGAGCTTCCAGGTGTCCGGAAGGCCGAAGTTCTTGCTTCACAGGATGAATCAGTACTTTTTAAGGCGATTTTTGCATTCACTATTTTTCTTTTGAGCTTCGGTACTGGATTAGATTACAATAATAGGAGTACTTTTACTCAGTATTCTCTTCAATCGTTTAAAGAAAATCAATTAACCTCCACTATACAGGTTGTATCTACCATCATCCAAGCTGCTGGTCAAATTGGTTACGCACGGACTATTGATATTTTTGGCCGGGTCGAAATGTATATTATCGCATTAATTTTTTATGTTATTGGGACTATTGTACAATCACAGGCTACCTCAGTTTCAAGATATGCTTGCGGTGCAGTCTTCTATCAATTGGGCTACACGGGCCTCTCCTTAATTATAACTGTTATACTCTCCGACTTTTCTTCCTTAAGGTGGAGACTTTATTTCCTTAATGTCACCAGCTATCCTTATATAATTATTACGTGGATGTACGGGAATGTTGTTCAGGACATAGGAGCTGAGGAGCACTGGTCTTGGGGTATCGGTATGTGGGCGTTCATACTTCCATTGGCTCACATTCCATTTGGATGTTGCTTCGCTTACCTTTATTGGCGTGCTTATAAAAATAACCGGTTTAAGGACATTTTTGGTTTGAATACACAAATTATTAAAAAAAATGGCTTCAGAGCTTTTGCCATCGACATATTTTGGAAGAGTGATATTGTGGCTCTCATTTTAATAGCTGTATGCCTAGGATGTATTTTGACACCTTTGACACTTGCAGGTGGTGTATCAAGGACTTGGAGAACCGCACATATTATAGTACCTATAGTCATCGGTGGATGTTTGGTTCCTGCTGTTGTATGTTATGAGATATATGTTAGTCGATATCCCATCTTTCCAAAATTTTTTTTGATTTCAAGAGGTATTGTGCCGCCAATGCTTATAACTTTTTTTATGGATTTGCTAAGTAACGTCGTTTCAGGTCACCTTTATAATGTTTTGCTTGTTGGCGTAAATGAACCAATGACCTCTGCTACTCGAATACAAACTTTGTCAAATTTTGTGTCTGTCTTGGTAGGTTTCTTCCTAGGTTTGGCAGTTGTCTACATTCGTCACTTAAAGCCATTCATCATCGCGGGTACGCTGTTGTATCTTCTTGCGATTGGTTTATTGATCCGTTACAGAGGTGGTTTGGATTCCCATTCAGGTATTATAGCAGGAGAATGTATGATGGGTCTTGGGTCAGGCCTCTTTATCTACCCGGTAGTTGTTGTCTTACAGAGTCATGTTCCTCATGATTTACTTGCTTCTATAACTGCAAATAACAACGTTCTTCAAAGTGTTGGTGGTGCTATCGGACAGGCAATTAGTGGTGCTATCTGGACGCAGTTGCTTTATCCTAAATTAGCTGAAAATCTTGGAAGTCAGGATGCAAGTTCAGCTTTATCGACACCATTTCAGTTTATCGGAAAATATCCATGGGGAAGTAGTCAAAGAGACAGTGCTGTTGATGCATATAAAAAGGTGCAAAGAATTGAGTGTATCGTTGGCATAGCCTTTACCGGGGTTATGGTTCTTCTTGCATTGGTCCTTCGTGAACGTAAGCTCACTAAGGATCAAAGTATTGAAGGAAACGAGAGAGCAGCTTTGAAAGAAGCTGACGAAGAAAGATGGGATTTACTAAAATTATTCAAAAAGAATTTGAAAGAAAAGAAGCTGAAAGAGAACGAAAGTACTACTGAACATTGATAATTTTTCCATTTTTAGTTTTCTAATTTTGTAACTTTCTAATATGCAATTGCAAATTTTTCTTTATTTTCTTTTCTTTTTTTTTTTTTTGTTTAAGCGAGAGTCTTGTAAAATGGTTTCATTGCTTAGAGCATACATATAATTTATTCGCAGCAAATTGTTGCGGCAAAAACGTTGTTTTTGGTAACCAATGAGAAGACGAAGGAAATAGATTTTTTTGATTAAAATTTTTAGCTGCATCTGTGTGAACTCCGATACGGAATTTGAAGAAATCGGGTATGCGGCTGAGAAAATCGTTCAATTCATAAGGATACTCCTTTCCTTGATTTTCGCTAGATTCCTTTAATTGAATTTTGATAGAGAATAACTTCATGGTAAGTGCCATTATGGATAATGAAAGTAAGGAGATAAAACGCCAGACATCACATGAAATTGATCAAGTAAAGAGTGGCGACGGCGATTCTAGTTCCTTTATAAATGACCAAGAGAAAAACGAAGCCAAAAAATTTATAGGATCAGATTTACCGGAAGACACAGAGCTTCCAGGTGTCAGAAAAGTTGAAGTAATTGCCTCGCAAGAGCAGTCGGTACTTTTTAAAATAATTTTTGGATTTTCAGTTTTTTTCGCTGCTTTTGCTTATGGTCTAGATTCTAATACTAGAACAACCTTCACTCAATATGCTACGCAGCACTTTAATGCAAATTCACTTTTATCTACCATCAATGTCGTATCTACTATTATAGGTGCGGCTGGCCAAGTTGGCTATTCGAGAACAATGGATATCTTTGGTAGATTTGAGACATATCTTCTTGCTGTGATCTTTTATGTTATTGGAACTATCGTTCAATCACAAGCTACGTCAGTTGCTAAGTATGCTACTGGCGCTGTATTTTATCAATTGGGGTACACAGGGATTGTTTTAATTTTACTTATAGTAATGGCTGATTTTTCATCATTAAGATGGAGACTTTTCTTTATGAACACCACCACATTTCCATTCATTATTATACCTTGGATGTATGGTAATGTTGTTCAGGATGTGGGAGCAGAAGAACATTGGTCGTGGGGTGTTGGTATGTGGGCATTTATTCTACCTTTAGCTAATATTCCATTCGCCTGTTGTATAGCTTATCTTTATTGGAAGGTCTATAAGAGTAATAGGTTGCAAGATGTCGTGGGTTTAAATACTAAAAGAATTAGGGAAAATGGATTTTTCTCTTTTATGCTTGATATATTTTGGAAACTTGATGTATTAGGTATTCTTTTGTTGGCTGTCTGTCTAGGATGCATCTTGACGCCTTTGACACTTGCGGGTGGCGAAAAAAAAACATGGAATACAGCACATATTATTGTGCCAATAGTTATAGGGTGTTGTTTGATTCCTGCTGTTATATGCTATGAGATATACGTCAGTAAATTCCCTTTTTGCCCAAAGTTTTTTTTACAAAAAAGGGGAATTTGGCCTCCGCTTGTTATCTGTTTTCTTTTAAATTTCATAAGTATGGTTGTTTCCGAATACTTATATAATGTTTTACTCGTTTCAATTAACGAGTCAATGACTTCAGCAACCAGAATTTCTACTATATCGAATTTCGTGTCTACTGTGGTAGGATTCTTTCTTGGTTTAGCCGTGGTGTATATTCGCCATTTGGAGCCATTCATATTATTTGGTACGCTGATGTGGATACTAGCATGTGGGTTGTTTATTCATTTTAGAGGTGGTACTAGCTCTCATTCTGGTGTTTTGGGTGGAGAATGTGTGATAGGTCTCGGTACTGGTTTCTTCACTTATCCTATTTTGGTGGTCTTGCAAAGTCATGTTCCTCATGATTATCTCGCCTCTGTGACTTCATTTAGTTTTGTTCTCTACAGAGTTGGAAGTGCAGTTGGACTGTCTGTGGGTGGCGCTATCTGGACCCAACTACTTTATCCATCTTTGTCAAAACACCTTAGTTCCGAGGATGCAAGATCAGCTTTTGCCCAGCCTTACACATTTATACAGAAGTATAAGTGGGGAACTTCAGAAAGACAGCATGCTGTGGATTCTTATAAGCACGTTCAGAGAATCTTGTGCATAGTCGGTATATGTTTTAGTGCTTTAATGTTTCTTATTGCATGCATAATTCGCGAACGTAAGCTTACAGGGGAACAATGTGTTGAAAGAAAGGGAGTAGCAACATTAGAAGAAGCTGAAGAAGAAAGATTCGACCTATTCAGGTTTTTCAACAAAAAAAGAAGAAGCAGTAAGGCAAAAGAAGAAAATTCGACGCCATATTAATTTCTATTTTCTTTTTTCTTTCTAAGGAAGAAAGCTTCTACTCTACCAATTTTTCGAAGAATATGATTTTATTAGTAATTCAGACATTGAAGAGTTAGTATACCCTAGTGATTTCATTCAATGAAATAAATTTAATTTTGGAGTTGATTGAAGGAGAGATATTTTTTTTTATTGGGAAAGTAATAGAGTTGTGTATTCTAAAGCGATAATTTTTTTTATTCCGACTATTTTCATGTGTTTTAATTATTTACGGTAATATTCTAGTTCATGTAGGTTCAAACCTTTGGGTATGTTTTTCATATGTTTATCATTATGGTGTAATAAAATTTCATAAAAGCATGGCAACAAATATGTAATTACTTCCAACATTTTTGTCATTCGCGAACTTCTTTGCATTTCCTCTATGGGCTAAAAAACACTTTTGGTAGAAGGGTACCTACAAGATCTCAACTACATTGAATAATTTTTTTTCTTTTTCTGAAGAAAAGCTTTAATGAAAATGATGAATGCCCGGTTCTGTGACATATGAATATTTTTCTTGAGAACGTGTCCCCGAATATAAGACCTAAGAAACCTAAGAAATGAACTCTTTTTCGATGAAAATTTCACGATTCAATTTAAACACATAAGAGATTAGCTTTTGTTTTTATTTCTGCTCTGAATTAGAAGATTTCTTTTTGGTTTCGCCTTTGAATTGGAAAAAAAAAAAAAGTTCCTTATCGTATGCCAAGTATTTGGCTGCAACTTTAGCACTCTTTTGGTATTTGGGCCTCCTTGAGTCCACCGATGGTCTTCGCTAAGAAAGTTTAGCTAAACGAATCCCCTCAAAAGCCTTAATCAAATGAATATCTCTAGAATTAGGGGGTGGAAAAGGCAGCTTTTAATTATACCACATATCCACATATAAACTATTCGTGTTCAGTTTCTTTCTACTATCTTTTATGAGTGCAACATTAAGGTGAAGTTGCAAAATCCTATAACTTTTACCGAAACAGCGGAAGGGACCTCTCATACAAGGAATTGTGAAGCTATTGGCAAAGCTCAAACCTTATTGTACTCACAAGTGACAAAGCTTGTAGAATCCATCTTTTCTTAAATGGAATAAGAAAGAGAGTGAAAGACGTTCTTTTCATTACTTGGAGTCGTTTTTTTAAATAATATGTTAAAAAGATTAGAACGATCAAATTATCTGAAAGAATGATACATTAGCACAAGAGTGATGGTTATCTTTGTTTCTCGCATTGTTTATCATTCTCTACAAACATAGCGTTTTAAACTCAAAGATCATAGCTACTTCTAAGGGTAGGAGAGAGAAAAAAAAAGTTCGTTTTTGATAAACTTCATATTTTTTTTTTGCTGGATATTTAGAACTTCTTTTTTCAATCACGATTTTGCTCTTCCGAGACTGTTTCTAAGTTAAACTGCTTCTGATACTTGAAGAAGAAAGGTGCCGACATAGAAGTTATGTTATGGCCTGAATGGAATCATGAAGGAATGAGAGATCCTTACGTCTTCCCATTGCCTTAAGAAATACATAAGCTTTACACGTATACAACTGGTCTTTAAAAAAAAAAAAAAACAAAACTTGACCAGCACTTCACAAAATAGAGGGTCCCTTCTGAAAATATAAAAACCTTATACAAAATGTAATATATATCACATAGAAGCTAAATGTAATTGTTTTTTTAAAATAGACTTTCACACTTGAGAATTGAAAATGGTAAAGTCATTTTTTGTGAAGATTATCAAAAGCGAATTCATAATCCTCTCCTACCAAACTTTTAACTAATATCAATAGCAGATCAATATTCTCATAAATGAGATGCATGAATATCAAAGACACCATATTTATTCTTCCATCGGTATGCACTAAACTGCTCATATTCACAGTAAGATTTCGACTTCCTATTGATGAAGCCCGAGATTTTACACGATAAAAGACATCATCAGTTCCAAAAAAAGGGTCCCCTAGACCCATGTCTGCTAATAGAGCCAAATGAGACAGAGCCAACTCACTAGGTGTGATCTTTGGCATGGCATTCCCCAGCCGTAATGATGAAGAGCACATAGTAATTACTGCGAAGAAATCACTTAATAAAAACTCATTTCTCCAACCTAGTCTCTTCGATATATGCTCACCCCAAACTTTCGGATATTCGAGCAAATTAATAGCTTCAACTAGCAAGTAATATAATTTTATGAGATGGATTTCATTTCTAAGTATCATCTTGTACTTTTTCTTTGGCCATTTACCCGAAAACTGAGGTTCATACTTCATTTTTGTTATTATTTGAAAAGTTGATGATGCCTTCCAAAGAGTATTCAAAATTCTCCCATCTATCTGTTGCTTGAATTCGTCGTCTCTCAGCTCAGGACTAGAAGATACATATGTCAAATAGTCTTGTACGTAACAGTGGATAGCCCCGATATCTCTTAAAACAGACGCAACTGTGAATCTTACTTGTAGGGACCCAGAAGATGCCTTGGGAAAACAAGAAATCAAAAAGGCAACTAAGGTTCCGCCGACCACACATAAGAATCTAGAGACCGCAGGCCCTAGACCCCATTTCAATGACGCAACTTGGGGAATTCGAGCATTCTCCCACGACATTCCGAGAACTAGACATAACGTTACAGCTGGAAGGACCGCAGGCATCGGAACTGTATGAACACTAAAATGCCTATGAAATGCAAAGAAGAAGAACAACACAGCACATACAGCACCAAGGCCATACGGATTACCCTGACCATTACCACAGGATATATACCACCCACAAGCACCGGCAAAAGCACCTAAAAATGTAGTTCCAATTCTGACTATGACTTGATATACAGAATCGTATGAATCGGACGCAACAGATATTGCAGCTAAAATAGGAAACCACACTACCCTATGAGCGTAGTAGAAATGTACAGAACTTGGAAAATAACCCATCATATTACAAACAATAGTAATTATGGAAGTCTTCAATCCTAACAAAAAACACGTCTCTTTCACAAGATACGTATAACTTCCCGCAACTTTGTTACAAACCTTACCAATTTTTGTCGTAGGCCTAATAGCATCTGGGTTCAGTTTAAAAGTACCGATATCCTCATTCAATAAGTAGTTGGAACTCATGCGTTTCTTGGCATCACGGTTGTAAACACTATAAAAAGATTTGACAAATGAAGTACTCAAGAGCTTACTCAAAGGAAATATCACCCTTGGCTTAGGGTATTTCCTATCCCACTCTTCTATCATATCACAGATACTGTCAAGAGTATGAACATATTTCCTCATACAAAAAGAAAATAAAGACGCTTGCCCAGCTAACGGAATCAACATCTTCTCGTCACTTGCTGCAAAAGTGCTTTTCCATTTATCGTTACTCAAGTTTAAGTCTTCGTACAATCGTTTCCTAAGAGCGCTAATTCTTTCACTACACTGCGCTATTGCATTCATGTATTTTCTTTTCTTGTGAGGTAAAAAGCGGGAAAGGCGAAATTCATTAGTGATACTTAGCCACTCAATACTAGCTTCAAGAATTTCATGGCACGTTTGTACTGTCATAATAAACAGCTCAGTGATAGTTTTCATAAGGATGTCTAGTTCTTCAATGTTTTTTATTGCATTGGCCTCGTCCTCATGAATGTTTAAGAATTTCTCGAACCCCTCAGCTCGCCTTTTCTTCTCGTACTCTCCTACGGATTCTGATTTGTTACTACTCAGTTCGAAATCGGCCTTGAAATTAGTATCTCCTTTCCCTTGTGTCCCATAATGCAAAACCCATTTCTTACACTCCAATATATTCATATAAAAATACTCAATTCCTGATAAATTGTTGCTGAGCTCTACCAAAGTATTGAGCCATTTATGTATTTGACTTGCACCTAATCGCAGGTAGCTAATCTCCTTATCAATATAACTTGATTCTATCATTAATGGTAAGGCCATGTCACGGACTGTCCTCATTTTACTCTCTAGTTGAGACATGTCCACAAAATCATCATGAGATGGCTTTTTATGCGTCAAAATGTCCATATGTAAGCCATTATAATCTCTAAGAATTCGCATTTTTTGAATACCTAACGATACTACGTTGTACAGCGAAGTAACTGGAAATATAAAACAGCAAACAACAACTCTAAGAGCCAATGATATCCCACAAGACTTGAAAAATAATTCCCCCATTTCGATCACTCCGCTCATATAAGGATAATAACTTGTGTAAGTACAACACACCAAACCAGTGATCGATGAAATTACCGAAACTGGCGTAAGAAGAGGATCGTATATTCTTAACAAGAAAAATTCAAAAACCAAAAATGCGGAAGCAATTGCATGAATTATAGTCACCTTAGCTTCAATGTACTTCCCTGCAAAAATTTGACCTTGCACACATAACTGAATATTTTCCTTCTCACAGATATTGTTCGTTATCAAATATTTTGAAAAATCCGATGCCGAATCATATTTTGTTCCTCGCAAGCGCATAGAGATAGCCATAGATATAACGCAATGCAACCAAGCCCACACAATACCTGCAAGCATCTCAAGCCCTCTTATCACTGCGTAGGCGACGCTCCTACCACCAGGGGGATCTATGAAGAGCAATATTGGCATCATAAAAGGTAGTCTACCAAACCACTGGAGAGGTCTGTTAACTAACATCAAGATTAAAGAAACCCACAAACTAACCCAAGTGCGGAAAATAATTTTCAATGATTCCAAATCCCTATAATGATTTAAAAAGTAGTTTGGTCGAATCGTATTCCAAACTTTTTGCCAAAATGTTACTCTATGTTCTTTTTCTGCGGTATTCAATAAATCTTGTCTTCTTTCGTCTCTTTCGGCACTAGTTCTAGTGCGGCTCCTCAACAACACCAGATTTTCTCTTGAAAGTATCAGACCATTAGCTTCTGACGCAAAACCACTATCTGCGTATAAGCTCCTTGCTTCGTAGTCCAGCCTCGAAGTATAAGAGTGATCATTTGATGATGGCAGTTCATTATCGATATGATCTTGTTCTTCCACAACTCCTTTTTCTTTTTTCATTTCCTCTTGCGTCCTGTCATCCTCATAGTTGCGTGCTCTTGTTTCATTTTCACTAGAAGATGCTGACCATGACATACTTCTCTATAGACTACAAGAGAACTTTATTCTTCCTTTTTAAATGGTGGCATTGACTACTTGCATATGTCGTTAATTTTATGTCGTAATGTCGTATCAGTGGGAGAACATGAAATCCCGAAGAGCGTTAAATATGGGCGATCGATAAATGTTGCTTTTGATTACCTATTAAGCTCGGCTCTTTTTTTTTTTTTTTTTTTTTTTTTTTTTTTTTTTTTTTTTTTTTTTTTTTTTTTTTTTTTTTTTTTTTTTTTTTTTTTTTTTTTTTTTTTTTTTTTTTGTGTATGTGCGACAGCTAGTATACAGGGATGAAATACAAAGCAAATTTGCGATAAACAGGTTCAGCAAAAATCATGAGGCTGCTCGATTTCTTAGATACGGCTACGTAATTCGCATATAACGAGAAAGAGAGATAAAAAAAAAAAAAAAAAAAAAAAAAAAAAAAAAAAAAAAAAAAAAAAAAAAAAAAAAAAAAAGAAAAAAGAGAACAAAATAAAACAGAGAAAAATAAAAAAAGGAGAGAAAAAGGAAAGGAGAAAAACCAACAATAAAGGAAGGATAATAGTGCGGTTTCTTAATGTATTTCAAGTATGATTTAGTGACATTAAGATTTCGTAAAACCACTTACAGAGACAAGAACAATATAACTTTCTAATGTATACTTCCTTAATTATAATTTCCTTCGTAACTTCCTTCATTCCTCATAGGAGCAAGGACTCACATACTTTTATACATTTTCCTTAAAGCTCTTGTAGTTCGTCTGTCTCCTCGATAATAATACAATGTAACCTAAAGTGAATGGTCATGATGTTGCTTCACCGTAAAACCGGCTAGAGCCGAATATGTCAGAATCGGAAAAAAAAAAAAAAATGCATATCTTTATGCTTATATATAAATATGTCTAGTGCGTATTCAGACTGCTTATCCGAAAGAACTTTAACGGAAAGAATATAAACATGTCTACGTCGAATGAAGGTTCGAAGGAGTCTTCAGAGCCAAATAGAACAGGAGAGAGAGATGATAGGAGTATGGATAGTTTTTCGGAAGTTTCTTCTTTTCCGGGTTCTGAAGCGTATGCAATTAACCCGATAAGGGAGAACGAGTCAAATGATCTAGAGAATAGTAGGACCATTTCAAGGCGGATCAGTAGAAGAACATCAGTAAGCCAGTCCTTTAGGTTACTCGCCAGGGAAATTACCGATCCAAAAACTATAGATGAAAAACTTTATGATGAAGAGGATTTACCTAAAATGGGTTCTGGGAAAAAGATACCACCAGTGCCAGCAGATGAGAGGGAATACCTAGTGACTTTTGATATGCCTGATGACCCAGCATTACCGCATAACTGGTCTATTTATAAAAAGATTCTATTAACTAGCTTGGTTACGACTTTTTCATTCTGTAATTCATTAGGTTCAGCATTGCTATCACAGTCGAGCGAAGAAATCATGAAAAAATTTCGCATCGGTAGAGAGGTGGCTACTTTGGCGACTTCGTTATATGTACTTGGCTTTGCTTGGGGCCCTATTCTTTGGGGACCTCTATCTGAAATATACGGAAGAAAAAGTGTTTTTGTACCGGCAACGTTAGGGTACACATGCTTTTCTTATGCGGTTGCTACAGCAGAGAATGTACAAACAATTATGATATGTAGGTTTTTCTGTGGGTTTTTTGGTGCGTCTTCTATGGTTCTTTCGTCAGCAACCATTGCTGATCTTTTTTCTTCGGAATTTAGAGGACGTGCTATGGCCCCCTTTGGTGTGTCTGTCTGTGGAGGGCCAACATTGGCGCCAATAATAAGTGGTTTTACTGCTAAAAATTCCCATCTAAGTTGGAGATGGAATGCCTATTGGAACTCTTTTATTGGGTCTGTAATTTTCGTCTTGATGGTATTCTTTTTTGAGGAGACATACCACCCAGTTATTTTAGTTAAAAAGGCATCTCAGTTAAGAAAAATGACAGGAAATTGGGGGATTCATTGTGAGCATGAGAATCTCTCCCTCTCTTTTCGTGATATATGCGTCAAATTTATAGCGAGGCCAGTTCTCATGCTTTTTATGGAGCCAATAGTATTTTTGATAGCGGTATATGGCGCTTTTGTCTATGGTTTGATATATTTACTATTGGAGGCCATTCCTCTCATATTCACGAACAATTATAAATTCAGCCTTGGTGTAGGGGAATTACCTTATATATCGGTTTTCATCGGTGTCCTAATTGGTGGTGGTATTCTTACGCTTGCAGATGTGCGGTATAGGAGATTAGCCACCGGTGGTAAACGTTTACCCCGAGAAAGACTTCCAGCAATGATGGTCGGTGGTTTTTGTATTTCGATAGGAATGTTTTGGCTAACTTGGTCTGGAGATTATCCTCAGCATGTGCATTGGATAGTGCCTACAATAGGAGGTGCTTTTGTTGGGGCTGGTTTTTTAACAGTATTTCAGCCCTGCATAAATTACATTGTTGATAGTTACTTGGCTTTCGCAGCCTCGGCTGTGACAGCGATCACCATCTTGAGATCTATATTTGGTGGTGTCTTCCCACTCTTTTCATATCCAATGTTCACGAAAATGCTGATCAAATATGCAGGTACCTTAATTGGTTGTGTGTCTGTTCTATTAATTCCTGTGCCTTTCATTTTTTATCATTTCGATGGGAAACTTAGGAAAAAGTCGTACTTCATCCTGCGTTCTTAAAAGTCATTTGAATTTATACTTCTTGATGTAGCATACTTGCGGCAGAATACAAACAATGCACCACGGTACGGCTTGGATTTTAGATTTCTCCGTTTATATTAATCTTCATAGAGACAGTCTTTCTAATTATTTCTAATATATTACTATTTACTACTGAGACTCGAGTAGCAAGATTCTGTTACCACTCTCTAATTTTTTTCGCAAAAAAATCATAGAGCCACTAGCTAAGTGATATTAGTCAAATCCTACCATGATGTACCCCACTTCACCAAGAAAAACATACTCATATCTCTGAAAGAGCTTTTTTAGAACGAAACCTGGATATGGGTTTTTGCCGATTTGTGGTCCAACCCGGGCGCGTTTTCCATGGGGTCATTGCATCTTCGCTAGAAATGTTCTGCATATAGATAACTGCAACAGCGTATTATATCGTGATTGCATGAAGTGCGAACTCAACATTTCCTAATACGCAATAGTCGTACCTTCAGCGCGTAAGACATAAGATCCTTTTGTGGGGAAGAATATTTCTGAGTACCAACCTACATCAAAGAATTCTATTTTAAGCATATTCTCTCTCCATTCTTGTCACTGTCGCGCATTAGATTTTCCGGAAGCAGATGCAGACGTCAAAATGCACGGTGGGGAGAAAACACAAAGGGAAGATGCGTTATTCAGCAAGTTTATCAAAAAGTCCATTTGTTCTAGTATGCAACCTACACTCATTTTTTCGTAGTCAAACCCGTAGAATTTATAATGACGACTATAGTACGAAATCGCTGATTATCTTATTATTTTTGGAATTCTGGAGTGGCGGAAGGAATAAAGAATAACTAGGCAAAGAATGGAAACCGGGAGAAAAAGCATATCAAGCTTTTCTAGGTATGAGATTGATACGAAGTCCTATGAAGGGGAAAAAAAGAGGACAGGGTTTATGAACAAGTTCAGATGGAACCGAAAAGAAGACGGTTCCCCGAAGGAAATCTACAATAGAAGTTTATATTTGTCAGTGCTAATTTTTGGGGTTTTAGGATGCGCTAGAGGCTACGACGAAGGAAATATTTCTGGTTCTATAGCTCAAAAATCATTTAAAGATTTCTTTGGCTTGTCCGATACATCAAAAACAGAAGATGAAAGGGCGAACCTTAAGTCAAATATTACTGCAATGGTACAATTGGGCTCTATAGGAGGAAGTTTAATTGCAATGTTTAGTGTCGACGGGCTAGGAAGAGTCCGTGCTTTACAATGCGTATGTGTAATTTGGATAGTGGGCGCCATAATTCAAATAACGTCGCAAAATGTGGGACAACTTTATGCGGGCAGATTGATTGAAGGACTCGCTATAGGCCAAACGACAACTATTGGCCCAGCATATTTATCCGAAGTTGCCCCGAAAGCAATAAGAGGACTTTGCGGTTGTATTTTCGCTGGTGCTGTCTATTTGGGGGTTATGTTGGCGTACTTCGCTAACTATGGAACGGCATTACATATATCCGAAAACAATAAGCAATGGATAATACCTACATCACTCAAGATACCTTTAGCTGGAATAATTTTAATTTATTCTATCTTCTTCTGTATAGAAAGTCCCAGGTGGTTCTTTAAAGCTAATAAAAAAGAAAAGGGCATCCAAGCTCTATGCAAACTCAGAAATCTCCCTCGCGACAACAATTACATAGTTGGAGAAGTATGCGATATTCTTGAGCACAATAACAAAGAAAAAGAAGTTAAAGAAGGAGTGACATGGTTTTCGATGGTCCGCGATATAATCTTGGACAAATCTATAGCCTACAGGTTTTTTGCAGTTTCTGCGGCTTCTCAAATTATCGGACAGTGGTCTGGCTCAAATGCTATCACTATTTATGCGAATGAATTGTTTGCCCTGTCCGGAATCGTTGGTGTTGAAACATTGAAAATGACAGCCATCCTAGGAGTGTGTAAATTCGTTGGTGCCTATTTTACTGCGTTCTTCTTGATCGATACCTTGGGAAGAAAAAGGACATTATATGCAGGAATTTGCATCCAATTTATTTCTACTTTATATTATGCGATATTTTTAACCTTGGTGCCACAGGCAGCTAAAGACAGTGCAGACTTGAGTGGATCACAAGAGAGGGCAAGTAAGGGTGCTGTTGCTGCATTATTTTTTTCAGGGATTGGATGGGTAACTGGGTTTAATTCAATACAGTATCTATTAGGATCGGAAATCTTTCCCCTAAAAATTAGATCATTTGCTCAGTCATGTGTAATGGTACTACACTTCGCTAATCAATATGGAAATTCCAAGGCACTCCCAAAGATGATGATATCCATGAACAAATACGGCGCTTTTTATTTTTTTTCCGGTGTTTTAGGAATTGCCCTTTTATGGGCTTGGTTTTTCTTGCCTGAAGTTTCTGGACGTTCCTTGGAAAGTATGGATGATGTCTTTCAATTACCTTGGTATATGATAGGAAGAAAAGGAGCAAGTTTGAGACCAGATCATTCAGAACTTAATTATGTTGAGCACCAAGAATGTGAGAATAATTGTGAAGAGGGACCAGAAGATGCAAATAAGGACAAAGAGACAACTGAAGTAATAGAAGGAAAGAAAGATTAAGGAATTTTATTATTACTTTTTTTTTTTGTTTTTGTTTAACGTCTGCTTTTCCTTTCGTCTTATCATAAGATATATGTGGTGCAGATAAAATATATCTACTTTCTTCAGGTTCTACTAGATTGAATTACTTTTCTGATACGTAGCTGGTTTCGCATTAATAATTTTGGATAATAAAGAAGGTGTAAACTAGTGCGCAAATAAATATGTTACTAGATTTCCTTAAGAGAAACGATCATACTGATATTAACAAAAAGGTAAAATGGTAACACTAAGTGTAGAGAATTTTTTTAGTTCTTTAACTTTTCATTAAGTCTTGCAAAGTTTTTTTGCATCGCTTCCACAATGTATTCTCTCCCTGTAGTCGCAGGATACTTCTTCTGAGGCCCCTGAATAACAACATCAGTATTTGCTTGATTGAACCAAGCGACAGTAAATCTCTCCGATTGGTTTTCTCCTACTTGAGGACATCTAACTCTATGAAAATTAGATTTATACTTGTCATCCGACCATGACATTAACATGTCTCCTATATTAACAACGATTTCTCCTGTTTTAGCTTCTACAGGGGTCCATTCGTCGCCAATAGCATACTCTGTATGTGCAGTTCTTCCAGGACTCACTTCTAGACCATGATCACCACTCCTCTGAAAAAGTAATGTAAGACAGTCAAAATCCGTATGTGCTCCTGCTCTCCAAGTATCACTCGAATAGTGCTCACCGGTTACATCTGGATAGTGCAATAAACGTAATGTCGATTGTGCGGTGTCTTCCTCGATCATGTGTGCATTAGAGAAAAAGTCCTGCGCAAAACCTAAACTTTCAGCTAGACACCCTAAAACCTCCATACTTAAGTTTTGAGTCTTTTTTATGAAGTCTTGAATAAAAGTTACCCAATCTTCTCCAACGTCATCAGACGCAGGCCAATAAGTATCCTTTTTATGGTATTGAAGTTGTAATGTTTCCTTTAAATCCGTTGTTCCTGTTGAAGGCCTAACTTGGGCTTTATATTCGTATCCACAATTAAGTAACTTATGAAAAGGAAGCTTTTCTTTTACTTCTTTCGGAAGCTGAAAATACTTTGCAGATAAGTCGAAAATTCTTTCAATGTCTTCTTTAGAGGGCGATTCTTGGTCGCATAAAACAAAAAAACCCGGACCTTTTGCGGCATCCGATAGTTGATTTTTAATTTCACTTCTACGAGAAGAAAAGTCTTTCAAGCTGATTCGAGGTATCTCCATATCTATTTTAGACTAAATCAGTGCAACCGGCGCAATTTTACTATATAAATATTAATCCATCGCTCGACTAGCCTTATTGTTGATATCGCTTATCTAAAGCGACCAGCACCATCTCGGCCCGTTCATATATATATATTATTTTTTTATTTTTTATTTTTATTTTTATTTTTTTTTTAAATGGCTCCTAGATATCATTCGCTAGATAACAAGGACTTGTGCCTCCTAAATATTTGTAGAAAGATTTCCTAAGAGAAAATCGATAGTTAAGTTTTTTCAATTTGCTTTCTCATTCAAGTATTTCGACAAAAAAAGGTAACAAGGATAACCACTTGATGTCAAATAAGATCAACCGTGATTTCAAAAAGCAAGGTTTAGGAAGAGACACGTGAACACTTTTACATTAGTCTTGCTTATTCTTCTGAATTTCAAGATCGCTCATCCTGGGGTGACTCATGGTCCACCAGTAATAAATTTGCGAATATGGAAAAGTTGTCGAGTTTACACCATTACTAGAATACCATGAAGTACAGCCCCCAAATTCAGAACCAAATACACAATTTTTAAGATCTTGCTGAATCGTGTCAAACCATTTGTCGTAAACTTCATCTTTCACGCACACAGAGTTGTATTCGCCAGATAATATTTGGGGAACAAATTTCGAAAAGTAATTACAACCATTTTCAATTGCTAGTACAACAGAAGAGTGCCCGGTAATACTATTGGGTCCGGCCACGAAGAATAGGTTAGGACAGTTCTTCGCGAGACACGTTTGATAAGCACTGGCACCATTTTCTGCCCAAAATTTGTGGAGATCAAAACCTCCCCTTCCATATATACCTTTACCACTGAGACTTTTGCTCAAATCATAGCCTGTACATGCCACAATGATGTCGGCTTTTACTTCCGCGTCATCACTAAGGATAACAGTATCTTCTTCTACTCTTTTAATCCCTTTGTCGACAACGGTGATTCTTTCATCATGCAAGCTAGGTAGATAATTATGGTCCAAAATGAGACGCTTGCACCCAAATTTGAAATCCGGTTTAAGAATATCATAGTACTCCGGGGGACAAGTGTTCTTCAAGTATGTATTAGCAATCAGAGTATTTATCCATCTCACGGCCCTGGCTAAGCAACCATCCCCCCTATACAAGGGGAATCGGGCTTCGGATATACTGGCAACAAGCATACGCACAAACACTAGACCTAACCTGCAAAAACTCAAGAGGTTATATAACCACATTACTATCTTGGGAAGCGGAGGCACGAAATGTTGTTTTGATCTCGCTATCTGGGTGACCTTTTTAGGGGAATAATCTTTCAATAATGCAGGCACAACTTGGCATGCAGAACAGCCATTTCCAACTACGACCACTTCTTTATCCTTGAAGGAAATGTTGTGGTTCCATATCGCCGAGTGCATATAAGTCCCTGAGTAGTTCTCCAATCCAGGTGCCTCTAATTGCTTAGGATACACTAAACCACCTACACACATGAGAACTACCTTACTAGTATGCTTAAATCTGCGCCCATCCTTTAAATGCCTTCCTGTGAGTGTCCATTTCCCATCCTTTTCGCTATAAACTGTGCGTTCCACTACAGTTTGCATCCTGGCTTTCTTCATTAGTTGATATTTCTCCACGATCTTCAAGATATATTCTTCCAACTCATATTGTGGTGGCTGAATTTCACTCCAGCTGGTATTCAACTCATCGTAGAGAGAATACCAGAGCGCTGGAATGTCTGATGCACATCCGGGATAAGTGTTCGCATACCATGTTCCTCCAAACTTTTCATACTTATCGAAGACCACAAAGTCTTCTATATCAAGTTTGTTCAATCTAACTGATGAAGCCAAGCCACCAAACCCAGCACCGACTACTGTCACTTCAGACTCTGATTCTAGCAGTGGTTCATTGGAAGGCTTTATAGACTTTCCCACATCTTGTCCAAGAACCTGCTGAGCATCCTCATACCTAACTCTAAAATTGAAGGGCTTTTTATGTGATATTTTCTCTATCTCAACAACTGACATGATTCAATAACCTTTATCAAGTTTACTTATTGTATCATCATGTGGGGTAAGATATCAGGATTAAATGCACACCATAGACAAGAAATGTCGCCCTTAAAAGTAAAAATGTCTACAAGAGCATTATAAAAGTCGCGCCCGCTAAAGAAAAGTGAGAAGAAACTAGGAGGGAATTTGACAATATTCAATACTAGAAATCCTCCAAACAATTTGTTAAAAAAAAAAAAAAAAGTATAACTAGGTGATGCTTGATAAACAAAAAAAAAAAAATGGTAGAAGTCAATGGAATTGCAAACTATAGGCACATTTACATAATTTAAGTTCTTCATTCCTTTTTTAATACTTACTTACTCTATCTTATATTTACTCAATTCTATATACTATTTGCAATAGTATTAATATCTTTGCAAACATCTAATTCATTGATTCACTACCAAATACAACTAACAGATAAAACAAATAGCATTGCATGTGTTACTAGTCCTGTTTGTTTTTTTGAATATCAAGGTCATCCATTATAGGGTGATTCATGATCCACCAGTAGTAAAGCTGAGAATAAGGATAAGCGGTCGCATTTATACCATTACTAGAATACCACGAAGTACAACCACCAAATTCAGAACCAAATACACAATTTTTTAGATCTTGCTGAATCGTGTCGAACCATTTGTGATAAACCTCGTCCTTCACAGAGACAGATTTATAGTCACCAGATACTATCTTGGGAACAAATTTCGAAAAGTAATTACAGCCATTTTCAATAGCCAACACAACGGAAGAGTGACCTGTAGCAGAGTTAGGCCCACCTACCAAGAATAAGTTAGGGCAGTTTTTTGCAAGACATGTCTGATAAGCGCTGGTACCATTTTCCGCCCAGAATTTTTGGAGATTAAAGCCCGCTTTTCCAAATATACCCTTACCACTAAGACTTTTGCTCAAATCGTAGCCTGTACACGCAACTATGATATCCGCTTTTAATTTAGTGTCATCATTAAGAATAACAGCGTCCTTTTCTACTCTTTTAATTCCTTCAGCAACTATATCGACTCTTTTGTCATGCAAACTAGGTAAATAGTGTTTATCAAAAATTAGACGTTTGCAACCAACTTTAAAGTCGGGCTTAACAATATCATAGTACTCCGGAGGACAAGTGTCCTTTAGGTACTTGTTAGAAATCAGAGTATTTATCCATCTCACGCATCTCGCTAACCACCCATTTCCTCTGTACATTGGAAAACGAGTCTCAGCTACACTAGCAACAATTAAACGTACCAACACTAAGCCGAACCTGCAAAATCCCAAGAGATTATATAACCACATTACTATCTTGGGAAGCGGAGGCATGAAATGTTGTTTTGATCTCGCTATCTGGGTGACCTTTTTAGGGGAATAATCCTTCAATAATGCAGGCACAACTTGGCATGCAGAACAGCCGTTTCCAACTACGACCACTTCTTTACCTTTGAAGGAAATGTTGTGGTTCCAGACCGCAGAATGAATATAATCTCCTTTGAAGTCCTCCAATCCAGGTGCCTCTAATTGCTTAGGATATACTAATCCACCTGCACACATGAGAACTACCTTACTAGTATGCTTAAATCTACGCCCATCCTTTAGATATTTTCCACTGAGTGTCCATTTCCCATCCTTTTCGTTATAGACTGTGCGTTCCACTACAGTTTGCATCCTGGCTTTCTTCATTAGTTGATATTTCTCCACGATCTTCAAGATATATTCTTCCAACTCATATTGTGGTGGCTGAATTTCACTCCAGCTGGTATTCAACTCATCATAGAGAGAATACCAGAGCGCTGGAATGTCTGATGCACATCCAGGATAGGTGTTCGCATACCATGTTCCTCCAAACTTTTCATACTTATCGAAGACCACAAAGTCTTCTATACCAAGTTTGTTCAATCTTACTGATGAAGCCAAGCCACCAAACCCAGCACCGACTACTGTCACTCCAGACTCAGATTCTAGTGGTGGTTCATTCGAAGGTTTTATGGACTTTTCCACATCTTGTTCAAGAACCTGCTGAGCATCCTCATACCTAACTCTGAAATTAAAGGGCTCTTTATGCGATATTTTCTCTACTTCAACAACTGACATAAGGTTATTTTGTACTAAACAACAACTTTCGCACGCTACGGATCATAAGCTTTATAAGTTCAGCGGAGGTGTTCATATTCGTATTCACATGTTTCATGTGAGAATTGGAGAAGTACAATGTCCGCGACATAAAGAAAATATCTTTATGTCGCAAAAAAAAAAAAAAGAAAGATGAGCATCGTGTAGTTAAACCATAAAAAAAGGTGACAACAATTAGTGCAAAACGAGATGGGTAAAAAAAGTCTAGCAGAGCAAATAGAGGAGCTTAGTAGACCGAAAAAAGACTTTGATATAGAGTCAAATGATTTCACTGCGAATGCGGTTAGCGACGCGGAGGGTTCCGACTCTCAAGGGCTGGATGACGATGAGCTTAGAACCAACCACTATGTAGGCACACAGAAATCACGTTTAAGGAATGCAAAGCCAATCAATTTAGGAGAGAAGTATCGCGGAGAGACTACAAGCAGGAAAGACCTCTCTGAGACCAACCAGGAGCAGCCAGGGGCCAGTGACAGCGAAAGCAGCGACGTTAGCGAGTCCAACTTGGAGCATTATGACTCTGCCAAGGAAGAAAGCGACAGTGAAAAAGTTGAAGAAAATAACATTGAAAGAGAGACAGGTAGTGAAGGTGGCCTGGACGAGGACGAGGATGAACAGGATGAAATGTCCTCAAAAGAAGGTGAGTATGATGAAAGAACAAAAGGGGACGAGATAGCTGCACAAGAACACAGAAGCAAATTGAAGGACTTGTTATCTAATGAGCGTAGAAGAATTGTTGGAAGATTATCAGACTCGACTTCTAGTGATGCACTTAAAGGGTACGTGGTAATGCAGCAAAACAAAGTATTTGATTCATTAGTGGATCTGAGGTTGAAAATACAGAAATCGCTCATGAATTGTAATACGCTTCCTGTCAGTAGGGATTCGATGGAGTCAGATGAATTATTGTGGTCGGAGACTAATGACAATATTAACAAGGCACGTGAAAAATGTTTTGAGTTATTGGATGACATTGCAAGTCTAAGGAAACAATTTTTTAACAAACAGGAAGTGACTGACTCTTTATTATCTTCGAAACCTGCTAAAAGGACATTTTCAAGTTATTTAGAAAACTGTAGCGGTTTGGATAGAGTTCTTAACAAAAGCCGCTCCTCAGTTCTAACAAAATGGTCAGCTAAGATACAAAATTCTTCGGGAGCAAGTGCTTTAGCAGCTAATAAATTTAGAGCTATTAACCAGTCTGCAGAACAACAAGTTGCATATAACTTATCCGACATGGAAAGACTCGTAAAAAGGACAAAGCTAAACAGACGCAATATAATGCCCTTAGCATACCGTAAAGTGGATAGAAATGATGATGAAAAACAAAATGTTGGAGAAGAGGAATCAACTTCTCATTCTAAAAGCCCGTTCTCAGAAGTTGAGGAAATCTACGATGATGACGACTTTTATAGGGTATTACTCAACGACTTGGTTGACAAAAAATTGCATGCATCTAATCCTTCCTCGGGTTTCACTATATCTTTAAGGTCTGCGCAGAGAGCTCAGAAACAGAAGAAGAACATTGATCCTAGGGCTTCGAAAGGTCGAAAGCTAAAGTATCATGTTCAGGAACCTATTGCCAACTTTGAGACACCAAGAGATATTTACAAATGGGATGACAATCAAATAGATGAGTTTTTTGCTTCGCTATTAGGTCAGAAGGTAAACATGAATGAGATAGAAGAAAGCTCTGGCGAAGAAGAGCCAGAGGAACCATCCATCACTGGTGAAGGTTCTATTAGGTTATTTGGATAACCGTCGTCCATCTATCCTTCTACATAATGATATTTTGCAGTTCGCATTTAGACATAATATACGCCCAAGAGTAACAATAATCGAAAAGCAAAAAAAAAAAAAAAATAAATTTGAAGTGTAGAGAAAACGTTTATCACATAGTGCGAGTCCTATAGGATTAATTATCCTGTTCCAGTGGGAAAAAGTAAGATAAATAAACTCTCTAGGTTAACAAATAGAGAGGTCATCACATACAATATCTTCTACAAAGTAGACGATATCTCATCCACCTTGGTTACTCATAAAAGATTCGTCCTGGCACAAAAACCTTCCACTCACAAAACCCATTCCCACAGTTAGACAAAAAAAAATCAGTCAATACCACAAAAGTCTACAGGTGCACATCGGCCGCCATAGACCTATTTTTTCCTTTCTTGTTTCTTAAAAAGCTCTTTCGCGCATAATTCTATCACAGGTACGGCAATTAGATGGCCGTCCCAAACAGGAAGATTTAGACAAGGGTAGCAAAAATAGCCTTCACGCAAAACACCAACCTTTTCTACACTCTTCATGGGTCTCCCATTATACACTCATACAATAAAGAACTACCTTGTTGCGCTTCCTGTTCTTGCTACATTGGAAGTGCAACAATTGCCTATAAAGCGTCCCTTACGAACCTCATGCAGAAGACACAGACGAATATTCCATTTCAGGAGATTATCTGCAGGTCAATGCTGAGGGATTCTTCGTCAGGGCGCGCTGCCCAACGAGGCAGTACCAGTCACGTGCTAGGGATCGTATTATCCTAATCTAATTTACTAAAATCTGTATGGTATTTCTATAGGGTATTCTATTAGAATTCTCAGACGCTATAGCACCCTGGGTATCTTGTCGGGCAAGCAAAAGAAAATTCGGTCGCTATGAAGTTGTTAAGGTATTTTTTGAGTTTGTTTTTGCTCCTTGCTTTTGCATCAGCAAAAACCGAAACCACGGTTTACATTACTGCTACTACGGACGGAAAGAAAACAGTGGTGCCAACAATTTACTCGCAGAAGTTTTCGACCTACAGTGAGTTGCAGTCTGATGCGATCAGCAGTGGGTCGGTTGGTTTAGGCTCGATTAAGGGTGATGTTGGTAAGGTTAGAAGTTACAGTCACACAACGGTACTGAACATAGTGCCTGAGTTATATCCGCAGAGTTTCTACCTGGGTTTACTAGGGTTCGCTTTCTTCGTATTTGGTGTACTACTCTAAGGAAAATTAGTTTCATGGTGCGAGGGTAATTGGTTAGGTGAAAGAAACAGAACAAGCTCGCAGCTTAATTTTTTCTATGTAATCTGGAAGAGCAATTAAAAGTCTCTCAATTCTTTCTTGATAAATACAATTATGCTTTACTTTAAAATGGGGTAGAGCACTTATGTACTATACTAATAAACCATCGTTGGTGTTTTGTTTATATACTGTTCGTTTACTCGTGATAATTTTTGGTAGTTCTGAAAATTACACACTTTTTTTTTTTTTTTTTTTTTTTTTTTTTTTTTTTTTTTTTTTTTTTTTTTTTTTTTTTTTTTTTTTTTTCGAAAAAGCCAAGCTAAAGTTTTGTGTACTGAGCTACACTCTTCATTGAATTAGCATTACCTTCTGAAAGAAGTTGCACAGCTAAGTATGTAATTAAAAGAGGAACGTCTAAGAGAGTTCCAAGAAGTGCTCAAGTGGTAGACAGATGAGTAATTTTATAAGATAGTAACATTACTAACAAGATCAAGGTGAAAATGAGTGAAGAATTAACAAACAAGACTGAAGGCTTGTCTTTGGATAAGAAGGAGACAGTGTTGAGCAATAAGGAGGACTTTAATGTGAAGCACCCATTAAACAGCAAGTGGACATTGTGGTACACCAAACCACAAGTCAATAAATCAGAAAATTGGCACGATTTATTGAAGCCTGTGATTACCTTCTCATCGGTAGAAGAGTTTTGGGGAATCTATAACTCGATTCCACAAGCAAGCCAACTACCATTGAAGTCAGATTATCATCTTTTCAAGGAGGGGATAAAACCAGAATGGGAAGATGAACAAAACGCCAAAGGAGGGAAATGGCAGTACGCTTTCAACCACAAACGTGACGTAGGTAATTTGATTAATGATTTGTGGTTGCGTAGCTTGTTATCTGTCATTGGAGAAACCATTGAAGATGATGAAGATGAGGTGAATGGTATTGTATTGAATATTAGAAGACAAATAATTAGAATTGGTCTCTGGACCAAAGACTGCGACACCACAAAGTTGAGAACAATTGGTGAGAGATTGAAGAAGTTTTTAAAGTTATCTGAAGACCAGAAAATTGAATTTACTCCTCACGATGATGCAGGAAAGAAGAATGCCGAACCATTGCTTTCGTTGTAATCTATGTGATTGACTATGCGACATGGTTGTTCTAGCTAGCAAGAGTCTATATTCTCCAGCTTGCTGTTTTTATTATTTTTGTAGTAATGAAGTAAAATAAATGACATTTGAAAAATTGACATATTTTTCTTTTAAATGAAGTCACAAGAGCTGTGGGATTTCTTGTAGTATATATTCTATAAACATAAATAAATCATTACCCTTGTCAGTTCAGTAACCAACCGGATTTACCTTTTTAATTAAGAAGTCATGCACTCTAGCCCAGTAATGTTCTTGAAGGATTGTATCATTATGCAGACAATTTTCGAACTTGTACATCATCTTATCTTCGCTCCGAGAAAGGGCAAACAAGATATCCATATGCGATGGTGGTACTATCTCGTCGTTACGAGCGCTCAACATCAAAAGCGGTATTCTGGAAGGGATTTTCTCGATCAAAGATTCCAGATCCCATTTTTGGTGTACAAAAGATGTGAAATATCTTAGGAAAGGGAAAATATGCGGAACCGTCTTTCTGATCGAAAGAAAAGTGTTTTCTAGTATAACACCTTGCACAGCTGTTGACATATTTGCTGCGATATACACAGCAACAGCACCACCTAGTGAGCGCCCATATAAGATGTTTGAGGACTCCCTATACTGCTCATCAGACATTAAGTACTTCATTATTCTCTGCGCGTCGATTTTCAACCCTTTTTCCGAAGGACTCCCAGTAGACTTGCCATAGCCTCGGTAGGAGTAGATAAAGACATTATAGCCAAAGTTCTTGTAAAAAATCGAGACTATAGGCAAAGAATGACCAATGTTACCTGCATTGGGAGAAAGAATTAAAATAGTCTTGTTTCTGTAGCTCGCAGAGTCTCGATCGTGCTTCAACAGATAGCATTGTAATATTTCTCCATCCTCAGTTTGTAAATGTAGCAATTCGAAGTTCGCCATGTCATACTCGCTGGGTAAAGCACAATGGCCTCGTCCTTCATTTAGGGATGCTGGATAAATCAATTTACTTTGATATGTATATAGGGCTACCAATACCAACACCCCCAAAGAGACGCTTACCTGCCCCATCATTCGCGCAATTGACCACAATCTTGTTAGCAACAGGAATACTGAAGCTGAAAAATTCATCAACGGACGCTCTATCTTTACACCACAATCAACCTTCGATGGTAAGCAATGTTGCATATTGAAAAAGTCAAAATTTATTAAAAAATTACGTAAGCGAAATTATATAAAGTACGCTAGAAAATCTCTTGAAACCTGGAGCGATTGGCCGGGAAACCGTTGTTCTCTCCAGGTGTCTGAAGTGGGCTTTCGTCCGTAACAAAATCAGCAAAAATACCTTCTGAATCTGTAGAATTTAAGCGCCTATGGTTACGACTTAAAGGACTAGTTTGGTTAAAAGCATCGTAATTGTTACCATTGTATACATCTAGTGGCTGACTAGCCGAAGGTCTCGCAAACTGCCTTGGCTCTGCATGCGAGGTCTCTCGAGCAGACGCTACTCTATCTCCCACATAGTTGCCATTAGTTTGTCCACGATATTGGTACCCATCGTCGCTACTGTTCTCAATTCCGTCATAATCGTAGCGAGTTTCAAATGGATCATGCGAATTTTCAGCCGCTTGTGGAGCGGCACCACCAGTGGTATCCTTTTCCTTCCTTTTGAAGAAGCTCGCTATCTTCAGTGATCTTTTTCTCTTGGGCTCACCTGCAGACACATCATTGTAGTCAGGAGAGGGATTCACATATTTCCTTTTTTTCCTAAGGATCAAAAATACAGCAGCAAGCAAGCCTATAAGTATAGCACCTCCTATAGAGCCTACCAATCCACCTATTAATCGTCCATTATTATGATTACCCCCTGACGAACCTGAATTTGAGCTACTTAGATTGGTGGCAACTGTGACTAGGGAGGTATATGTACGATCGCCAGTACGTATTGTACTCGAAACAGTAACAATTGAAGAAGACGATGACGAATCAGTGATACTAGCCTTTGAAGTCGTAGAAGGTGAACTCGTAGACGACGAATGCGTAGATGTATCTTGCGAAGACCTCATCGACGTAGACAGCGGGACAGTTGAGGTTTTGCTGCTTGTTTGGACACTGCTTGAAGGCTTCAGCGTTTCAGATACACTAATGAACAGCAGCGGACTTATGGAACTCGAGTCTGAAGAAGACAGGGAAGTAATTTTTGATGAAGGTTGAGATGACGAAGGCAATGACAGCGAAAAGTACATACTTGAACCTGATGGTGATCTAGTAGACAGCTGAATAGAATACAGCTCAGTTGACGACATGGATGATGTTGGCAAAATCGATGATGAAAGTGCCAGGGACTCCGACAGAGACATAGAAGGTGACACTGATAAATCAGCTGAAGAAGACATAGATGATGACGCCGACGATGATGATAAAGTCGACGAAGTTGATGGTGAAAAAGATGAAGCCGATGATGATGAGGATGATAAAGCTGAGCGTGATTCTGACGATGACATTGATGGTGATTGCGAAAATGATGCAGACCCAGACGCTGCAGAGGAAGAAAACGATGAGGGTGAAAAAACCGAAGATGACTGCGAAGATGGCGTCAGCGACGACTGTTGTGAAGAAGACAGGGATGGACCATGAGATGACTTCAGCATTGACGAAGGTTCATAAGATCGCTGCAGTGAATATTGAGATGTCATTGTATACGAAGCCCTTGAAGACACCTGACTCGACGACGATATTGAATTAGAACTTCCTAAGTTAGATGACGACAGTGTGTCAGTCGAATGACTTTGTGTAGACGAGGAAACATCCGTCATACTCATAGATGAAGAAAGCTTCGAGTTACTAGCTGTGCTTGATGAAATTAAGCGCCCCGTGTCACTGCTAGAACTTTGAAGCGAACTTGAAGGACTCCCCTTGTACGACCCGCTTGCGCTTGCTGTCGAATTCCGATTTTCATTACCACTTTCTGCTCTTCCGTACACTTGAACAAGCGTAGTAATCGGAGTTGTGAGCTTGAACATTCTCGGCTTATCACTCAAGAAATTATTCAAGAACCCTTAAAGTCCTTTGTCTTTCGAATAATGCAAATCTTGACCCTGGTAAATATTTTCTCACCTTCAAAAAAAAAAAAAATTTTTGATTGTTTTGCAAAAAGGGCATAAACAAGACGTGAGGCAGTCTTAACTCGAAATTATATTGTCCCAAGACTAGAAGTCCATATGGCACTTGCGGTTGCTTTATCTCCTTAAAAGAACTCCCTTCCAGGGGGTTCTAAAAAAAAACTTCAAGGATGAATCTTGCATGCAGGCGCGCATTCCCTAAATAGATTCGATATTTCCTTTCTGAATTAAGTAACGTAATTAGATCAGGACAGCTTGTAATTTCTTACCACTGATAACACCAAACCAATCTCCTTGGGATCTCCAGCATACATTGTTGATCTCTATATCATCGTCATAGCAAAGTATTGGCGCATCGCACCCAGACGGTGTAGCTTCCGGTTTTACAGAGGCCGCAAAAGTAGACGATACGCCCTCTTTCTGCCCCTCTGTTGACAAATTATTACAATCCCAAACAAGTGCTTCACAATTGTCACCGCCTGTAAGCAAGTAGTTGGAACGAGGGTGCCATGTAATTGAATTGACGGCCCCTTGGGAACCGCCAGAGGAGGCATCCAAGTTGGCAATCGGTACACCAGGCATCCTGGAATCGATGATCAACACTTCACTCGAACTTGCCGCAATGGTAGCCATGTAATATTGATCAATATTAGAGGTGCTAAGTTTAAGAAGTGCTTTAGAGCCAAACAGTTTTTCCTGCAGTGGAGAAAGATAGCCGGACGACATCTGTCCTTGTGGTGGTTCGTAAATGATTGTGGAATGCTCCAAGGAACGCAAATCGAAAAGCCTCATGGAGCCATCCTTTCCAACGGACACAAAAACATTAGTGGAATTATGTAAGAATTTAACATCAAAGACCTCTGAATCGTGCGCTATAAGCTGTGCTTTTATGCTAGCGGCTTCCGAATGAGGTGAATTTGCAGGTATACTGGATCCAGGATCACAGAGTTGACCTGCTCTATTCAAATCCCACACAGTGCAGGTTGTGTCTACAGAGGAGGTGATTATAGTGTTGGTATCCACTTTATTCCAGTCAAAGGACGTTATTGGAGGTAAAGTGTTCACCGCTTCTGAATTTGTGGCCGAGTAATCTCCTTTGTTGGTGGCCGTAGAAGCACAGTTAGCTAGAGCGCATAATGGGTTTAACTTGTAATTATTATTGCTATCAAGGGTATCATGATCAACCTTGTAAAGGCGTAAAATATCCAGCGAGGCCGCAAAAAGTTCCTGAAAGCCACCAACGCCTCCCAGTATTGTAGGATCCCATTGTATATTAGTAACTGGATAGTCAACCCCTATCTCCGCAACCTTGTGAAAATCGAAACCCTCTATTTCTTGGTCACCCCTTTCCGGTGAGCCACCTAGGTATATTCCGTCTTCGTAGTTCTCTTCGAACGCTTGTGATGCCTCTCTTCCGTAGGCCACCCCGTGAACAATCTGGAGACTGTTGCTGGTGCTTTCCTTATAAGATCCTATTGCAATGCAGTCAGAATTAGCGTACGGTGAGTACATCCAATCCACCGCATACAATGGATTTTTAGATAGAAAATAGGACAGTGCATCCATGGCATCTGTGGTAGTCGCATTAATGTTATTTCTCTGCGTGCTCGGCGGTAATAATGTATTCTGTTGCTTTTTCAGAAGCTGTAACGATTTAAGTGCTATGGAATCAAAAGCATTGGGTATGGGCGGCATCCCAGCCGAAACTGAGCTCCGTTTATGTAGTAAAGGATTGTACCAATCCATGGTGATCTCTTGGATTGAAAGAAGACACGGAAGTTTGAGAGTTGTTTCCTTTGTGTCACGTGATGTTTCAGTAGCACATAAATATTACATTTAAGTCATATAGTTTCTTCTATTTATGTATCGAATCTAGAACTCTATATACTATTAAGTCTCAGAGATATCCTCTACGGAAGGACAGCTACACATCAAGTGCATGTCACCGTATGTATCCTCCAACCTAGCAACAGTTGGCCAGCACTTTTTATGTTTTAAAAATGGGAGAGGAAAGCAAGCTTCTTCCCTCGTGTAACCTCTGACATTCCATTCTTCCTGAGGAGTGGAGATCACATCTAGCAAAGGATGAGGAGCATTTTTCAACACTAAGCCGACAGTCTCGCCTTTGGAATAAGCATCTATTTCTTTTCTTATACTTATTAAGGAGTCGACGAACCTGTTCAACTCACCCAAATCTTCAGACTCTGTGGGTTCGACCATCAAAGTACCAGCAACAGGGAAAGACATTGTGGGCGCGTGAAAACCATAGTCCTGAAGACGCTTAGCAATATCAATAGCCTCGATGCCTACTTGTTTGAATTCTCTCATATCAATTATGAATTCATGGGCACAGTGTTTGCTACCGGTTTCTGTTGGGTTACGACTATCAATAAACAACACTTGATAATATTCCTTTAGTCTATGAATCATATAGTTAGCATTCAAAATGGCGATTGCTGAAACATAGGTCAAGCCTTCAGAACCCAACATTTTCACATAAGAATAAGACACTGGAAGCACTAATGCCGACCCATAAGGCGCTGAATTCACCGGTGTTATTGAAATCCCAGACGAATGTGGCGTGCTTACGTAGCGATGTTTTGGCAAAAATGGTTTCAAATGTTCTCTAACACAAACAGGTCCTTGACCCGGGCCGCCGCCGCCATGCGATAAAGCAAAGGTCTTATGAATATTCAAATGACACACATCAGCTCCTAAGTCACCAGGAGATGTTAGTCCTACTTGGGCGTTCATGTTAGCACCATCAAGATAAACTTGTCCTCCCTTTTCATGAACAATGTCAATAGCAGACTTGATACCAGGCTCGAACAAACCATATGTCGATGGATAGGTTATCATTATGGCACAAAGATTATCTGCGTGCTTCTCGGCCTTTGCCTTTAAATCGTTTAAGTCTATTGAACCATTGCTGAGACATTTAATCGAGACTACTTTTAAACCACACATTGCTGCTGATGCAGGATTAGTCCCGTGTGCACTCACTGGAATCAAGCATACGTTTCTAGTATCATAGGTTCCCCTCGACTTGAAATATTGTCTAATAAGTGACAAGCCAGTGAATTCACCCTGTGCTCCCGAGTTCGGCATCAACGTCGTAGCATCAAAACCAGTAATGTCATTCAAGTCCCTTTCAAAGTTTGCAATTAACTCGTTATAACCTTCAGCTTGGTTTGGAGGTGCAAAAGGATGTATGTTGCTAAAGCCAGGGATCGTGAGAGACGACATTTCTACCGTTGCATTGAGTTTCATAGTACAAGAACCCAAAGGTATCATAGAGTTGGCCAATGTCAAATCTTTGCTTTGAAGCAAATGAAGGTAACGCAACATGGCCGTCTCCGAATGATGAGTGTTAAAAACAGGGTGTGTCAAGTATTCATCTGTTCTCAATAAATCTTCCGCCATTTTAGGCAAATGTTCAATCGCATTCGCATTAAATTCCGAATTTTCTGTGAAGAGCTCAACCAAAGCACTTAAATCTTCTGCTCTAATGGTTTCATCAAAAGATAAAGATACTTTGTCCTCGTCCACTTTGAAAAGATTAATGTTATAATTATCAAGCGCCTTTTGTAAAATAAAATCAGCCTTACATCCCTCTTTCAATTGTACAGTTATAGTGTCAAACCAAGTATCGTTGAGAACTCTATGGTCAGAGTTCAGCCTGATTTGATCAGCTAAAATAGATACAAAACCATGTGTCCTTTCAGCTATATTTCTCAAACCCTTGGGTCCATGATACACTGCATACATTGCACTCATATTAGCTAATAAGGCCTGGGAAGTACAAATATTAGAAGTTGCTTTCTCTCGCTTTATATGCTGTTCCCTTGTTTGTAATGCTAGCCTTAAAGCTTGGTTTCCTAACCTGTCTTTAGAAACACCAACTATTCTACCAGGTACCTTCCTTGAATACTTATTATTTGCCGCGAAAAATGCTGCATGAGGGCCCCCATATCCCAAAGGGACACCGAATCGTTGTGCGCTACCCAAGGCAATGTCTGCATTAAAAAAAGATGGGGGTTTGAGAAGGGCCAACGCTAATAAGTCGGTTGCCATTGTAAACACAGCATTGTCCTGATGAATTACTCTTTCCAACTCTGTAAAGTCATGCACCGAACCACATGTAGCAGGGTAGGCCACCATGACACCACAAAGATCGCTTGCAATTGTCTTCAATTCTTCTAATCCCTGCGCAGATGGTAAAGATAATTCAATAACTTCTACTCCAATCTTGTTTGTTCTCGTTTTGATAACGTCAATGGTCTGAGGATGCAAGTTTTTATCTACGACATATTTCTTCCTTTTACCCTTGAAAGTATGGAACGAGAGAGAGACAGCCTCTCCTGCAGCTGTTCCTTCATCAAGAAGAGAGGCATTAGCTATATCGAGCCCCGTCAAAGACATGACCATTGTCTGAAAATTTAACAACGATTCCAACCTGCCTTGGGAAATTTCCGGCTGGTAAGGAGTGTACGGTGTATACCACTCGGGACATTCCAACAAATTCCTCTGGATAACAGGAGGAACAAGAGTACCATAGTAACCTTTTCCTATTAGCGATTTAGCTATTCTATTCTTGCTTGCCAAATCATGCAAATGCTCCAACATCTCCAGCTCCGAATACCCTCCACTTGGTTCAATCTGCAATTTTCTTTTTATTAAAATATGTTCCGGGATAGCATTTTTTAGAAAGTCGTCTAAACAACTGTAGCCTAGTGTTTCAAGCATTGTCTGCATATCCGATGGCCCAAGTCCCAAATGACGTCTGGGAAAGGTATCTAGCCTGCGTAAAGAAACTCCTTCACTTGTAGGATCATACACCCTCTCAAAATTCTCATTCGTAGTGTTACTTTTTCCTGTCGCTAATGTTCGTCTAGAGTTACTTAACAATGTAGAAATGTACCCATTAGAAGACCTTAAGAAGGTAACCCTTCTTGTCAAGCCCCACTTCATTATACGACTGTCCGTGAGTTATGCCTCTTCTATCAACTATTGTTGAATTTTAATAATTACTCCGCACTAGTGTACTAACAAGTACTCTACTGCTGCAGTCTAAAACTCTTTAAGCAAGTGACTATAGGGGTGAAAAAAAAAAAGTAAACTTATCAGTTTCTAAGTTTTTATATTCTCGGATCTGGAGATTAGAACGAGTCAGACTAAATCTGACTCTGTTTCAAGCAACCTTAATTTTTAACCTTCTTCAAAAAGATTTGAGAGTGTAAGAATGCCTATACCTGTTATATTGCCTATGCTTATGCAACAATAAATTTATTTTGTTACCTTTACAATATAGCTTTTATTTCCACTAAAAAAAAAACTTGAAGACAACAATGGCTTGACTCCTTCCTTTAACTAAAATCGATAAGATTTTCCTTGCATTTTGTGTCATCGTGGAATTGAAATACGATATCTCCGAGAAACTACATCAGCTAAAAACTCACTCACAAGTTAATCAAATTAACTATACAAAAACTAAACTACTCTCAGTCACTTGAACACACTCAACAAAACTAATTCAAGCTTATTTCTTGGTAGCCTTTTGAGCAGCCTTGGTGACCTTACCAGCACCACCCTTCTCGGATTTAGCAACAGCCTTGATAACACCAACAGCGACGGTTTGTCTCATGTCTCTGACAGCAAATCTTCCTAATGGTGGGTATTCAGTGAAGGTTTCAACACACATAGGCTTGGTTGGAATCATATTAACAATGGCAGCG
>JAJLZR010000054.1:0-109613 GCA_030572315.1 [Candida] glucosophila | reverse complement strand
TTTTTTTTTTTTTTTTTTTTGTTATTTTACCTTTCCCTGGATTAAAAGAAAATCGAATCAATCAAGGATGTTAGCATTGTTTGGTTTATCAACAGCAATTCCGTTAGCTCCAGCTTAAAATACCCAGGTCGTATCCAAGTTGTTGATGTATTTGTGTAACCAGTTCCTGACGGAAGCTTACATCTTCGATTTTTTGGAAAAACATGTAGCTTGGTGGCAAGAAATTTACTGAGAAAGTCAATGAAAGAAAGGAGGAATGATGATTTATTACAATTTTGTGGAGACTTTTCAGAAGCATTCATGGTAACAACTCCACTATTAAATAGTTGAATTGGGAAAAACAAAAAGGTAGAACAAAAAATATACTAATCTTGCTAACGGCTTTAACCAACTTCCTTGACTTAATCTGGCTAGGTCTATAAACCAAAGTTGATATGAAGCATCACAGAGGAACTACATGAAATTTTCTTGTATATGTGAGTCAGTATGAGCTCTTTCTAGCCAAATGCACGATTTATATTTTGTTATCGCAAACAAATCGTATTCCTTCAAAGGCAAAATGCTACTTCGAAATAATTTGCTTAAGTACTCCCTTACTCCAAGTATAGCTGTTAGGTTGGTTTTCTTGCCGTGTTGATGGAGTCTTTGCTGTCAACACTTGAATCAAGAAGAGCTACGGTCCTGTCTGATTCGTTTGACCTGTGTTGTAATGACTATTCCGTGAGAAGTGTTCCACATGAAGAACAGACTGACAAATATGAAAATGAAAATTCTGATTCTGATCTACGACTTTTAAAGACCACTAGTAAAAAGATTACTAACTCGGATGCATTGATAAGAAATAGTGCAAGAACTACTGAAAAGTTGCCATCTATGGGTGCAGAAAGAGACTATCCTCCAAATCTACCGGCAGACCTTGATCAATATTTGGTCGCTTTTGATAGGTACAATGATCCAATGTGTCCTTTAAACTGGTCACTTAAGAAGAAGCTCCTTAATAGTATTGCTACGCTATCATTGCCTTTAGCTGTTCAAGTTGGCTCATCAATATCTTCTCCAAGTACAGCCACCGTTTCCAAAGTTTTTGGTGTCGGCCATACAGTTGCTGTATTGAGTACTTCCTTGTATGTCTTTGGTTTTGGGGGTGGTCCGATCTTCTGGGGTCCTCTTTCTGAAGTATATGGGCGAAGGCCGGTGTTTTTTGCTGCCGGATTTGGTTTCTTATGCTTTGCATTTGCTACTGCAACAGCAAAAGATATTCAGACGTTAATGATATGTCGTTTTTTCAGTGGATTTATGGGCTCTGCTGGTGCGGTAGCGACGCCGTCCTCTCTATCTGATATGTTTTCAAAAGCTGCAAGAAGCAGGTATATGACTTCTTTCGGGTTAGTATTATTTGGAGCCCCCATGATAGCTCCCGTAATGGGCGGCTTTACGATGAAAAATAGCCACTTGGGTTGGCGCTGGCCACTCTATTTTACTGGCTTTTGGGCTAGTGTTAACTTCGCCATATTTATCCTTTTTTACAGGGAAACCCACCATCCTACCATATTGGTCACTAAGGCTGAGAAATTACGTAGAAGAACTGGTAATAGAGCCATATATGCTGCACAAGAGGAAGTTAGTCTAAGCTTTTATGAGATCGGCCGTTACAACATTTTGAGGCCCTTAAGAATGTTAATAACTGAGCCTATTCTATTCTCAATGAGTTTGTACAATGCTTTTATGTATGGGATGTTGTATCTCTTGTTAACTGCTGTAACACTTGTGTTTGGCGACAGATATCAGTTTTCGCAGGGTGTGGTCGACTTGCCTTATTTGGCACTTTTCATTGGAATCCTCATGGGATGCATTATCATTCTTGTTTTTGATCTATCTTGTGTAAGGAAGATGCGGAATTATGTACCGGTGTTACCTGAGGATAGGGTGCCGCCCATGTTGGTAGGTTCTATCCTCTTTCCCATCGGAATGTTTTGGTTTGGTTGGTCAGGAGATTTTCCTGAAGAGGTACACTGGATCGTCCCTATGATTGGATCTTCCTTCATCGGTGCCGGTCTAATTACTATTTTCCTTCCATGCTTTACTTACATTGTTGACGCGTATCTACCAATAGCGGCTTCTGCACTTGCGCTGAATGCTTTTTTGAGAGCAAGCCTTGGGGGAGCTTTTCCGCTTTTCGCTACTCAAATGTTCTCTAATATGGGGATCAAATGGGCGACTACTTTGATAGGCTGTTTTTCTTCTTTATTGATACCTATCCCTCTTGTTTTCTATTTTTTTGGTGCTTCAATTAGAAAGAGATCAAAAAACGCTGTCTAACATCACGATTAGTGGACTTAGTCATTTTCAATAATGTTGCCGATTTGTGAAATTTTTATCTTTTATTAATGTTCGTTGCTCAAATAATGACTGCTTAGAAAAGACAGGTTCTGGCACAAAAGCATTCTGAGTTGGTTTTGTTTATTTTATCTAGGCGGTAGTACAAGGGCATAATAATGTTTCTATCTCTTAAGACTCATTTATATATATGAATACTTGAGTGTCTTACCTCAAAACGATTCTAAAGGGAAACCGCGAAGCATTTAACGTATAATGACATACAAGAGGATACCTATATAATAGATTAACATGTTAGATTTCGGTTATGTCATGTATGTCAGTAGTAGCTCGAACAAATTGCTTTTAAGAATTCCGTCAAGAAATAGGAGAGTGAAAAAAGAAAAATAAGCTCGGAAAGATCAACCTAAATGAGTATTTTACATGTTATATGAATAAAAATGTGGAGGATGGTCTCTGAAGACTTTTCTAGGAATTATTTTTTAAACCTGAGCTTGGGAAAGTCCAAGTCAGTTTTCGTTATTATTATTATTATTATGTATGTATGTATGTGTAATATGTATCTTGCCTATTGCTTATCACTTAGTTTTTCTTTTTCAAAAGAAGAGAGCAATTATGAATATTTCCGAGCTCACGGCTATTTAATAATTATTCTTCTATCCTACGTTATCCTCTCTAATCCATAAAATTCGCACTTTTGGTTGCAAAAATGCGACGACTACGATCTGGCTCATAATAGAAAAATAGAAAAGAAGAAGCTAAAAGTGAAAACTTAAGTTTCAAAAACCATTTTAAAATTCCTTGAACTGACTTCACAAATTAAATTGAATGTGTCCAATCATTAATGTTGAAAGAAACTTGTTCTTTTGCCCGTTTTATTTGCCCCGTCTTATTATGGCAATATAGACAGCCTCTTAAAAGCGGAATAAAAAATGAACCTTGCACGTGAAAAGCACATTTTTCAATTAGTTTCTGGGCTCTATTGCAATCAGGTATATCAAGCTTCTACAATTGAACCCAGTTACTACCTTGACTGAGCGGATTCCCATAAGTACAAACGACTTATATTGTAGGAAAGTAATGGCTTATTATTTCTTATTTCTATCTAATTTAAATTGTAGTCATGAAAGTACGCTTAAAGAGTGATACTTGTATTAGCGTAGATCTGATCTCATCCGTTCAACCATTAATCGTAGAGTTAAAATTAACGATCTTTCGAAGAATAAACTCACAATGACGAATAGGCATTTTATCATTTAAAAGCCACGAAAAATTGGACTTCCATTTTTCAGACGGCACTATGTTTTACAAAAATGTTCGAAAGCTGCAAAATCAATTTTTTACCCAAATAGCAAGCATATTAAATTTAAGTACAGTCATATTTTGGACTTTTGAACATTATTATTTGATCTAAGTTATACCCCAAATATTCTCTAATTTCATAGATATTGGATGCTGCTCACTTTCACAATCAAAATGTCAAAGACCACAACTTGTGGAGTCTTTTACAACTGTAAAAGCATTTGATTTGCCAGCACTTCTAAAACATGTATTATTCGGTTAGTTTCTCCTTTTAATTTTTCTCTGGCATGTATTTTTTAATCGAAGTCCTCATCGGAGTCTTCGCAAAACCACCTCTTCTTAAAGATTTACTAAGAGTCTTCACCTTTGAAGCATCTTCTGTAAAATTCAAGATCTTGGTTTGCGAGAAACCTGTTGTAAGAAGGATCAATAGCTTTCACCTTGACTAAAACATTCTCCAATTCGACCACCTTAGTATCAGTACCACCTAGTTAAGTCAATGTAACATAGTGCAGCACCAACTCTTTATTGAGGTAACAAGCAAAGTGGGACAGCTTTACAACTTCCCGTACATAATCTGTACAAATGTAATTTTTTTTTTTTTTTTTTTTTTGACTGCTGACCGCAACCTTACAAATATAAAAGCAAAGATTATGTAACTTTAAATTTATCTATATGTCATGATGAAGGTCCTAAAATCAGAGAGCCAGAATAGTATTTAAGATGTCGTTCCTGTTTATCAATACTAATGAAATAATAGAAAGATTTCCCGATACAGCCAACAGTCTTTTAGTTGACTGTTATTTGAATGATCAACCACATTGCAGTAGTCGTATATTCAGATTGTACTCTCATCTTCCGAAACATCATCATAGTTCTTGCGATGAAACATTGTTTTTATTGAAAGGGAAAGCAGAATTTTACATTGGTGATGAAGAGCGAAAAGATATTGAACCAGGAGAAATGGTAACATTCTTTAAGAACACTGTGCATGGTGTAAAATCTTTAAGTGACGAACCCGTTGTTTTTTTAGCTTTTGATACACCTAGAAGGAGCCCCGATGATGTGCACTTTGTCAATGCCGACGAAACGAAAGGGGTGAAGTTCGTAAGCCATATTGATAAGAATATATAAATGAGTATATACAAATGACCATAATTTGGTTCTACTACACATTTTGACCCTTTTTTAGAGACTTTTGAATGTATTTAAAAAACTAGGTCACACCAGTAAAGTGTTTCAAAGTAAAAAGGAATATAATATCTGTCGATTATATATGAATGCTGACCCTCATATTAGTATGAGGTATAGATCTATCAGATAAAAGAACCTAGGGCGATTAAACGATCCCAAATAAGTCGACTTTTCTCGAATGAAGCATCATCGAGTAATCTCTCACCAGAAAGAATTGATATTTTCAAAAAGTTATCATTTCCAGAGGCCTTTTTATACTTACAAAGATAGAGCTCGTAAAACTTTACAATCTCAAGGTTCCGTAGAAGTAGCATGCTACACACAATACTAACATATATTAGATTCCACACTTTCGTCTTGTTGTTGAAACCAAACCTAGAATTAATACTGAGAGTGGAAAATTATAATATTCATTACATTGGAAAAAGACTGGACATTAAGTACCCGTCAAGCTAGTCCATGAAATCTCTAACTATACTATCAGCGACGATTGTCCCAAAAACCACACACTCAAGCAAAGAATTTCCACCTAACCTATTACCTCCGTGAATGCCACCACTCGCCTCGCCTGCAGCATATAGACCTTCAATGATAGTATGCTCAGTATTCAATACCCTTCCTTCCTCATTTATCTTAAGGCCACCCATTGAAAAGTGTAGTACAGGGGTGACCAATCCATAATACAAATTCGAGCCCTTTATTGGAAACCTTTCACCGAAGTCTGTTCGTCCAAAACGCTCTTCGTTACCTTCAATTGCCTTATTATATTCTTCGATAGTTGAGTCAAGATATTTCTTAACCTCAACTTTGTTCAACGCAGATAAGCCAACTAATGTCTCGCTGACTTCATTTACTGTTGCCTTCTTCAATAGACCTTGAGAAACGTAAAAATCAATGTGAGCTGACGCTTTATTGTAATCCAACTCATTCAACAAAAGAACAGCCGTAGCAACGTCCGGGGCTAACGAGAGTTGATTATGGGGACTAATTTTACAATTATCAAAAATGGCTGTACTTACCACATCCCTTGTTGACAATTCATTTACAAACCTTTTTCCAGAAGGTGTTACAAGAATTCCCCCTATACCTCTTATAACTTCGCCACACAAGAATTTCCATTTACTATTCACGTCTTCAGAGGACTTGAATGTTTTGATAAAACCAGTAGGATGGATTTGAATTTGATCCATTTGAATCAATTCAGCATTAACATCTCTGCTTGCAATTTTTTGACCGTCACCCGTCGTGAAAAAACTATTTGTCAGAGGAAGATTTACCAAGTCTTGCCTATACTTTTTTAGTAGTGAATTCTGGCCTGAAAAGTCAGCAGAATAACCACCTGTTGCAAGAATGAGATGGTCACAAGGCAATTTGTTCTTTAGTGTTTCATTCTCCTCGTACTCCACCCCTACAATTTTTTTCTTGCCTTCAGATGAAAGGATACCACTTAATTTACAATTTTTCAATATTCTTAAAGTTGTACTCGAAGTATCGGCCTTAAATTTATCTAAAATATTAATAAGCGCAGACATAATAGCGAACCCTGGTGGTTTACTTTTTCCCTTGTGTGTCCTAGGAAATGAGTGGCCTCCTAGAAGGCTTACTTCCAGAAGGTCTACGCCAATTTCAGAACTAGTTAACCATTCTATGGACAGTTTCGAATTTTTTGTTAGAAGTTCCAAAAGACCAACATCTGATAAGCCCTTACCAGAATTTATTGAATCCTCTAAAAACGATTGCACAGAATCACCTAAAATTCCTTTCTCAATTTGTTGGTTCGTTACAGTCGCGTTAATACCTGAGGAAGCCTTCATTGAATTTCCTCCTAATCGATCTGCCTTCTCCAAAATTGTTATAGATATTCCACTATAAAGGAGCTTTATGGAAGCAGTTATACCAGCCAATCCACTTCCAACCACCACAACATGCTTATTTAAAGTCAGCATTTCTTAAATTTTATCCGTTGAACATATGGCTCTTCAGGTTCTTATCTGCAATTGGAACCAAACATTCACGTGATGCATTACTCGGTAGACTATTAGGCGCTTAACCCAAAAAACGGATTAGAGTGATATTAATCATCACCGTCATTAGAAAAATGCATATGATCAAAGTTAGAACTTCTATCTTTATTAGCCCCAGCAAAAAAAGTCTTTTCTAAATTCCCAACGCAATCATCTTATACCACTACGCTGTCTGTAGGTAAAACGGTATTTCTCCATAAATCGGGATAATTCTTTGGTTGATAGTTTATACTTGATGAGAATAACAAATCCTTTAAGTGATCGAAACGGCAATTCTATTTTTAGATAGCTTCTACAACGTACAAAGTAAGTCAATCCTAGCGTCACCTTTAGAAATGATTGCCTAACGACTGTTAGATTTATATACCAATGAGGGAGTTACCAAAATCATTTTCTACTGGATTACTCTACACATTTATTTTTTTCAAATGTTTTACCAAAACAGACATTCTACACACTATTCAAGTATATTTGAATCTTCTAACGTGCTCAATTGATAATCCTGCTAAAAATATTCATTATTAGAATCCAAAAATCCCCATACCTGGGCCTACTTTCTTTCCAGCAATGCCTTTAACTACATCATACAAAAGTTCCTTTATCGCCTTAGAAGAGCCCGGATAATGGACATTACTCTGCCTATTCGTGCGTTGACAACCCGTCACTGGTGCAGTTCCATTAAATATATTCTCCAACCAAGCTATGGCTGCGCCCGTTCCCTCTAATGCCTCAGTGACGTGCCCTGCAGTATTGTCGACTGCAAATTCATAAGATTTGATACCATGCTTACACCAGAAGTCATATACTCTGACGGATTGGTCAAAAGGAACAACGGTATCAACAGCTCCATGGTAAACAAATAATGGCATATCGGGAATCTCAGCATTAGGATTAGTAGCCAAAGTAACATTGTCAACTACTTCCTTTACCGTTGGATCTTTGAAAAGATCCCACCCACCTTCGACAAATCTATCCTCTCCTTCAAAAACGAAATCATAAGCAAATTTGAGAATTGCCTCGGGTAGACACATATTACCTGCCATCTCATATTTCTTCTTTTTAGAGGGTACTAACTGTTTGTCAACTACACCTTGAAGTTGCGGATATTCGTTGACTAGTCCATGAATAGCCGGTGCAATCAAGCCAGCAAATACAGTTCCATCAACGCCTACAGCTGTTCCCGTTACATTAGTAACGAATCCACCCATGGCAGCCCCAAGGAAGTGACCTTTCAACTCCTTTGCGTAACTTGGTTGTAACGCTGCAGCCCATCCTGAGGCAATAGTTCCTCCAGAATATCCCCAAAGAGAAATTTTTACATCTTCAGACATTGCTGTCTCATTTCGAAAGTTCAAGACTCCCCTTATGGAATCCAATGTTGCGCGACCTGACTGGCGACCTGCAGTAAAAGCGCTTTGCAGTCCTTCATAATCTGGAGTTACAACCCACCAGCCTCTTTCAAGAGCTAACAGCATGGCCACCATTTCAAACTCATATATTATAGTACCAAAATCCAATGCCTTCTGAAGACCATACGAAGGAGCGCACTTAGTGTTAGAAGAATCCTGCGCCGTTTGGTATGATAATAATTTATCATTGTGAGCGTTATACGGCTCCATAAGTGTCGTCACAATAGCTGTTGCATTGCCATGTGTATCCGTTGATCTAACCAATAACTGCCAAGAGTTCTTCATATTAACGGGCAAAAAAACGCTTTTTATTTTACGGGAGGTTTCCCTTACCTTAAGTATTGTTCCTGGTTCTTGATTTTCAAACCCCGAAGGTGCCTTATAGAAACTGTCATTATCAGGATGCAACAAATAGCTTGGCACTGCTTCAACAAATACCGTTAAAAAGAAAAGCACAATTCCGATATATCTTAGAACCTTGGAAAACCTCATATCACCAATAGTATATTTCTTCCTCTTTTCTTATTGCAAAATTAAAATCTCAAAAGAGTTCCCTAGATGGAGCTACTCCATCTTTAAGTAAACTTATCGATTCTTTCCGCTTGCATTCCCGTTATCCCGCCACTCCTCTTCTTCTTCCCCCTTTTACAAGCTTTGGTCTCAAACTTCATATACAGAAGTCATTACATTCCTATATCTACAGGTTTGCAAAACTGTCAGTTGTACATACCTTACACCATTACCCCTCACGCCGTTAGCTAAAATATAGTAATTTTTGATTCGATTCTCTCACGTAGGCTTCATTTTGCTTACTTAGTTTGTTTCTTCATTCGTGTGCAACAAAAAAGAAAAAAAAAAAGCTCTCCCGAAATAGGCAGTTCCCGCGATAATATATGTGGTGAGTATGATCAAATAATCTACCTTTAGAGCGGTGTAATCTTTAGGAATTACTTTTTTTTTTTTTTTTTTTTTTTTTTTTCTGCAATTATACGATAGTTCTAAAAGTTTTGAGTAGAATTAAAAAGTTTCCTTAAAAAAGAAAATGATTGTTGTCGTTTCCAATTGTATGATTTTTTTTGTTTTTACGTTATTGGAGTACCTGGGTTTAAATAATAGGACCTAATAAGTAGACACAAAGATGGATTTGTATAATTAGTGTTTACAGGTATATCCAATAAAGCTGAAAAAAGATAAGTAGGTCTGTTAGGTAAGGCAAGCGTTTATCATAGTACCGAAAGCTCCAACCGGCTGCTTCCCGACAGATTTGCCGACCCATCTAAAAAATTTAGAAAAAAAAAAGGGACAATAATAGGATTTTGCACAAACGGAAAAAATGTCAAGTAACCTACTAATAGCGAAGATAGACCTAGCATAGAAACAATAAACTACACAGGAAGCAAAAGATATGTCAAAAAGTGACATATATTCGAATATCGACTATTCCTAGCTCAACCGCCAACCATGAAACAAACTTGACGTATTTGAATGAATACGAGACCTGTTTCAGGCTCAGAGAGCTACATCCGCCACTATAGTTTTTCACACGTGACTCGAGTATATAAAGTTTACCGGTTGAAGAATTATAGAAGTTTTTTTTCCAGTCTCAACATCTGTTTAGTTCATGAGACAATAGTTTACTTAAAATCGATTCCTTCTAAATATTTTGCTTCGTAACGTAGTCTTAGTGCAGTTTTTCTTACAGAAAATGCGCTCTTTTTTTCCTGATATAGCTTTCACCCATTATGCGAAGAGACTACGATGTCAAATGAAAGCCAGTCTAATTCATAGCTATGACTTCATAAGTATCATTTAAATCTATCAAAACGTCATACATGTATAAATATATCCTTTTTTTTTGAACCCCAAGCTATTTTACGTAACTTATTTTTGGTCTTTTTTTTTTCTTTTTTTTTGGAATTCTACAGGATGTGCGACTTGATGGCTGCAAATTTCTATAGCTTAGAAAAATATTCAGGAAAAAGAAAAAATATTTAAATCAAAGAAAAAAAAGGTAGCTTAGCTTATATGGGACAGAAGTTATCTCTGAAAGCAGCAAGTAGTAACAAACTGAAGACAAAGACGAGAGAGTGGGGGAAAGCCCATATTTTCATTGCTGATATCTATGTGATTAAACGGTTAGTACAGAGGCTTTTAGAACTAGAAAGTACTTATAAACGAGAACTAGGAGAGACTGAAGGAAATTTCGATGAGCGGGCGAATGAGTTCTAGAAGTTAGTAAAATGTTCCAAAAACTAAAAAGGCATTAAAACAGTCTTTCTGCAAGGCTTGGAACAGGTCCAAGGGTGCAGGAGGAAATGGAGGAACTCTTTTAGCATTTAGACAACAGTCAACAGTAGGGACAAGTATCCGGACGAGGAAAATTTAAACCCACTCACATGACTGAGGTGGAGAGAACCCTATGAATAAAAATTAAATGAGTATAGATATCTAAGCTTTTACCAAATATGCAATACAGGTAGCTTAGAAGAAATAAGAATAGTTAAAGAAATACATCGGGGTAGAAAAATAAGAGAAATGTTTTACAATGCATATGAAGATCCAAATTAATGTCCTCCATTTCACTTGTCTCAAGAAAACAACGCAAAGGATGAAATTGTTACCTTGGTGACCTCTTGGAATTCGTCCAAGTCAAGTTTAATGTATATAACTAGAAAGTGCTATTACAACATAAATAAATATACATCTTCTAGTCTAAATCTCTTTACTGATTCTACGAGACACTTTCTTATAGTAGTAATCACTTTCGTTTTTTCTAACAGGCATATTCAAGAATATACTACAATATATCGACTACTGGTTAAAATAAAAAATTTATTCGTGACCCCTCGTATACACATGCTCACCTGAGAAGATTGCATAAATAGAATAGTGCGCCTTTTTTTTAAAAACCATACAGGACTTCGTCGGCAAGCTAGAAGCGAAAGAATAATACATTCATTCAACTCCGAGCTTTAAAATATTTACCAAGTATAATACCAAAACATCCCTTTAACTTATTACATCTATCTTGCTTTCAACTTAGGTAGCCGCCCAAGTAATATAGATTATAATTACGTTGTATATCTAAAAGCTCTTTGTTGCTTATCAGTAAAATCAAATATTCCTTCTGACATGTGTGGTGAATTTTCTTCTTGTTGGCATTCGATATCCTGAGCAGGTTTTCGTTCTTTATTCTTGTTCTCCCGAATGCACACAACCCAATAACAACAAATTATGAGTATACAAACGCAGTATGCAACCATCATTGCAACAAAACCACCTGTATATTTAGGGGCTTGGTTAGAGCGGAAAGTTTGAGGACCAATGATAGCACCTGCACAGTACCCAAGGTAGTTAATGCTATAAGCCGTAGTTTTCTTTGTGTTTCCGGCCGTGTTGGCCTGAGCTAGCGAAATAAGTATGACATATGGCGCAAAGTAAAAGTAAAGCAAATACAAGCCTACCAATTGCGCAGCAACATTGTTCCTATCGATACCATATAACATGCCTGAACCAACGAGTGGAAAAATAAGATTAACGATTGCTACGAGGCAACGCCAATTCTCCAAGTACGTGCAAGCAATTGTCGCTAAAACTGTTATTATTGTAGCTATCGTTCCGGTGGGCATGCTCATAAGAGATGATTCCATTGCATTAAATCCTAGGTTATTGATAATAATGGTATTAAATGTTGAAAGACCCCCGTTTGGAATATTAATACCGATATTGAACAAAAAAATTAAATATATTTTTATGTCGCAAAATGCTTCAAGTACATGGCCCCACTTCCAGTCATTAGTTTCAATACCAGTACTGTTGGAAATTACCCGTTTCGTCACATGGTACTTTTCCTTGTCACTTAAGAATCGAGCATTCATAGGAGAATCGGGCAAAAAAAAAATGATAAAGACAGACCACACAAAAGAAATTGATCCAATTATAATGTAAAGGTATTTCCACTTTTGAATATTGTTGTTGAAGTAACCAACCAACCATGATAAGAAACCGTTAATTATTGATGAAACAAAGGCAAATACAAAAGATAGACGGGGGCCTTGCTCACGCTTCAAGTAAAATCTTGTAATGCTTAATGTGCATCCTGGAACTATAGCACACTCCATAAAGCCCATCAAAAATCTGAGCGCCGCTAGCCCACCGAAATTATGGCAAGCGCAGTGCAATAAAGTAAGGATACTCCAAATAGTTGAAACGCAAGCTAAAACCTTCCCTAGTCTTTGTCTTTGCATAACAAACGACATAGGCCACATCCCTACCAAAGAGCCAATATAGAGAATCGATCCCAACCAAGAATACTGTTGACCGCTAAGATGCGTATCTTTTTTTAAACCATAGATAGCAGCAGTGCTTAAAGAAACTTTGTCCACAGCACCAAGTGTTGCGGTGAAAAATAGCATAGGAACAAGACAAAAGTCGAGCTTACGTAACAACTTCTTTTCATCTTCCTTCAACATGGGAGGATATAAACTTTCTCTCTCTTTCACAAAAAGTGCTGATTTATCTATACTCCCACCTACATCCCGTATTCGTTCTTCTTCAAGCACTGGTTTCTCCGCAATGGAGACCTTGTCCTTAACGTCTCGTTTCGGTATAGTAGGTTCCATTCAATTGTTTCCCTCAGCAACCCTCGACAGATATATGTCACTTCTACCAAGGATTGTTTAAAATAGTATCTTTCGATCAACAAAGATTTCCGCTGATACTAAAGTAAATTTTGCAATTTAAAAGTCCATAAACTGCTTTATAAAAGTGGCATTTGAGTGACAGTTGGGGTTTAAAAGTCAAGCGCTAATCTTAAAAAGAAAAAAAAAAGGAGAGTTACGTAGCTGATAAAGTAAATATCTATCTTTTGGTTTTCCACAGATACATAGCTAAGTGATTTTTTCGGTATATCGTATCGACAACTTACCTGAAAAAAGATAATATGAGCTTTCCACATTTTTTTTAAAAGGGGGTTTACTCTGAATCAGGTAACTCGATTCGAAAATCCGGATTAATCGTTTTTTTTTCCCTAATCTGTCTCGGTAAAAAATACCGCGTACGCAAGTTCTTGGACTGAATAGTATCATTTGTTGCATTACATTATCGATCTACATGTTGAATGATCGAATAGCTCCACATTTCCTTTTCCTCAAAGAAGGAGAAAAAAAAAAGAACAGATCTCTCAATAAGTTTGCCAATACAAGAAAATAGATTTCACGCTAAACTAATATTATCAGTTTTGCCCTTGATTATGTCCTTATATCTAAAGGAGCAAATATTCATATCCTTTTCAAGAAACACCTGCTTAATTACTCGTATGCTATGTCTGACGTTCGCAAGATTCCTTGTCTTCTCCATTTCGCTAAGCTTACTTAACACAAATTGTCTTTGCTCTTTCCTTTCAACGGATATCACTCCAACAATAAACAAGGACCAAAGTAAGGTCATTGGACAAATACCTAGTCCATCTATCATGTTTATAATTTGGTCCGTATATGATGCAACGTCTAAAAAGCTTTGCTTTATGTCTTCTAAACCCACCGCATTGAGATACCTAAGCTCCATGTCAACTCTAGCAAACAAATAAACAAAAACTGTTAATCTACGAATTTCTGCGACCGCATGAATAAATGAAGAAGATAGAGTATCGGAATCATTTGTATAGAATTGTCTTAAACTGCCTAGCTCCAATTGAATTAAAACTTTTTTTCTGTTGATGCATTCAAGAACGTCAATCAGATAGGTACCAGTTTCAAAACTTTCGCAGACCTTCCCCAAGTCTGTTATCTTGTCAACTAAAAAGATCAAATAAGGACAGCATCCTATAACTAAATCAATTCTGAAGTCATTAAAATAATTCAAAGGTATATAGTCATTGTTCGAATGATCCGAACTCGACCAAGCTGTCCGTCCCATAATGTCATGGACAATAAAATACTTTGTAAAAAAAGATCCTATGGATGTCTGATAATGTGAGGAGTTTAATCGTTTTATAAGGCTTTTTGCTCCTTTTAAATGCGTCATCCAAGTAGAACCGCAAGTTAACGATATATCTAGAAAACAAAGCATAAGTATTACGGTCAATATTTCGTCCCAGTCGTTAGAATCGTTCTTTGTCTCATTGGCTAGCAGTGACAACAAAATATTTAGAAGTTCAACGATATAACACCTGGAGATTTCTTGAAACTGTAATCCACCGAATAAAACAAGCTGTGTCAATCCTGCCGCAACAACAGCTTTAAAGGCTCTATTAGACCTCAAGGCTAAAGGTATTATTGTATTTGAGTAGGGATTTGGCAATATGTAGTTACTATCAGGGTAGCAAATACAGGAGGGGCAAATATGAGTCACAAAGTAACTAAAAACTTGACTTTCTAAAGTACAACCAGAAATAGAAGGGACATAAACATTCAAAGGATTAACTTCACTTAATTGCAATAAGAAAGCATTTTGCGATAAATCAAATAATGAAGTCGTAGAAGAAGTCTCCACGTTTTCACTTTGAACATGCTTTTTCCGCCTCCTTTGAGCGTCATCATTAACGGCCGCTGTGACATGCGGCATACCAAATGTATTGTGCGAAGAATAAAGAATTCTCTCATCATGATTCGTTCCACTTGGCATTTTTTTCCACCTTAAGGACACAACATCATCCGCACTTACAAATTTTTGATGCTTACTACATTTCTGCTTAGAGCGAACAAACAGAACATTCTTTATCGGGTTACTCTCATATACAAATCTCGGCTTTAGCTTATAGTCGCAGCCCAAATTCAATCTCTTGCAGTGTAAGCACATAGGTTTTGTCTCTAAAATTGTTAGAATCTACTTCATGCTTTATTTCTTACCTCTTTTTAGTAGGAGACATACCATCACATTTAACTCGTCTTTGTTTGCACGATAAACAGCCAGTTCTGCTTCTCCTTTCGCATTTTCTCTTAATACTCATTTTGCTTTACCTCTAATTGAATAAGAAAATTCATATGTATTAGATTTTAATGGTCGCTAACCTGGAGGCCATAAACTCCTTTCTGATGATACTCAAGTTTGTTACACAAATTCAAGATTTTTCTTCACGGAACTCAAGTCATAAACAGAAAAATTTTGGAATTACATTAAAATAGCAAACTCGCGATGGTCATAGCTTTGAGAGTCTTCTCTTTTACTATTTATTTCTTTTTTTTGGGGAAGGTATTTGTCTTGCCGTGAATTTGTATATCCGGTTCTATTTCTCGTGTTAAAGAAGTAAAGTAAAAATCTAATCTATTCAACAGAACCGATATGTATAAACCTAAAAAAAAAAAAAAAAAAGACAAAAGAAGAGAAAATTGCTTATTTACCAGGACTTAATTCTTTTGGGATAAGCCTTTCTCAAGGAAGTTTTTTTTTTTTTTTTTTTTTTTTTTTTTTTTTTTTTTTTTTTTTTTTTTTTTTTTTTTTTTTTAAACTCTGATATTACTATTGCTGATAAGGAATTACTTAGCTGATCAGTTCGATACGACATGCATGAACAAAGCTCGGTACGAAATGCCTTTTCTAAAAAAAAAAAAAAGGAACACACACGCGCTCTTATAAGCGCTTGCAACAAACTTGCCCACTTTTTTGATTTAGAAAGGTGTCATTCGAGTAGCATATATAAGAACCTATGATCCGTTTAGATTTTCTTGATTTTTTTCAACTTGAAGTTTAAAGCGAAGATGACTATAGATAATGATAATATTATCGCAATTGACAGAGGTGGTACATTTACGGATATATACTACAGAGTTGGTAACGAAGAAGCCACGTTTAAGATTTTGTCAGAGGACCCGTCCAATTACGATGATGCCAATATTGAAGGTATAAGAAGGGTTTTAGAGAAAGTAACAGGAAAAAGAATTCCTCGGTCAAGTCCACTCGATACTTCCCTTATATCATCAATTCGTTTGGGCACGACCGTCGCAGTGAATGCTCTCTTGCAAAGGAAAGGATCCCGTTGTGCACTTGTAACTACAAAAGGTTTCAGGGATTTTCTCCACATCGGCGACCAATCGCGGCCTGATCTTTTTGCTTTGAATATTGAAAAACCAGGAGTTCTTTATGACGAAGTAATTGAGATTGACGAAAGGGTGACCCTTCCTTCCTTCAGTGCTGATCCAACAGGTTTTACTGCGCAGGAATTACTTGATAATAAGACATTTTTTCATGGCAGGACGGGAGAGGTATTTGAAGTGATCAAGCCAATTGCTGAAGAAGAGTTGAAAGCGAAGTTATCTTCTTTGAAAAAAAAGGGCATAGATTCTATTGCCGTAGTTTTTATTCATGGATACAATTTCCAAAGCCATGAGAAAACCGCAGGGAGAATAGCAAAAGATTTAGGTTTTCAAAATATTTCTCTTTCGCATGAAATTTTACCCGTCATAAAGGCTTTGTCTAGAGGACACTCAACTGTGTTAGACGCTTATCTAACTCCAATAGTGAAAAACTACATTAGTAACTTTCTCAAAGGTTTTGCCAAAGACTACGATAAGCATACAAGGATCGAATTTATGCAATCAGATGGAGGATTATGCTCATGGAATAATTTTACCGGGTTAAAATCACTCTTGTCAGGTCCAGCAGGTGGGGTTGTTGGAGCAGCGAAGACCTGCTATGATTCAAGTTATAATATACCTGTTATTGGATTTGATATGGGTGGTACTTCGACGGATATTTCAAGATATGCAGGTGAGCTAGAGATTTCTTTAGAGAGCGTGACAGCTGGCATAAAGCTAGCCTCCCCGCAGATAAATATCAATACAGTGGCTGCTGGTGGTGGTTCCATCTTATCTTATAGAAACGGCTCTTTTGTTGTGGGTCCGGAATCTGCAAGTTCACATCCGGGTCCTGCTTGCTATAAAAAGGGAGGGCCTTTAACTATAACTGATGCCAACTTGTTCACAGGTAGACTTTTGGTAGACTTTTTTCCAAAAATTTTTGGCCCAAGTGAAGATGAGCCTTTAGATATCGAAGCTACGAAAAAACGGTTTGAAGAGTTGACCAAGAGAATCAACGCTGACAATCCTAAGTTTCCAAAGACACCACAAGAAGTAGCCTTAGGCTTCTTGGAGGTCGCAAATTTCCAGATGGCTAAGCCAATTAGAAATTTGACAGATTCAAAGGGACATGACGTATCTAAACATATCTTAGCTTCATTTGGAGGAGCGGGAGGCCAACATGCGGCTAGCTTGGCTAAGATATTGAAGATGAAGAAAGTCATTATTCACAAGCACTCGTCAATTTTGTCAGCATATGGTATTTCAATGGCAGACGTAATAGTAGAGAAGTGCGAACCATGTGCTGAAGTGTATTCCGAAGATAAGCGAAGAGCTTTATTGGAAAAATGCTATATATTGTGCGAGGATGCTGAAATGCAATTGAAGAACCAAGGGGTCAGCTCTGAAAGCATCGAATACAAGCTCTATTTTCAAATGGGCTATAAAGACTCCGATACGAGGATTTCAGTAATGCAGCCAGAAGACAATGATTTCTTAAAGTTATTCTACGAGATACATCAAAAAGAATTTGCTTTCTGTGACTTGAAAAGGGAAGTTGTGGTGAGCGACATCCGTATAAGAGCCTTGGGAAACACTTTTCGCCAGGATGGCGAACGCTCAGCATATAGTGATTATGACAAGATCTCAAAATTTAATGTCGGGAAAGGATGTGAAATTACAATAACACCTGTATGTTTCGATGAAGGGACATATGATTCCAATGTTTATGAACTAGAAAAGCTACCCATTGGATCCCGAATAAGGGGACCTGCAATTCTTTTAGATCCAACCCAAACTCTTCTTGTGACTCCTGATGCCACAGCTACTGTACTTCCACGCCATGTAATTCTCGAGTTGACAAGCAAGAATAATACAGAAGTGACGACTAAATATGTGGATCCTATCCAAGTCTCTATATTTGCTAATAGATTTATGGCAATTGCAGATGACATGTCAAGAACATTGCAGAAAATTTCTGTGAGTGCCAATATCAAGGAAAGGCTAGATTACTCATGTGCATTATTTGATAGTGAAGGTAATTTAACAGCAAATGCCCCTAACGTACCTGTCCATCTTGGATCAATGTCGTCAGCAATAAAGAATCAGCTAGAATTGTGGAAAGGGGATTTAAACGAGGGAGACATTCTCTGCACTAATTCCCCCAGTGTAGGTGGAACCCATTTACCTGATATTACGGTTGTTACTCCATTTTTCGTAAACTCACAAATTAAATTTGTTGTCGCGTCAAGAGCCCACCATTCAGAAATAGGTGGTTCTGCGCCGGGTTCTTCGTCGTCTTATGCCAAAGATATTTTTGATGAAGGTGTTAATATTAGTACCTGGAAAATTGTTTCTAAGGGTCGTTTCGACTACGAAGGGTTAAGAAAACACTTCATTGAAGTACCTATCTCCCATGGTGTTTCTGGAACAAGGAATATGGACGACAACGTAGTCGACTTGAAAGCTCAAATTGCTTCCAATCAGAGGGGTATCAAACTTCTCCAAGAGTTATTTCTTGAATATGGAGGTGAAACTGTATTGTTCTATTTGCGCAACGTAAGGAAAGCTGCTGAAATAGCTGTTAGAGATTTTCTTAAAAAATATTATGCTGAAAATAAGTCTAGGTTGCCATTGGTGGCTTCTGATTATATGGATGATGGATCGGAAATATGTGTGAATATTAAAATTAATGGGGATGAAGGTTCTGCAGTGATTGACTTTACTGGCACATCATTAGAGTCATTCTCAAATTTGAATGCTCCTAAATCTATTACGTTCTCTGCTGTTATTTATGTCTTAAGATGCTTGGTGAATTTAGATTTTCCTTTGAATCAGGGTTGTTTATCTCCATGTACCATTATCATTCCAGAAAATAGTCTAATTAATCCGAGCCCCTACGCAGCCGTAAGCGCCGGAAATGGAATGACCTCTCAAAGAATTACGGATGTTTTGTTTAAAGCTTTTGGTATAGTATCTGCGTCGGGTGGTTGTATGAATGGAATTAACTTCGGGACAGGCAATTATTCTGACGAAAGTGGTTTAACGAAAGGATTTGGGTACACAGAGACTATTGGCCAAGGCAGTTGTGCTGGAATACTAGAGAAGGAAGGCGTTAGGAAAGGATTTCATGGCTTTTCAGGTACGCAGACCAATATGACCAACACAAGAATAACTGACCCTGAGGTTTTAGAATACCGTTATCCTTGCCTTCTTAAAGAGTACACAATAAGACAAGACAGTGGAGGCAAGGGAAAGTGGAATGGTGGAAATGGATTGGTGAGGGAAATCCAGTTTACATTTCCTGTTCATGTTTCCTTGGTAACTCAAAGGCGCGTGATGTATCCTTGGGGTATTTTTGGCGGGGAGCCAGGAAAGAGAGGAGAAAACTACTTGGGGAGGTCCAGAGGGGATGGTGAAATCCAATGGATCCGTTTGCCATCATTGGCCGAGATTGAAATACGCCGCTATGATATACTAAAGATATTGACTCCTGGAGGAGGTGGTTTTGGAAGGCCTACTGACACTGATGAGTACTGGGGTGTCGGTGATCTTTCAACTAATGTTGACCCTAACAAGTATGCTAAACGAAAACACTTTTAATGTTGTCCATACTTCTTGGAAAAATGAAGGATTCACTTGCATATGTTAATTCAAATGCTGAAGTGCACATATATGCTTTTGTCGAGACAATGTATCATTAGGAACCGTGAGTAGCTCATGCTTTCTTAATGTTCTACCCAATGGACACTGTAGAGTGAAGGCGGATTTCCCAAAAGAAGTTTGAAAAGTCAAAAACCAAGTAGATTTCGTCCAAAAAATAAGTTATATACTACGCCGTTATATTGAATCTAAAATTGTACTTGTATTGCGCCTAGAACAAATTTAAAATACAGTAGTACAGCGTTAATTACTAGAAAATTGTCTTATCATTTCGGATCTAAATTAGCAAGTTAAATATCGGAAACAGACTTGTCGACAACGTTAACATTTTCTCTATCAGCTTTTTCATTTGGTCCAGCGTCATTTTCGTAACTATCCTCTTCAGAAAACATCTCATCGGATAAATTCGTTGTCGCTCCATGGTACCATTTGCGCCCGTCTACTAAATACCATAAAAGCCAAATAAGCATAGGACCAAAATAGACAACTACAGTCCAATTCATTTCATCTAATGTCAAATCCTTTCCGGTAACATTGGGAAAGCACAAAATTGGAATCATGACAAGAACAAATGCTATTGAGATCACCCCAATCGGTGTAGAAAAAATACCGAGAGTCCAGGGCCCTTTCTTAAAGGTCTTGCGTGCATACGTAATTTTCAAGAAGGTAGGTAAAGTAAAATTTATAAAACTGGCAATACCACCAACAGAAAATATAGCACCAATTGCCGTGTCACCCGCAAATATCAATAACAATAGGAGTTGTCCGATAACAAAATTAATCCAAACTGCGTTAACCGGTGTCTGGGTAATGCTATTAACATTTTTAGTAAATCGAGAGAAAGGCAATACACCATCTCTTCCATAAGCATAAGCGAGGCGAGAAGCAGCTAACATACATGATCCACCCATGAAGAAAGAGGAAATAATAGTCAACGACGTTGCAGCATTGACAAGCTTTCTATCCATTATCTGTGTCAAATAAGTTACAAATGGTTGTCCTAAATTTAAAGGATCTTTGGCTATCTCTTCGACGCTTACAGCAGTGTAAGAAATAGCCAACATGAAAAACCAACCAACTAAACCACCTAATGTCGAGGTTAGTACTATAGCTTTGGGAGCCGCACTGTCTGCGTTAGAACATTCCTCTGCCAAATTGAAGGGAGAGTCATAACCACTCATCGCCCAAATAACCCCCAAGAATGACTCCAACATCGCTATACCCATTGGAAAATCTGTCTGATTATCCAAAGACCATGCCTTCGCGTTGGAATTAAATTTTGGAATGGTATGATTGTATAAAGTCTCTCTATCGTCCCCAGCAAATATCATTACAAAAACAATAGCTAGAAAAACCAAGTTAGACGATGTGCTCAATTGATTAAAAATTGATAACCACCTAGTAGGCATCGAAGTTATGAAGGCATGCACAAATTGAAGGGCTGTTGAAAGCCCATATATCTGCGCATTCGTGGGTGAATAGTCGTTCGAATTAAAGCTAACGACCGCCAAAATCATACAGGCCCCACTGTAATTCACGGAAGGAGCGGATGTAATCTGACTTAACCAGTTACTACAACACGTTAGCCATGTCAATAATCCAGCATACTTTGGAGGCGATAATTGGGATACCGCATACGAAGTGCCCATACACGTAGGGTACGCACTAGCTACTTCTGCTAATGACAATGCTACACTAGTCACAAAAAAGACAGCCAAAAGCCAAGGTATAGGAGACATTCCCACCACTAATTGCTGATAATCAAAGCAGGAAGCAATGGAAGGTAAGAGACCTAATACGCTAAATGAAACACAAAATACCGACCAAAAGGAAAATTCTCTTCTTAGTTCCGGCTTGTATCCTAATGCTATTATATTGGCTTCATCTCTATCTAGTTCATGATTGACTTTGATTGTTATATCACTTTTTGAGAACAAGTCTTTTAGATTTCTATTAGCAATATGAATTTTTGATGACGCCGGTTGTATTTCCTGCGGATTTTGCATTTCTTCATAACCCCTTGTATGGTTTAGTCTAAAATGGTGGTCACTTGGTTCTCAACTTGCCAATTGAATTATACGACTTTTTCAGAAGAAGCTAACGTTATCGTTTAGTGCTAATATTGAAGTATTCGAAGTTTCTTTCTATCAGAATCCTTGAGTTAATCGAAGTTATTCAACTTACTTTGCCGAAAGACAACTAAAATTTCAATCTACGACACTAAAACCTACTTCCTTTTATATCCAGAGAACAAGTTCACCAAGCGATTGAAGTCCTGCCAATTCATAGATAAAGAAAAACTTTTTCCTCTTATCAATACAATTAGTGTACCTTTCCATAAAGTAGCGAAAGATTCCATGCAGTATTTCATAGTTAGATATCGAACTCCAGTACATTTTTTTTTTTTTTTTTTTAATCAATTTACCTTATTCGTCTAAGTGCTCTTTAAACGAATATAAAGTAACGGAGATAGCTGAGGTATGCTTAGTAAAAAACCAAGCACCATAGCAATTTTTATTACCTTCGCCTGCTTTTTTATTCCTTTGTCTTATTGCTCACTTGGTGACGACCTCGATGAGTTTAATGATTGTCGCTTTAGGTGCGAACAAACTGCTTGTCAAGAAGGCGGAAAAGAAAAGCTACCTTTAGGCCTCCGATTATTATTCTGGGATTGTAAACAAAACTGCGATTATCAATGTCAACAGATTGTTACCGAGATAAGATACCAAAATGGTTTAGAAATTTATCAGTTTCATGGCAAGTGGCCCTTTAGGCGAATACTAGGATCACAGGAGTTTGTGTCAGCGGTCTTTTCGGTAGGTAATTTTGCCGTTCATGTCAGAGGTTTCCAAAAAATAGTAAATAAGGTAAACTTTCATAAATCGCCAGCAAGGGGTCATTACGTAATGCTCTTATTTTCTTGTGGAATAACAATATTGGCCTGGTTATGCTCTACTATCTTTCATATCAGAGATTTTCCAATAACGGAGACACTTGACTATTACTTTGCTGGTCTCACAGTGATGGTAGGATTCTATCTGATAATTGCTAGATACTTTAGGTTGTATTTACCGCAAAGGAAGTTAGCTAAGACAGTATTTACTGGGTTGTGTACAATTATGTACACGTGTCACATAATTCGGTTGGTTCATAATTGGCTGTATACCTATAACACGCAGGTGAATTTAGCATTGGCAGCCTTCCAATATATTTTTTGGGCATTACTCTGTTTTTCTTTGTATTCATTATATTCTTTTAAAGAAAAGGAGAATTCTATTTATTTCAAGCCCAGAAACTACTTGCGACTGAGTCATACCTTATTTCCTGATTTTTTCTGCTCATCTTGCAAAAGATTGTCATTGTATCCTTTATTCTTGTGTTTGTTGATGTCTTTAGGTATGTCAATGGAAATCTGGGATTTTCCTCCGGTGTTCTCCCTAGTAGATGCCCATTCTGTGTGGCATTTTGCAACAATAATACCCTTTTACTGTGGATGGTATGATTGGTTTATTTGGGACATCGAAGAGAATGTGGTAAGTGATATTCATAATTCTTATCAAAAAAGGTTTAAGAAAGTAAAGTAAGCAGGAAGGACAAGACGGATCGCATGGAATCAATTCTTTAAACAAAGTCTATCATATTCCTTCTACGTTAACACTAATAGTTTGCTCAAAAAAAAAAAAAAAAAATCACTCGCTAAGATCCTCTTCTGGAGGTACATAAGGTGAAGGCTTAAAATATTCTTTGTCTTCCTCAACGTATTTCTTAAAGCTGTCTTTATTGTCAACGAAACACATGAGATAATCTAATTCTAATTCATGTATTTGCCTTCCCGCTATCACAATAGAATGCAACGGCTCACCCGAATCGTAGTTTAATAATTCTTTTAGAGTGGAGGCCTTTATCGCTTGACTAGGGGACCCTAATCTAGAAATTGCTACACAAGGAGTGTTTTCTGTGTAAGCTTGTTGGGATCTAGCTTCCTCGACTTCCAACAATTGCTTTGCGGCTGTCTCTATATTCATATATCTAGGTGGTTCAAAAATTGCTCTACCCCTCGCTAAATTCTCGATACTTTGTTCTTTGACTTTAATATCTAATAATACCAATGTGTGTAGTCCTAATCTTCTATTTTCCAATATTTTGTCATAGAATGAGTCTGGTCTCCATGCATCTGTAAAAAATACCAAGGAGACCGTTTGACCAAATTGGTATAATTGTAAACCGCATGCCCCAACAGCATTCATGATGGATGCATTATGGATGATTTCAACTTCAATATTTAATTCCCTAGCCCTCAAGACTAGATCAGTATGCGTCGTGGCTCCTAGAGGATCTCCTACGACCAAAAACGCTACGTCCACTTCACCTGCTCCTTGTAAGATCTTGTCGGACCCACTTTCTACCAAGTCTCTGTCAGCTAATATTATCTCTTTACCGTAGTACTTAGACAAATTCTCATGGTTAGTCGACATTAAGATAGAGGTATAAGCTTCCAAATAAACTCTATCGCATTTTCTCACTGTCTCAAGACCCCTTACAGTTATATCAGTCTCGTGGGACAAACCTAGTCCTACCAAATAAAGCATCTTGGATTTATATTCTACCATAAAATACGACGAGTTCTTCTCAAAACAATCACGTGATAAATGAAAAAAAGAGAAAAAGCTAACTTGTGACTTCAAATCATATACTACAAAGCCTAGTAATTGTCTTGGACAACAACGAATCCTCCCCAACATTTAATTCTCCGTGTAATTTTTCTTTAGCCATCATATAAAGGCTATTAAGAAGATCTTGAGCAAACTTTAATGAACCCGATCGTTCTCGCATGTATCCTATGCATTCTCTTAGAAGCTTCGTGTCTTCCCTCCGCAGGCTTGCGGTCTCAATACCAAAGAGCATTTTATTCACAGGTGAGTCACTAGGAGAGTTTCTTAAACAATGTAATATGGGTAAGGATAGTTTACCTTCGATTAGATCTTCTCCTTCGTGTCCTTTCAACTCATAATATCTGGGATCTACCAAGTTTAAGTAGTCATCTCTAATTTGATATATGATTCCTAAAAGATTGGCAAATGCGGCAATAGAAGAGCTCTTGTTACTAGAGAATAGAGAGAGTAGTCGTACCGACAAGCGAAACAAACCGCCCGTCTTATTCATGACCATTTCGAGGTACTGCTCTATACTTGGCAACTCGTTGCTACTTTTTATATTATCTCTCCAGTAGATATCGAAGCCTTGACCATGATGCAAATTTAACATTTCTTCGCTTAAAACTAGCAGTACTTGGAAGCCCAAGTCAGAAGAAGTATTATATTGCTGACTGGAAAGACGGCAATGCAGAGGAAACTCTTTTACCGCTTTTTCCAAAGTTTGAAAGTAAACAAGGTTGGCACAGTTTATAGTGCTTGGAACCCCGAAAATAGTATGCGCCGTTGGAAACCCTCTTCTAAATGCAGAATTGTCTTCTATATCATCAATCAAAAGGGATGAATTATGGAATGCCGATATTGTCTTGCTTATATGCTTTAGTAAATTGGAGTCATCAATATGAAAAAAAGCTTCGTTGAAAGCTTCGATCAAAGTCTCTCGAATATTATGATTACTTGACGGAATATCTAGAATATACTCATAGGCCCTTACAAGTTCGCCAGGTACAGCAGTTTCCAGAGAGTTCTTCCGTACTAGCGCTTCGACATTGAGGCTATCGAAAGACATAATTAGTCACCTGCACTGATAGTGATACATAATAAGAATTTCTGTAGACTTTTTTTTTTTTTAATTTTTTAATTTTTTTTTTTTTTATAAAGGTGATTTTAAATCTAAACGTTCCAGACTGAAGAGTAGTTAAATAAGAGTTTGAAACATGGAACATCTTCTTCATTCCTTTGCCAGAATGATTAATGTGCCACCAGTGACAAGAATACGTATAATCATGATTATCGCACTTTCTATATTAACGCTGACAAAGGTAATTTTACCCAAGCATATATATTTCATTAGAGAGAAAGCATTTTCACAACCGTGGCGATTAATCACTTGCTTTTGCTATATAAATTCATTTCTGATAGAGGTAGTGTTGTATTTATTGTCCTGCGTCGACGTTTCTGGTTATGTGGAAGAGGACTTCGACATGGAGTGGTTAATCTTTTCTTTAGATCGAACAAAAAACTTGGATTCAACTAAGCAAGACCGATTACGAAGGGAAATAAGTAGGCACAAAAGTTATGATTTTTTGTATTATCAAGCTTTGGTAGGTGCTACGGTGATAGCTCTCATTACTCTTGCTGACTACATGTTTGGACGCTCGGTCTACAATATGACATTAGTCTTTGACCACATACTTTTTTATCTGTGGTGCAATAATAATGCCAATTATCGCATCGACGTGTTTGGTTTGTTCTCTATAAGAGCAGAATATTTACCATGGATACAAGAAACCTTAATCTGGCTTTTCCGAAAAGAAGCTGCTCAAGACGTGCAACGGCTTATGTCTGGTCTGCCAGAGTTGATAAAGCTTGTTTTCCGAAGAGAGGTATTTACGTCAATTTTAGTACATTTCTTGGTTGGCCATTTTTGGTGGTTTCTAAGAGATTTTTTACTTCGCCAATATTACTGTGAGATAGAAAAACATATCGGATCAATTCCTGTAAAACATTATAAGTCATCGAAACTAGTTGCATTAATGGTGCCGCCATGGTATTGGTTCATATTTAAGCAAATGGGTGAAGAAAGGTAGCTAATTCATCCAGTAGCTTATATCTTTGAAGCAAGCCATCAACGTTGATTTTTCTTTTCCTATACTGTAGTACAACTTATCGGAGACTAATCATTATGGTTGGTTGGTCTGAATGGGCGCGACTATAATAGCCACAGAGTAGTTTAGCATCATAACCTGCATATAAACTTAATGTACAGTAACATATGTGGATCACTGGATTACGCTTCCACCCTCAATATTACGTACAAAGATATTAAGTTATGTCTGTAAGGTCGGACCTACACAGCTGTCAAGCTCTCCATGAGGAGATATGTAAATATAGCAAAACTTTGCATCCACAGGTGAGTCAACTAGTAGAGGCATTCTTTGGGTTTTTGAGACAGCCTCAATTTAGCACACCGATCACGATATCAAATCTATCTAAGCTATTCAAGGAGTTTTATGATGATCTCAATACTTTGGTCATAATGATATACACTCACTCTACATCGAACAAGAAAAAACTTATAGCAAAATCCGAATATTTCGCATCACATCCCGACGAATTTGATTATCTCTTGGCCATTGCCAATTTTTCTGCACCAGCATCGAAGTTTCCCAAAAGAAGCGACGAAGCTGCATTGTATCAACTCAGGGTGTTCAATTACTATAAATTTCTTGCTATCTATGAGACTATAGAAGAAGCTACGAGGAGATTATTTCTGTCTACGGGACCCGATGATGAAATCGTTCTCTTGGAGAAAGTACTGAAATTTGAAGAGCGTGATATTATAATTCAAGAGTTTTTGAATGAAAAACTTGAAGCTTTGAGGGCTATGAATCTTCTGATATCTTCTTTTGTCGAAACGGATCCCTCTGATAAGCTTAATAATTTTTTTGGTAACTCTTCTGATGAAAATTCAATGTTGTTGCGTAAGATAAGAAGTTTATTCTTATTGTTGAATGAGGAAGTCACACCATTATCAAAATTAAAGACAATTGTTGAAATTCAAAAGACAACAATTCTTTTGGTAGCAGAAATTTATGAAGTGGATCCAAGCAATATCAATAACGATGATCTAATTCCATCTTTGATTTTTTTGATTATAAAATTTGTTCCTTTACTGTCCTGTGATATATATCTTAACTTCATTTTCATAAAAAACTTTATTAATATGATTTATCCATACAATATTGTGCTCACAGAGGTGAATTCGCATACAAATTTTACGACTTACAACCCAGATCGACATCTTACTTATCGCAGACCTAAAGGCAGAAAGGTATTGTTTGATTTGATTAACTTGAAGGACAACACCTTCTCTGCTGAGGAAAATGGAAAAAATAAAAACGGCATATTCAATAATGACCACACTGTTGTCGAGTATATCCAGGAAAGGCACTTGAATACAGGTGATTTAAATTTTTATCTCGTGAATTTCGAAGCAGTCTTGTATTTTCTTCAAAGCATAACTATAGGAGACTTGATCCCAGAGAATGACACAGAGAATGAATTACTCAATCAACCTTTGTCTAAGGCCGTTGATGATGAACTAATGAGTCATTTCAAGTTTCCTAATGGCGAGATGGCCGAGGAAGGAAAAGCTGAAGAAAAATCTCCAGGAAACAAGGATAATAGGTCACGGTCGGGATCCTTGCTCAACACGATAGGTACAAAAATAACTGATGTCGCGTCTTCTATGAATAGGTCAAGATCTAATTCATCAATAAAGTCTCATGTGAAAACATCATCAACTTCTATTCCCACTGACAATTCGGTATCTAAAAATTCGGTTGTCGTCAATCCTAGTGAAAGTAATACAGACGAAGCGGGCTCTAATTCTACGGGTACTATGATGAAGAACATTTTAGGAAAATTTGGACTGTCCCTGGCATTACCAAATAAGCCTATACAAGAGGAAGCAACACTTGCCGTTACTGATCATCCAGGAGAAAAATTATCACCTATGACAAAAACGAAAAGCCAAGGAGCTAAAACAGGAAACTCGCGGCTTGAATCAACATCAACAGATAATACAAATACTTCTATTAGTAACCCGGGAAGAAACACCATTACTACTAGGATCTCATCAGGTGTGAACGACATTGTTGCCAAGATAAACTCATCTAATGGGAATACTGGGACTCTAAATACAATACATTCAAAAAATGCATCTAATCTTTCTTTGCAGTCAACAACAGATCTGCAGGCTGACAACATTACTACCGAAGGTACCATGGATAACCAGGGGGAAAAAGGAGCTGGATCAAGTTCTCAAAGAAGACCGGAACATGCCAGGTATCGAACACCTAGTCTCCAAATTATGGATAAGTGGTTTCAGAATATTTCCAACGGTATGAACAATTCAAGCTCTAAAAATACGTCAGTGCAATCGACGGTAGCGACTACTGAATTTGACGATGAAGAATTGAAGTCAGTCTTTAAGTACAGAACTACCGATTTTGAAATGCTAACGATTAACGACTTACGAACTTTAAAGATGAACTATGATAGACTATGTGATGAAGTCGTAACCAGACTACAGAAACCTATTCATCATGGTGGTACCCCTGCGTCTGGCGAGCAGTGTGAACAGGGAGAGCAAGGAGATGCTGTGTCGGCCTCTGAAAATAGTATTTAGTTAAAATTTGATATTTTTTGCAAAATCGGCGTCTTGCATATAGCTGAATATGTTTGTAGAGTACATTTTAGAGTGAATTTAGTATTGCTTCTTGTGATGCCGTAGTAAAACATAGAGGCCATGTCGAAGGTCTTGGGGAAAGAGATTCTGAGAAGTAGCCTCAAACGGTCGGCGGATGATGAAGGTCAAAAAGAAATCGAAGAGGAGAGTACCCAGTCTAAAAATGGCAGAAAAAAAGTAAAACTAGAAAATTTGATCCTGCACCTCTCTATAGAGGAGAATAAAGAGCAAGAAGACGACATAGTTACACCCGATGACACACTAAGTAATGGCATCCTTATTTCAAACTTTTGCAATCCGGATTCTTCAAAATGCAATTTGTTGGATGAAAGTTTAACCGAGCTGCCCTATTTCTCAAAGTTATTTGGCACGTCAAAGTTAGATTTAGATGTTGCAAGAATATTGCATCTGTACCATGAAAGAGTCTACTATTTCAATAATCAGATTATTAGGTGGTTTCATCCAATTTGTGTGATAATATTTCATCTTCATACTTGGCTTCTACGAAATGTGAATAATTTCATTAGAAAGTATAACAAGAGAAACCCGACGGATAAGGTACCAATATTCAAAACTTATGAGAGATTTGAAACTTTCTTGAAGCTGAAACAGGGGCATCTTAAACGTGATGATCTTTGGAATATTTTATTGTATGAAAACTCAATTGAACAAAAAGTACTAGCGCAAAGAAGAAGCAATGACGAAAAATCTGGAAATGCATCACCTGAGCTATTAGAAGAAGACTTAGGAAACACCAAATACAATTATTGGGATAAAAGTTCCGAAAACGATCTTATTATGGAAGATGAGTATGAAGACATGATACAATAAAACATTAGTTTAGAGGTTAACGTTATACAAGTGTTAAAGCATCCCAAAAAAAAGTAGTAGTAAATGTATGTGTGAAGAGAAAAAGAACCAGAAATTTATACTACTATTTAATATTTAGTTAACTACCATCATTATTATCATTTTACAACAATATACCTACGTACATATATATAATTCTTTTTTTTTTTTTTTTTCTTTTTTGATTTGATTTCTCATCTTAATATCACCACCTAGTAGTATTTGGCTATATGATGAATCATCGTAAGATATGAGAAGAGTAATTTTTGACAAATAGCTGATTACAAATAATGGCACAGAAAGACGAGTCACAAGCAAACATATTATCTTTACCAGCCGAAATAATTTCTCTAATCTTACAATTTTTTTCCCCCGATGAGACACGGATCTTTATACGAAGTATAAATATTTTGCGAAAAGAGTTGTCACCGATACTGCGTACATCACTGAATTTGGGATGCCTTCTAGAACTAGCTTTACTTCGGTTGTATGGAGGGCGGATTCGTTTAACTTCACAAGTCAAAAAAGATGAGGATGATTATAATTCTACTCAAATTACTGTCCAGGAATTCATTGACAAGTTTAAAAAGGGTGACTCGGACGCTCAAGAGTATGAGTACTTTGCACGGTTCAGCCCGCACACTATAAGCATAGAATTTGTCAGAGAAGTACGAGATTACAAACAGTTTCTTGACGATATCGGCTTGTTAAATCAGGTATTTGAGAGCCTCAGGCGATCAGATGTAGTGAGCAACTGTTTTGAATCAGCGGGTGAAGTTGAATTATATATCAACGGAAATGCAGTATCAATTGAATCGCCTTCAGCTATTTGGATAGCAATAATGAGAACTTTGATAAATCTGACGACGTCTAAATTTATTTCTGGAAATTTTTTTAGTGGCAAGTTTACAGAAGTATCAATAGTGTCTACTGACCTAGGGAACTATTATGTGAGTCGATGGTCCAAATTATTATCTTTTTTCAGCAACCTTACATATCTTAATCTATCTGATAATATGTTGAAGCTGGATATCGATGGCGAAAATTTCGGAGATTCTTTCATGAAAGTGGATATTTTTGCTGATGATTTTATCTGGCCATCGAAGTTGAAAACATTGATCCTAGACCATAACTTAATATCGTACATATCGAAAAATTTTGTCGAAAAATTACCATCAAATTCTCTTGAAGAACTCCTGATCGGATCTAACAGATTAATCACGGTAGGAGTAAGTACCTTCGAGGAATTTAGCTTAGCAGAGAATCTTCCTAAATTAAAGAAACTCAATCTACGTGGCAACAACGGTTTGATCAGTATTGGAACCAAACTTTTTGAAAAAGATACACATATATTTGAGTACCTAGATGTCTCTAAATGTAATTTGGACAGGTTTACTTTAAGTTTTTTAAAAATGACGTCCTCTAGTCAGGATTTTAAATTACTATATTAATGGATACGTACATATTACCCAACTCCTGTATAGAAGAATAATAATTATCAAAATATTGAATTCCGATATTTCGAGTTAGTTTTTAGATATGATTTTACAGCCGTCTTGTCTGTTGAAATTCTTCAGATCACAGTTCTCTAAGACTAACTTGGCCCATTACATTATACAAACAAGTCACTATAAGTATGGCCTTAATGGTCGAATCCTAAATTTTCAATATGGGACTTTATCATGTCTGGGTCAGAAAGTGAGATCATTCTCAAAGAGTTCGAAACTAGAGCAAACACGGGTACAGGAAGGTATTCATTCTCAGAATAAAGCAAAATCAGGATTTGGAAAGGAATTTTTAAGACTTTTGCGTTTAGCGAAGCCTGAAACAAAAATAATTGCAGGCGCACTAGCTTGTCTAGTAATCACATCAGCAGTTAACATGTCATTGCCATTATTAATTGGAAAAATAATTGATACAGCAGAACCACCGAATGTTGAAGCAAGTTCTGATGATCTGGGGAAGAATAAACAAAATGTGGCGAGACAATTTGGGCTCGGGAATTATGGTTTTTACTTTGTTTTAGCAGGATTCTTTGCTGCCGGTGCCTTTTCTAACTTTGGACGAACTTTCTTGTTGAGAATCGCAGGTGAGCGGCTTGTTGCAAGGTTGAGGTCTCGTTTATTTCTGAAGCTACTATCGCAGGATAGTTACTTCTTTGAAATTGGGCCAAATAAAACGGGTGTAAAAACTGGTGATTTGTTGTCGAGGTTAACGAGCGATACACAAATAATCTCAAGAACACTAAGCTCTAATATTTCAGATGGAATGAGGTCAATTATAAGTGCGTGTGTAGGACTTAGCATGATGTGTTATGTTCTGTGGAAATTAACCTTGTGCATGAGTTTGATGTTTCCTCCTTTAATCATAATGTCAGCCTTTTACGGAAGAACTATAAAGCTGTTAGCGAGAAATATACAGGAAAATTTAGGTGATATGTCTAAAGTAGCCGAAGAGAAATTAAATGGGATCAAAACTATACAGAGTTTCTCACAACAGACGTCCATTGCAAGTTCTTTTAATGGAGAGATAAAGCGATTAGTTAATGTATCCTTACAAGAGGGTAAATTAAGCGGAATTTATTACGGCATAAACGGTTTTCTCGGTAATATGACACTTATAGGATTGCTTCTAATAGGAACAAGACTTATAAGTGCAGGCGAAATAACAATTGGAGACTTGTCAAGTTTTATGTTGTATGCCATCTACACAGGTAGTTCTGTTTTTGGTCTCAGTAATTTCTATACGGAGATTATGAAAGGGATAGGAGCGGCAGAGAGACTTTTTGAATTAATGGACCTGCGCCCAAGAATAAACCTTACTTTAGGAAAAAAATTGGATAATATTCATGGTGACATTAAATTTGACAATGTACTATTTAGTTATCCATCCCGTTCTCATTCTGTTTTATTCGGCGGCGACAATTGGTCTTGCACCATTAAAGAGGGAGAGAATGTCTGCTTTGTTGGCCCCTCTGGCAGTGGGAAATCCAGCGTTGCCCAACTTTTAATGAGATTTTACGATCCGCTTGAAGGACACGTGGTCGTAAATGGTCATGATATCCGTAACCTAAACCTTAACCATTATCGGTCCCAAATCGGTTACGTTCTGCAAGAACCCTTACTTTTCAGTGGCACTATTGAGGAAAATATAACTTTTGGGTGCAAAAACTATACTCATGAGGAAATGACAGAAGCTGCAAAGTTAAGTAATGCATATGATTTTATAGAGACATTTACAGATGGTTTCAATACTTTCGTGGGTCCATCTAGCACCGGTACCCAACTAAGCGGTGGTCAGAAACAACGTATTTCGCTAGCCCGAACTTTAATCAAAAAACCCCATATTATTATCCTTGACGAAGCGACATCGGCTTTAGATTCTCGACTGGAGGAAGTTGTTATGCAAAGCCTTAGAAGACTTTCGCTGGATAAAAATGTTACTGTAATTCTGATCGCTCATCGTTTGTCTACGATCAAGAACAGCGACAGAATAATTGTTCTAGATATAAGCGGTCGTATAGTTGAAGACGGAAAATTCACAGAACTTATTTCAAATCCGTATAGCACTCTAAATCAACTATTGAAAAATGATGACGACTAATAGATACGTCAATCACCTGACTTAAGTATTTTATGTATATAATAGAATGTGCAGATGTTTGAGTTCGCTCAAGATTGTACTAAGGTGTTTCTCCAAAAGATGACTATCACGCTTTCTAAGGTCATGTGATCATCAATATAGGTTGTTAGCTCTGGGTTAGATAAAAAGCAAGGGGTAGTCAGAACATCGAACACTTGGGAGTATAATTAACGATGTCGTTATATAAAAAGATTAAGGACTCGGTTATACCGCCGCTCAGGTTTCCGACTCTGGCTATAGGTACACCTCTGGAAGGGGCCGAAGGAGAGAATGAAGATGATTTGGTCCAAAACTATGCAACCCGGGATGATCTGATGGATCTATTAACCACAATCCTGGCATTCGCAGGACTAAGAGGAATCCGTAGCTTTAAGGGCTGCAAAGCTGATTCTAAAGAGGGTCGAATAAACGAAGAAGATTACGATCACAAGCAAAATCATGGAATAGCGAAAACCGAAAACCCAAATATTGAACTCGATCTCAACGATAGTGAAAATGAAAGCACTGGTGGAGCTGAGGATAATGCATATGATAAATATGATCAGCGCAGTGAAAAAATACGGGAAGACCATTTGGATAGCGACGAAAGTAGTCGTATGGGTTTGGCGCAGGCTGTCACAGGCTTAGGCAGTCAAAAAGGAAAGAAAAATTTAGAAGACGCATTGGAAGCTTTATTTAATTCGGAAGAAGTTTCTGATTCTTCTAAACGGACTAATTTTCAGAATTCTGTGATTAACAATTTGGAGCCATTTCTGATTGAAACATCAGAATTGATACGATTTAAGGATATAAGAAAAACAGACTCTGGAGGAGATCCCGAAAGCTTGCAGATGAAAAAGGAGTTGATGTTGCTCTTAGTTGCAAACAAATTGCAAAGTACTTTTTTATTGAAAGATGATGATTATTTTTACGGAAATTTTAACGTTTGGTTAGTTCGGGACGTACTTTTGCAAGCTAATCTTTATGTGACACTGGACTCTATACTATTTTTCTCGTTTTTGCCTATTTATGACGCCGGTATTCATATTGACTGTGCTTCGGAGGGGATGATTGACAATTCATGGCAAGCCATCCAAACGGGACCACTAGGTATGAAAACGACAAGATATGGTGATACTATATTCAGTACTCCTATCACCCATCGATTCTGGGCAATTTTGAGGCCCGAGACATTGAGTATTTACACTAATGCCACCGAATTATACTTTCCAACTTTGGTTATTGACTTAAAAAGCTGTATTAAGGCGGAGATTTCAGATAAGAACTACCACAAAAGTTCTTCTACGAAGGTGTCGCCTTCTGAAAGGAGTTCAGGATATGCAACACCTTTAGACGAAGATACTGATTTATCTGGCTTTCTAAACAAAGAAGCACCTAATGCTTATGCCGAGGAAGAGTTTGATAGCTCTGCTAACCAGGCATCGTTCAAAGTGGTGACGCGGAAGAAAACTTACCGATTTTATTCGGACAGTATATATTCAGCTAGACAATGGGTAAGCAACATTACGAAGGCTGTGTTTTATCTAAATAATTCAAACGCAACTAATCAGGTGCTTTTGAAGGTCCCTTTTGATAACATTATGACGGTTGATAAGCTTGAACTAAAGTCTGAAAGTACCTCAGCAAGCCAAGAATCAGAAGACGACCGAAATCCCATGCTCATCAGCGTTAAATATCACGAGCTAAGAAGCCAAAGCAAACACTCGAATAACGCTCAGAAGATACGAAAGAAGTTGCATCAGATAAATCTACAAGACAAAGATAGTAGCTTTGCCAATTATGAGGAAGCCGTGCGGCATTTTCTACTATTGGACGGAGGCAATGAACTTTATGCTTTAATTAGTGATATCGCACAGCGGAATCACTCGATGCGAGAAACACAACCTCAGGAATATAGGCATCATTCAATGGCTTTAAATTCAATCGTCTCCCATGTTTCTTTGGAGATTGGTTGCATGGAAGCAAAACCCACTATTTCCACTTTTACATCGCTCAAGTCAAATAACGAAATATTGTATAAAACTGCTTCGCGTGGAGTTCCATCATCTGCTCCTGACTTACTGATATACAGGGCAGAAACAAATTCTTCGAGTAACTCTAATTCACTGAAGATAAAAAAGTTAGGTCGAACTTTATCTTCAAATAAACTCTTTACACCAAAAACCAAAACTGATAATAGGGAAAATTCTGAATATTCATCAGAAGGTGAAATGACTCCTCTTTCTCCATCCGAGGCGAATTTATCTAAGGCTTTGTCTCTCTCTGCCTTAATGCAAATGAATATGGCTTTCGAGTCCACATATAAAAACAGCGGTAAACTTGATGAGCGTTATCTTGAGGTACTTTTCAGAAGAACACCGGAATTTTTGAAATATTCAAAAGTTGACTATTTAATTCCACAAGTAGCATCCAGACCTGTTATGTCAGTTTTACACATGGGTGACGACCAGGAGAATGAAGAGAGAGATGTTCGTTTCCAGAATAAATTGGCAAGATTGGGTTCTCGCATGTTAGAGCTCCCTACCAGGTGGGGAGGGATTAATCACTATCAAAAGTTAGAACCGCATGACGCCCATTTTGTTAACGACTACAAAGGCAGAAAGATTTCTACTCAACATTTTCAGTTGCATTTCTCTTTCAACAATGAAATGGCATTGGTTGCATCTTACTATGTACATTTGCACAAACATATTCCAGTTTTTGGTAAGTTATATCTTGGTGCAGAGGATATTTGCTTCAGAAGTTTATTGCCTGGTGTCCATACAAAAATGATTGTACCCTTGAGCGATGTCAATTACTGCTACAAGCAAAAAGCAATTAATATAGCTTATTTTAGTCTCGTTATCGGACTCGTGGGTTACGAGAAATTGTATTTAGAATTCTACTCTCAAAAGGCTAGAGATGACTGTGAATCGGTGCTCTTTAAAGTATTAGGAGATTATCGAAAGTCGAAGCGTTTGAGCGATGGCACGGATGCCGTCTCAAGAAGCTCCACAGCAATTTTGAAACAACAATCTTTGAGTGTACAACAAGCTTCGAGGTTCCGTATCAGAAACTCTCGCTTGAAGTTGTTTGAAGATAGATTAAATAATTTGGTGAAAATGGATGTACCAATAATCTTGGAAGACTCACCATTTTATCAAACAGAAATTAGACCAGTAAATTCGTTTAATTTCACACTATTAACTATAGGATCGAGAGGAGATGTACAGCCGTATATCGCTTTAGCGAAAGCACTTGTGGAAGAAGGACATAGGGTAACGATAGCAACGCATAAAGAATTCGAGTCGTGGATTAAAAGTCATGAGATTTCTTTCAAACCGATTGCAGGGAATCCGGCTGATTTAATGGAGCTAATGGTCATACATGGAGCGGCTTCTCTATCTTTTTTAAAAGAAGCAAAAGATAAATTTGGTGGCTGGTTAAAACAATTGATGAGATCCAGTTGGGAGGCTTGTCAAGACGCTGAGATATTAATTGAAAGCCCCTCTACGATGGTTGGAATACACATTGCAGAGGCTTTGGAAATACCTTATATGCGTGCTTTTACTATGCCTTGGACACGTACTAGAGCCTATCCTCATGCTTTCGTCGTCCCTGACAAGAAGAGGGGAGGATCGTATAATTATCTAACGCACGTAATGTTTGAGATGATATTCTGGAAGGCATTATCTGGATATGTAAACAAATGGAGGGTTAATCATCTAGGATTGCCAAAGACTAATCTTTACAAGATGGCTCAAAATAGAGTTCCCTTCTTGTATAATGTGTCACCCGCAGTTTTGTCACCTTCTGTTGACTTTCCAGATTGGGTGAAGGTTACCGGATACTGGTTTTTGAATGAAGGATCAAACTATACACCACCCGAAGAGCTAGTGAAATTTTTGGATAAAGCGAGGAAGGCAAATAAAAAAGTGGTCTATATTGGCTTTGGATCAATTATCGTGAAGAACGCTAGAGCACTTACAGAGGCAATTGTTGATGCCGTTGAAAAAGCTAATGTTTGCTGCATAATGAACAGAGGCTGGTCAGACAAAGTGAGTGCAAATTCAGAGGACGTGATGTTGCCTGAATCCATTTATGATTTCGGAAATGTTCCTCATGACTGGTTATTTTCACGCATTGATGCAGCCGTCCATCATGGAGGTTCAGGTACCACCGGTGCCAGCTTGAAGGCAGCCTTACCGACTATCATCAAGCCTTTTTTTGGTGATCAATTTTTCTATGCTAATCGGGTCGAAAATATAGGAGCTGGTATTGCTTTAAGAAAGTTGAATTCTAGTTCATTGGCCGACGCATTAGAAGTTGCAACACTGGACCCCAGGATCATTCAAAAAGCTAAGTTCATTTCTGAAAGGATTTCTCAGGAGTCTGGGATTAGCAGTGCAATTGAAACTATTTATAATGAATTAGAATACGCAAGAAGTTTAATTTTAGCTAAAGCATCCAACAACAGAAGTGAAGGCCGCACCGCTCCTCAAACTCCTCATGAGGTTCTGGATAGTGATTACTTCTCCTCGGATGTTGACGAATCCGACAATGATGATTACGAGCAAACTGGAAGAGAAGCCAACGCAGCTACACCGCGAGAATAAAGTTAGGCAGTCTATTAATTTGTATGAGTTTTTAGCATATATCACGTGAAAATGATGTTGAGTCAGCTCCTCTGTTGCCGATTACAAATTAGTGTAGAGAGACTTATATAGCCAGTCTATTTTGATTGTTGAACCTATAAGGCCAAATCAAATGCCTGTTACCACTTGACAGGATAGATATTTGCTATTTAAAAACTGGAAGGACTTTTCTTGGAAGATGTGTAGTAAAAACTTTTTTAGGGATATTACAGAAGAACAAAACCACACTAATAGCTATTCTAGGTTAGTGACGGGACAAAAAATTCTCGAAATCCCTTCATTCTGCCTCGAGTGTGGTGAAGAATTAGTTAATTTTCCAGTTGCCTACAAGACTTGGGGAAGGTTGAACAAGGATCGGGACAATGTAATTGTAATTTTTCATGCCCTCACAGGTTCGTCAGATGTTCTGGACTGGTGGGGTCCTTTGTTGGGCACAGGTAAAACATTTGACCCTTCAAGGTTTCTTATTGTATGTGTTAATTTACTCGGATCACCCTACGGTTCTTTTTCTCCTGTGACCGTGGATAAGGAGACTTTAAAACCACTTGGCCCACTGTTTCCATTAGTTACAATCAAAGATGAGGTGAAGATACAAAAACTAGTATTTGACTACCTTGGGATTAATTCTATAGCCTGTGTTATTGGTGGCTCAATGGGAGGAATGATTGCATTGGAGTATTCTGCAGCTTACAATAATACCGGTTACGTCAAGACGGTGATTGCTTTGGCGACTTCTGCAAGGGCTTCTGCGTGGTGTATTTCTTGGAATGAAACACAAAGGCAGTGTATTTTTAGCGATCCCAATTATATGGACGGGTATTATTATGAACACAACGTTAAACCTGACTCGGGTTTAAGTGCTGCAAGAATGGCAGCTCTATTAACATATAGGTCTAGAAATTCTTTTGAAACGAGGTTTGGAAGAGGTCTTCCAAATAAGGACAATAGCAAACTTATTGGCTCAGAAACTAAACCAGTTAGATATCCGGCTAACAAGGAGGAGGAGAATTGGCTATTGCATAATCATGGTTCAATATCATCTGCCAGTTCTGGGATTAGCTCTTCAAATAATTCTGACAAACCTCAAATTTATTTTACTGCTCAATCATATTTAAGATACCAAGGAACTAAATTTATTCGACGCTTTGACGCTAATTGTTATATTTCTATAACAAGAAAACTTGATACACATGACATTACCAGGGGAAGAATTGAAAACGATTATCCTGATGAAGATCCTCTTCCCGACTATCTAGCAACACTTAAGACACCACACTTGGTTATTGGCATAGAATCAGATGGCTTATTCACTTTTTCTGAGCAGCAATATTTGCACAAACACCTCCCCGATTGTACTTTGAAGAAACTAACATCTCCGGAGGGACACGATGCATTCCTTTTAGAGTTTGCAATTATCGATGAATATTGCAAAGAATTCTTGAAGAGTAAAATACCAGAGTACTATGATAATTCAGGAAAGGTCGAACTCTTTGAAGACTGGCATAAATATGTGAAGAGCACTGACAATGGCGGTAATTCTGTTTTTGGTGAGTCCGAGAAGAATATTACCAATTGGTGAATTGATAAAGAAAATTAATATAAATGGTAGGTTGAACTATTTAAATATATTCTATATAAAGTTTTTAATTATAGACTTTTTCTTTTTTGAATGTCCTTATCAAGTCCCTTAAAAAAAAAATTAAATAAAAAAAAAAAAAAACAAAAAGTTTTGGAGGAGACCTTACTCAATTACACGGAATATGAAGCATGGACAACATAAGGTAAACAAGGTTTTCGTTTTAGACGCCTCTGCATCAGATAAAAATTTTATTCCCTCTTCATTTTTGAAGACGCTTAATAGAGAAAACCTGTTCTCGAATGCTATCTCTATAGTAAGCCATGAAGACTTGAAAGTGCCCTTGTTGTCCTCATTGAAGAAATCAAAAAAAGCTTACCTCGAAAAGTTTGACAAGCTTTCAGATCTATTGAATGCTATTCTAACAATTTCAGATCAAGAAAACACTTTTATCCAAGCTGTATCTTCTAAGGATAAGGTATCAAATTTTCACCTTAGCGATGAAGATACCCTTTCATTAAATATGAAAGATAGAAGACTAAGTTTGCGCTTGAAGAGCTCCACCTTCAAGTCTACTCCTTTATGTTATTTTTCAAGGGGAGGGTTTTCTGTTATGAAAGACAATGGCTCTAAAGTAAGGCACCGTACGGACGACACCTTCTCAAGTGGTTATTTGATCACAGCTGGTGTCACCCCAAGAGTATCCTTGAATCGTTATGCAAAGTATATTATCACTTCCATATTTGAATCAAGCATTGTCATTGTGTACTCGCATGATGCAAATTTGAAAGAAATCGAGAATATTTTTGGTATGACGTTAGAAAGCTCTAGTTTAACTAGTACATGTTTGGATCCAAGTATTAACCTAACACCAGTGTTAGATGATGTCGATTCTAATTATAGTTTACAAGATCTCTATGAGTACACTATTTTACTACATCTAAATTCTTCTTTGCTATCCAAGCAACCTGATAAATATATTTGTTCATACGAGATTCCCCATTCAATAAGAAACTTATCCACAATAACGACAAGCGGGAAACTACATAAGTTTCTCATTAGTGATGTTCATGGTTTTTTTGTTGAAACTATAAAATCATTGTCATGGATATCTATAAATGTGGTAAGTGATAAAGCAAATTTATTATTTTTAAACTTGGAAAATAAAATTATCTTGTGGGTTTACCACTCATGAAGCCCAAATGCATTATAAATTAAAACCGTAATTGAGAATATCATAGAAAGAGATAGACGAACTTGGATCTTGGCTGTAAGTACTCTGTCTTTCACGAAGACCATTGCTCCCAGTATCATACATATCACTTACACTGGGCTCCTGTCTCTTTTGTGATAGGACTTGCAACCAAAAGTCATCAACTTGTGGATTCATTAAAAATTGGTTAATCTCCGTATCACTGATTAAGGATGGGTTAAAGTCAATGTTCTCACCACTGTATGTGGTCGCCTCCTGCGTTGAATTAAGATGATTGTTAGGTGGTGCTATTGTTGACAGTGAACTTTCAAATTGATTAGGCTTAGATCTTGGATTTGTTTTTTTATTTTTAACAAGTTCTAATGTTCTTTCAGATATCTTAATGAGCTCGTCTATGAGTTCCGTGGGATATCTAAATGGTCCTCGAAAGGATTCAGGAATGTTTGAAGTCGAAGATTCGTCCAATATGTATTCTCTCACGAAAGAAAAAATTTTGGCGATCTTCCAAGCGTAATAGTATCTTTTACTCAAGTTAGATATGAGTGGCATGAAGAGTAGAAATAATGATTCTAGCGTTTCGTAAAAGTGTTTCACCTTTCCCGGCTTTCCTAAGTCATCTTTGCCATAACTGGTTGAAGCATTGTTATTCAGACATTGTTCGTAATATATTAAAGCGCTTTTAGCCCTTAGCTGGATGGCAGAAATGATTACGAGGGACTTTTTCACAAGCCCTTCAAATTCGGGCGTAATCATTAAATCCGTAGTGCTTTTTAGCAAATCAGAACTATCTTCAGCGAGCCCCCAACCCAAGGGTAGTAGCTTCGTAATGCTAGTGTGAAAGATTTTAGCCATATAATAACCGGCAAGATCATAACGCCCTTTGCTTTCATAATGATTAAGCAAAAGGAAACTAATAGAAGTATGCGAGTCAAGTGCTCCAAATTGGATTTTCAAACACAAAGATTTTTCGAAAGCCTGTTCATTATCAAGAGGTTTTCCATCAAAATAGTCCTGTAATAATCCCACTCCGTTCAATAAATACAACTCACTCTGGTCAAAGTATTCTTTGAAGCTGCCCATTTTCACTCCTTTGTTAATAGATAATAGAGGCTTTAACTTTTGTACGGACGTGAAATATGTATCATAAAACAGGGAATACCACTTATGCACCGCTTTTTCAATTTTTAAATTCCTAACATTAGAGAACTCTTCTTTAAAAGAAGGGGCTTTCACATCAAACATATCACTGTCACAAATTAGTGGGGTGCCAGTGCTAGCAGAAAAGTTAAAATCCAAAATCATCAAATGTATCCATATTTTTCTACCTAGATTATTGACTTTACCATCATTACAGATTTCGGGATAATTGTCAGGTTCTCTATGCAATCCCATTGAGATAGCCATCAGAACCAACAAAGAGTTCGACATTAGTCCATTACCATGGATGCCGACCTCACCTTCCTCAGGCGCATAGATGTAGTATATTCGTAAAAACAAAGCTAGTTGCAAAATTAATAGATTGTTCCTTGTCAATAAATCAAACTGCCGCAAACATGAACGAGATGTTTCAACGATATCAATATTTATCGGGTTTTCGAGCAAGAATCTGTAGTCTTTAGCTTCTTGTGAATCCTCATTCGAATAAAACCTCCTCTCGTTGACAGAAGTAATGTTAGTAAATAGTGAAAGATAGCTCAACCGAAGGACAACCAATAATAATCCAGAAATGGCAAAATCCAATCGTCTTACAATGTGCAATTTTTCTATCTTAGTATGTTCTTCACTTCCAGGTCCAATGATTTCGGAAACTTGACTCCTGAAAACATTTTCGTCTATAAGAGGTAGAAAAGGATATAGAAACTCAAAGAATCTTCCAATGAGCATCCATATTACCTTTCTTGAAGGCAATAGTAAATGTATTCTTTCTATTAGTTGTATTTCATCTCCAAGTATTCCCTGATAAAAAGTCAATCCCAAAGTCATAGCCCTTTCCTGAACCACTGCTTTGTCAGCTGCCATACCTTCGGTTGATCCACAATTTTTATTTTCTTTGTCGGACAGTAAGTCATCCCATCCGAATAACACTTGGGTTTTCTTCAAAAACTGAGAGTCAGTATCGGATTTCACCTGTTCGGGATCATTACTACCTAGTCTAGACGTAGAAATAGACCGAGAGACGGCTTTTTCACAGTTTTTGGTCCAAAAACTTTTCATGAGGTTATCGCTGCGGCATAACCCGAGAGAAAAGAATTGACCACAAAACGTACGACCATTTGGTTCTTTATCCATCAAAGGACAATAGTTTTTAGCAAAATGGACAACTTCTTCATCTGAGGCTATTGGATTATTACCAAGAAAATTTATACAGTAGTCAGATCTATAATAATCTTTATCTTCACTTGAACTGGAGTGCAGCCCGTTAGGTTTCCTGAAAGCGTACTCTGAACTTATATGGTGATTCCTTTCATTTAAAGCCTCTTCGAGTCGTTGTACCTTTTCCTTGAGCATAGTAAATTCATCCATAACATAATCTAAAGTGTTTACTTCGTCTTCAATTCCACGGTTAGTAGCATCATAATTGCATTCCTTATTGCCGTATCTGACACATGTAGAACAAGGCTGTCCTTTATCGCATTTTACTTTACGTTTCTTGCAAAAACTACACACTAGACTAAGTCGTTGTCTTTTTCTTCCCTCCAAATTTCCCATCTTAAAGGCAGTCTATTCGTCTGTTCTTCTCTTCGAAACAAAAAAAAAAAAACAAAATAAAATTAATTTTGGTAGTAATCCCCGATTTACTTTTGCGCTATTTTGTTGTAGCTGTAGGTTTTAAAAATCCTTCCCTGAAAATTGGTAATTGATAAGGATTCTATTTCAAAAGATGGATAGTAAACATTTTAAATTAAAACTAATTGAGGATGCCCTTCTCGATTTAGGATATAATGAAGTGGTGGACTTGCTCTCGTGCCACTTAGAAAGAGAAGGAAAAGACAAAAAGGTCGTTGAGATTGAGCCTAAAGGGGAGAATACCACAAAGGAATTTATTGAATGGTTTTATAACGAATTGAGAAATGGGAATTATGAAAGTGTTCTAGATAAGTTTTTTAAAGATGTATCTGGTCAAACTAAGGAGGAAGAAGCAAAGGATCATAGGATGCATGAAACAGGAGCACACCGCAATGTCTTGGGAGCATTAAACGTTGAAAAAGGGGACGACAAGTCCATAGTTAGATTGGGCATAATATTAGTAGAGTATCTTATCAAGAGAAGTCAATTCTTAGAAGACTTGGTTTTTTTTGGGCATATGACCGATTCAAAGGAAGTTGATGCCAAAAGAAATGATGAGGGAAGGCCAGAGCACTCTCTGAACACAGAGTCTTTTATAGAGAGACTAAAAACTGATATTTCTCCTTTGCTTGATGAGATAGAGAGTCTTCTGCATAATTTGAAGGTAAATTTAAATACATTACCGATGTTGAGCAATAAAGATTTCGCATCCAATATTTCAAGAGAAAAAGAATCTGCTCTTTTGCTTTCTTTATTGATGAAATTGACAATACCTAACAAAAATTTCGGCATATTATTGGACCAGAAAGTGACATTTTCGGATCTTGAAGTAAGTGGGTTGCAATATCTAGAAATAATACATTCGATAAGAAAAATTTTAGTAGATGATCATTTATCGCTGATTTTTAAGCCTTCATACTTGCATAAAGAACTCAAAACCTTAAGAAGTAAGCAAGCAAAGATTTCGCTTGATACTATCATTTCGTATGCGAACAAATACCAAGAGTTTAGCTCTTTATTTTATTTGCCTCCTCGTCTCGAAGGTGAAACCTCTTTTTTTTATGACTTAACTTCTGAAGATTTGGAAGGCAGATTTCCCTGCAAATTAATAAAAACTTTGGGACATCACCAAGATGAAGTGTGGATCGCGAAATTTTCACCACTGGGAAAGTATCTTGCAACAGGTTCAAGTGACGGAAGGCTTATTATCTATGATGTAACAAATAATTTTAGCGTCTTGACCGTTTTTTTTTCCGAGAGTGAAAAACAGGGTAGCAAAGCAGTAATATATTGCTGCTGGGATTACAAGGAAGAATACCTAATAAGTTGCTACTTGGATACTATGATACGAGTGTGGTCAGTGAAGGACGTAGTCAGAGAAAAAAGCTCCGTACCTGGAAGTATGGATATTGACGAAGAGTCATTAATTAATTCTACTTACTTAAATGCTTCTTTTTCTCTTGGTGAGAACATTAGAACTTGGGCTTGCGAATTTCTTCCCCCTTCATCATCATTAGAGGCAAGTCCTCAATTTATTGCAGGGTCTCCTGATAAAGCCTTGAAGGCTTTTAATATTGACGGTACAGAACTCTACGACTTTTATGACGATTTTGATAACAATGGTATGTTGGACCATGAAGAAGATGAGAACACAAAAGATGACGACGCTAAAAGCTCGAATTCTGTAAGCGGTAGAGACAATATCAATAAGGTGAAAGAATTTCAGCATCAGTTTAACAGAGTGAATGATTTAGTAGTAACCCCTGATGGTAAGTTCTTAATCACAACAAATGATGACCAACAAGTTCACTTTTTTGTACTTCCAAACTTTTTCGACCCTACTTCTATAACCAAAAAAATTGCTACCATTAATCTAGGTTCTAGGCTTACCTCGTGTTGTCTCTCTGCTAGTGGAAAAAACCTTTTGCTCAATCTAACATCCGATGAATTACAAATATGGGATATTGCACCTATATGGAAATATGAAGCACCTTTATTGAGTAAAAAACTAGTAGGCCATAGACAAGGTAAAATCGTCTTGCGATCATGTTTTGGGTATTTGAGTCAGAGCAAGGAGAAACTTGTTCTTAGTGGAAGCGTAGACGGGTTTATCTACATTTGGAAACTTGAAACAGGCCAGTTAATTACCAGAGTCAAGGGTCACTCGGGTTTGTGTAATTCTGTTGATTGGAATAGATTCTATCTACCTAAGGATGATGAGCAAGACTTTGGACTATATTGGTGTTCTGTTGGTGATGATAAGAAGGTACATATATGGGGACCGCCTTGAAAGAATGGTCATCGTATGGTTATTACATATATATGGTTATAGCGTATGGGTGTTTCATGTGGTAGCAAGAATGTCTATATAATTTGCATTTTTTTCAGGGGCTACTTTACTCTACTTCAAGTATAAACACCTACAACTCGTCACGGTTTCCGCTGGATGCACTTGCCTCCTCTTTTCCGGCTTCTTCGCCTTCAGGCAGAGTCCTTTTCAATTGATTTCCGTCGACCTTATGATATCCATTTTCTTTTATGAAATTAACGAAAGAATCCAAATCTCTCCCACCTGAAAAAGCAATTGCTTTTCTTAAACCAGTTGCTTTGTCCATTTCACCATAAGCTGGGTAAAATAATATAGTTGGATACGCTTCAACAGGGATTGAGGTATCCACATCATTAGCATTGTGATCAATCTTGGCTATAACAACCTGTTCTCTTGCATCAGAGCCATTGTATAAAGCACCCAATTCTTCCCAAACTGGTGCCAATCTTTTACAGAAACCACACCAAGAAGCATAGTACTCGACCATAATATCCTTTGAGACATCACCTAACACTTGATCGTGGTTATGAGCAACCAACGGATACACCGGAGAACTGGTAACCTCCTCCTGTGAAGGCAACTCTTCGGATTTGATTATTGGCTTCAACTTGGAAGCGAAAAAGTCATCGACAAATTTCAGGATAACCTTTGCTGGTGGCCCCTTAGGGTAATCTTTTTGAGAGATCCCGTACTTCTTATTCGTAGTGTGGCTATTGATCACAAACAAGGGAACAACCTCGGGATCCATATTCAAAACTTCTGCGTGACGGCCGTAGAGGTTTGCGTCTAAGCCAACAAAGTTGATCTTGTATCTATACTTTTTAGCAGCTTTTACAATGGCGCCTTCAACAGCTTTCTTTTGGTTTTCATCAGTATAGAAATAGTAAGCAAGTGGCAACTCGGACGTCATGTATATCATATAAGTATCTTTGTTGATGTCACCAAAATATGGTACAATTTCGACATTTATAAAATCTTGCAAGTTATCTTTACTTATTTCCTTAGAAAACTTAACAGCTTCTTTGTAATCCTTAGGCTGAGAAATAAAATAAGTAGGGTTCTTTGACTCAAACTTAACCCCCAGGAACTTCTTCTTCAAAATGTTGGCCAACTCCTCATTGTTGACTGTTACAAACGTCAACGACTTCCTATTAGCCTCTGCGAGCTCAGTGAAAGTTTGATTCGCTTTGCTTTTGTCCTTATTATCACTGTATCCGCCAGGTAATACCTGTACCATGAAGGGTTGAGTTTGAGACTCAATTACCTCATTCAATTCGTCCTTTGTTTGAGAAATAAAAACGGCTGGCAAAGATTCCTTCACCATGTACTCGGCAATACCTTCAGCGCTCCTTGGACCTGTGTATTGCACTGAAGAATCCTTTCCTTTAAATACTTTCATAGTTGGAAAGCCTCTTATCTCTTCTTCTTTGCATATGTCAGTTTCCTCTTCACAGTTAATCTGACCCAATTTTATATTAGGATGGCTTTCTTTTAAAATTTCAGAAGCCTTGGAAAACTCTGGACCTAACATCTTACAATAGCCACACCATGGCGCGTAATATTCAACTAAGGCAAATGGGGTCTCATCAAGAAATTTTTGGTAGTTCTTTGAAGTCAACAAATTAACCGCCGAGTTAGGGTCTGCACCCGCTTCTCCGTCTGCCGGCCCTCCGGCGTAAACAACCCCAGCCAATAAAGTATAAACTAACGAAATACCACTCAAGATTCTCATCTTAGCTCCTTTGGTTACCTCAAAAATCTAACAACTGTTAGTTAACTAGATCTTTTTAAAGAAACACTCCAAATTGTGCTGAAGGCGATCGTCGAATTAAATATTGATACAAAGTACACGCTGGAAGAAATAAAATACTGTATATAATATTCCAAGATTATCGAGAGGGTTAAACAGCTACGAGAATAAAATCTTGCTATAGTAGGCTATACCCCGCTTGTTGCTCAAGCGTATTAATTTTTGCAAACCTTCGGATACAGTGATTCATAGTATGTGCCATTTTACCTCTTAACTAAAAAAAAAAAATTATCTTATACCGTAAGCTATTTTATTCCGTTAATTCATTCTTTCATCATATCCTCGACTAAAATAATTATTGTGATCAAACGCGTAACTAAATACCGAGTAATTCTCTAAAACTATCATACTTCTCCACATCAACATCGTATAAATAGGACATAGAATGTCTTAAAGAACTTTGCAAGTATTGTGGTTGGTAACCATGAATAAACATCACAAGACCCCAAGTCAATACGGCGAAGTATTTCCAACTTCTATTGTAGATACGCATTTTGAGCTTTCTTTCCTGAGAATCCGTCAAATCCTTAAACCGTATAATCGAACCATTGGGTCGCCTAGAGTCAGGTTGAGCACATTCCAAAATCATGTCTAGCAATATTTTCCCCACAGCGATAGCAACCCTTGAAAAACAATACAACGTTACTTGATGGGTTATTCCGGGGTGGAAGTTGAAATGCTGAGAGTAGACCACCCAAGATGCAAAACATCCAGCGATGAACCTGATTAAATGCGAATTATTTCTTCCCATGCATTTCTCCAGTGATAGTATACCCTGTGCCGACTTGTACAATATAGAAAAGACGGCTAGCACCTCTGCATGATCTTTTGCAGCTAAAAATGCCTCCTTAATCCTCGGAACAATTGGCCCACTTCTGTATAAAAGATTTATTGTTAAAGCATGCGAGAATCTAAGCTTTCCTCCGTAAACGATACCATTGCGGCTCGCTCTGATTATACTCAACAAAGGACGATACGATGGATTCGTTAGAATTGTCATTTATATGAACTCTTTCCTATACCGAATACTTCGAATTACCTTTAAAACTACAAGAAGAATCAACAGCCGAGTACCCCCTGGTAGATAAATGGCTTCGACTTTCTAACCTTCTTAAATGAACAAAAAAAATTAAAATTAAAAAAGAAAAAAAAAAAAAAAAAAATAGGAAAAGTGAAATAAAGGCACAATAATATAAAATCAGTGCTACCAAGTTTTTGAAGTAAATCGGACTACTTCAAATCGGTTTTGCTTTTATTTTGTTTTTATTTTTTTTTTTTTATGCCTGAAAATACCAAGGCTTAGATCAATGATAGAGAAATAATAAAAAGCGAATCTAAAAATTATTCTTAAAATGTATTAAAATTTAGAGAAAGTCTACGCTAGTGTCATAGAGAGATGATTCGTCTGTCACTGCCTCAAGCCGAATAGCGTTTAACTTAGGGTACTTTCCGTTCCATACAAGTAATTTCCACAAGGATCTTTTCAAAACGAATTTAATTACGCTGCCTGAACAACTGCTATCTACTCTTCTCTTCTTTAAATCAGAAGAAGTACTCGTTTCCGACAAGGAAGCATTATATAAGTCCTGGAACCAACCTTTCTTCATGTTCATTCCATTTAGTGTTGTCTTGCAATCTATCTTCTCAACAACGAGACTGACGTAAGGTTCATTAGGATCATTACTCTCAGTTATGAACGCACCAATATGTTTACCAAAAAGCTTTCGGAACGTATCACTTAATTTGTGAGACACTTTTAAGATGAGGATTCCAGTACTTCTGTCATACATTAAGAGAGGTTCGGAATAATCACCGTATCTTTCATTTTGAAGTCTCAATTCAAAAATTAGCTCTCTAATAGGTTCTTTGTAAAGATAAGGTCGTCGGTACTGAATTGGCATATTTCTATTTTCTGCCGCACTTTCCTGGAAAATACCGTCAGCCTTGATGTCATCAATGTTAATTATAATATCCTGCTTGGTTATGCTAAAGGGGTTGTTCACTACTCTATGTTTCACCATCCTCTGCTCTGCTTCTAAAAACCTGTAATACCTTGCTTCTTTGATCAAAAGGTCTCTATGTTGGTCATTTTTTATGACCATTGTATTTCCTCTCAACACCTCAAGTAAGTCGCCAAAGATTGCAGCCGATCTATTAGGAATAGTTATGGGTTGAAGAGGAACAGGTCGTTTAATTTTACGATTCTTGATCAAAGTATGGTAACCTTCCAATATCGTATTGTGCTGTATCGAAAATAAGTTTGGCTCATTTCCGCATTTCGAGATCAACGACTTTGGAATTAAAAAAGACTTGCCTCCCACTACAGCAAAATGAGTTTCTTCATTCAAAATATTTTGTAGCCTGCACAAATTAAAATGTAAACTATCTTGCCATAGCAGCGCATACAAAGCAGCACATTCAATTTCTATATGATACCCTTGCAAATATCGACTTATGTATGAAAATACGCCCGGATCCCTATCGACATATAAAACTTGACTATTCCCACATTCGAGAAAATGATTTGTGAAATAGGAAGGACCGTCTGATGATAAAGAAAGACCACTTAAAGTGAAGACTTCATCCCGTACCTGAATAGAGTAAACCTTATTGAATGGCAAAATCTCATTGACCTCCGGATCATATTCAGACACTTTTGTATGCAACTGAAGACTCGACATTTTAAAGTTGGTTTCTCCATTAAATGTAATCCTGTCAGCCTCAAAAAAAAAAAAAAAAAAAAAAAAAAAAAAAAAAAAAAAAAAAAAAAAAAAAAAAAAAAAAAAAAAAAAAAAAAAAAAAAAAAAAAAAAAAAAAAAAAAGAGAGAGAGAAGGAAGCGTGCTAAAATGTAGCATCTTATCAGAGATAAACTTTCTATGGTAACTAAGAATAGAAATTTTAGAGGATGTTGGACATGCAGAGCTAGAAAGGTCAAATGTGACTTACAGCTGCCATTTTGCCAAAGGTGTAAAAAGGCAAGCCTTAATTGCGGCGGATACGATATTTCATTGGGTTGGTGTGATCTCCTTACAATATCACCAGAAAACAATAGTTTAATATCAATACCCTGTCCTAGAAGCGAAGAAGAGACAAGGAACATGAATTTGCTAAACAGAAGAAGTATTGATTTCGCAACTTTTCCTGATAATCAAAAAATTGAAACTTACCAGGAAATGACTGACTTCTTAGGACACTTGGACGACGAGGTAGCTAATGGCAACTTTTCTGCACAGGTTGGACCATTAAGTGTTTTTCTTCAGTCAACTGATTCTAAAAAAGATCCATCTGAGAAACTAATTTTAAAGAGAAGGCGCTCGGGCTCCCCGGTCGGTGAACGAAAAGATATGCCAAAAAGAAAAGAATCATGGATAGATAGCGAATTACTATCTTCTGCTAAATTAACAACCCTAGCTATTAAGGGTCCTCACTACAAGCTCAATGAACAAAACATGTTGCATATCCTATATCCAAAGTTTTTTGCTAATGTAGATTCAGATGAGTGGCTGCCAGGTATTCAAGTTGCAAACGCCTTCTTCGGGGTTTCAACCAACACCGGTGACATTCAAGTCACAAAGCTATTTTCAAACTTTTTGCTTCTGTTCAAGAAGTTGCCCTTATCATTCATAAGAGCGCCTATCGACCACAACTATTGGGGAACTTTAGTGACACCTTACATATTTCATATTATATTCGAATTTTTGTGTCTGAGCTTAGAATCCTGGGATTCTATTTCAAGAAAGCCTACTGAAGAGTCCAGTTTAAAAGAAGTAAAAAATAATCTAAAAGTAATTCTTATTTATCTCGTCACTAGCTTATCAGCATTCGAAAAGTCTGACAAATGCGTCAAAACACCCGCTTATGAAAGATATTCAGCCCATATGGACGAAAATCTCGAACAAAGTATTCATCTTCGTAAGCTTAGTATCAATTTGCTTAACTACCATTTAGATGAGTATGATAATCATATGAGTGATTCGACTTATGAATACGATACCCTTCTCTTACTTTGCATAATCCTACAAGTTGAGATTGATAATTGTTTCGGGGTATTTGAGAATTTCGAATTACTCTTCGCTATCGCCGAATTCATGTTGGACCGAACATTTTTATCTACCGAGAAGTTGCTGCATACTGCTCAGTACCTAATTGTTTTATTTCAAATAATGGACTTGATGTTCAAGTCTACCCATCTTTCATCGTTTAACGATGCATCACGTGACTCGACGTATCCCGATCTCGATCACTACGCTGCCACTACCAACGCCAAGAAAGGAGGTACATTATGCGAAAAAAATTTCGCTGACTTGCAACCAGGTCGCACGCATACAGATTCTCGTGATCTCCAAAGTCCTGATTCGCGCTTCAGAGTAACTGTCGACTTCAACGACCGTTCTGTCCCTCTGATACGAAAACCACTCCAAATCACTGCACAATCTGTGCTGCAACATCAGGCAGAGCCACTATTCGAGCCTACCACTTCCTTGTCACCAGGTTTCGACAAGGAAGCCATATTCTTGATGTATGGCATTCCGTCTTCTTTGTTATTTTTATTACACACCACAATAAGTCTCGCCAGCAGCGTCAGAAACCAGCACTTGCTTACAGATCCAATGTCTTCTGCTAGACTTGAGGAGTCGGCAATTAACTGGGATGTATGCTCTATTTGGAGACTCCGCATCGGAGATTCGTCATCTCCGTTTCTTCTGGACTTTCACCGCGGTTTGTACCATTATTCGCTCGCGTTCAAAAATGCACTTCTAGTCTACTTTCAAAGATTCGTGAAACTTTCCCCACCCTCCAGTTACCAAGAACTAGTTCACGCAGTTATCGTTCATCTAGGTGAAGTGCTACAGATTAACAAATTACTTCCAGGTCATGCTTCTTTTATGCCTTCCTTTTGGCCGGTTCTCATTTGTGGTGCAGACCTTTTAAATGCGGCTGGCCAAAAGCTGCTTATGACTTTGTGGTCTGCGAGAGAATTTTCTCACTTTAATCATTGGCGTGCAAAACAATTAGTATATGAGTTGTGGCAGAGAGGTAGACACCATGAACTGGTATCATGGCGCGAACTTGTAGAGGAATGGGAGCTAATTCTTTGTCTTATTTAATATCTGAGAGAATTCCTGACTACCAATGAGAATTCGTCTCTTTGGTATTTACTAACGCTTCCCGGTAAAACATAACTCTTTCATGGTAGTGCATACGTCTCATGATAGTTATTTCCTTGCTTTTATTGTATTTCTATCCTCGCTAATTTAACCCGCTTCTTCGCAATTGGACAAGATGCAATCCTGCTGATTAAGCATATGCGATGCAAAAGGTTGTAATGTGGAGAGATACATAACAACAGAAAGATTTTTCCGAAGCTATAAAAGCTCGAGGACCGAAGATTGTTGTAATGATAACAAAGAATATTCAAGCATCTTGTAGTGATTGTACATAAATTCTTCGACTAGGTAGCAGCAGTTTGGCGTACCCCCAAAGGTGCTTATTTTATGTAAAATATTAGTGCAAGAGTAAATTTCAGGGAAAACTCGGAATTTAATAGCGATCACAAACTTGAAGCTTTTAGAATATACTAAAGTGGAGGTGACGGGATTCTAATCCAGGTCAAAAAATAGAAAAAATAAAAAAAAGGTGGAAAATCAAACAACAAGGATGGTAGCGGATGGGCAAGACATAGAAGGAAAAGAAGCGGAAGTTGAAAGAAAGGCGAATGTTGATGAGGCCTCGGTTGAAAAAAATGGAAAAAATGGGGTTGGAGGCTTGAAGGTGAACGAAGGAAATGAAGCCGATGGAGAGAAAGAAGGACCAGAGGAACCGGATGAGGATACATCAAGGAGGAAGCGCTCAAAGAGTCTGAGGGCGTGTGATTCATGTCGAAGGAAGAAAGTTAGATGTAACGCCGAGTATTGTGTGAATACTGACCGAATTAGTAAAAAATGCGATAATTGCGCAAAGAATAATGATGAATGTACTTTTTCACGAATTCCATTGAAAAGAGGGCCTTCTAAAAGCATAGGTGAAAGCGAGAAGTTCAGAAGGGCTGATTTTCAGGGAGAGTACGATATATCTACGCGCAAGAATTCCTTAAAGGTGGGCGGCAAGGAGTCAGTTTCACTCCCTGGACCAACAATTAAATTCGCATCCAATGAAGGTTTAGTATTACCACATATGAATTCAACTGGCTCACATCATGGTTACTTCTTGCCAACATTGGGAGCGAAGAAACCTCCGAAAACAAAATCGAACCCCTCTTCTCCTGGCGCAAATGTTTCACTGCATGGTAGTCTAGCGGGTTCTGCTTATGACCACAAGCTGTCGAGGTCTTTTTCATTGCCGTCTGAGCCGGGTTTCCAGACACCGGCTAGTGAAGGGCCTCTTAAAGGTCCCTTCTGGAAAGTTCCTTACCAGATGCCATCCCGTAGGAGGTCCAGCTCCAGTGGAAGTGGGCAGTCATTCCACAGTAGAAAACTCTTTTCCGACTCGGTGAGTTCGAATACGTCTAATGGTTCCAGATTTGCTTTGCCTTCATTAAAACAAGCGATTTCTTGTAGCAGCGATATTGAAGCCTCTGAGGATGACGGCTATTATTCTGCTGGGTCTCTTAGGAATTCGGTATCCCTGTCGCTTTCTCCCAGAAATTCGAATCCTTCATTAACGGGTCTCGGAAACCGATTCAACAGAGACTTGACCATTGGACAGCCCCCTATCTTTAGTGGCATCTCTGGACAACTCAATCCAGGCATCAACCGCCTAAATAATCTGGACAATCAAATCAATGGGATACACCAGAATTTTTATCCTCCTTCTGACATGAAAGTCCAACCGCAACAGTATTTTGCTTCTATTACCCCAATCGAGGAATTGTTGCGCATATATTATCGCCATTTTCATTTCAATATTTGTATACTACCATACAAAGAAGATTTGATTATCAATATTTTTCACAGGTATGAAAATGATTACAATGCATTGCCTTTTTTGGATCTCTTTTATCAGTCTTTATTAAGTTTGGTCAATTTTGACTCAGTCAGCATGGATATCTTAATCAATATCATTTTTAAAATAAGCCAGTTGTATTCTTACGATAAAAACAAGTTAATTGATGATAATATGATCATTTTAACTATTACCTCATTAGTTTTAATCAATTATACTATCTTATTGAAAGGGGAATTCTACTCTTTTGCTATATCAATTACCTTTTCGATATTGAATGATTTTAAGGTCTTACAGAAGTTCGTTGAAATGATTTCTGGAAGGACAAGGAACACTTTTGTTGATCCCGATGAAATACATTTGTTCTTACCAAAGGCATATTTTTGTTTATCTTTAATTGCTAATGTATGCTCGCTTGGATCGGGTACAGAGTCGCTCATACCGGGAGGGCGCTTCTTGGATCTTTTGTATAAGCACCTACCTGAATTTATACCTACCACAATCAATAATTATGAGATTTCTACCTTTTCTTTATCGTGGGTGATATTGGATTTGTTGATAGTCCGTGACCAGCTAATTTTGGATTCAAATAACAGAGAAGTTATTAGAAACTGCATAAAGAATTGGTTCTCAAATGCTAGAACTCCCGTTAAAACCTTCAGTAGGCATTTTATGGTTTTGCTTTGCGATAAATATGAATTTGTTGATTTCATCTATGAAGTGGAATTTGGCTTGAAAAGAGCGGCACCCAGGTTGACAGACGATGAAGAACACGACTTAATTGACTATCATTCCTTTAGGCTTACCAGGCTGATTAGAAAATTGGTCCAATCGATTAATGATATGGCGCGTGGGCTTTTCTCAGTCGACAAAGCTGTCGCCGAGTTGAAGGTACCACAGGACAAAGAAGTCGATACTGAAATCGGCAACCCTATTATTAATCTTGCCGTCTTACAGTCATACAAATTACTCAGAATTGGCATGTTAATTACGGAGGTTTTCCTAAACTGGGGAAGTTCTTCTGTCTCGGAGCGTTGCACGAACCTAAGGAAAGATTTAATGGAGACTTATAATTTATTAAATGAAAAATTCCTGCCAGTAAGGGCCTCAATGCCTTTGCTGATGAAAAGGAAAGTGGAGAATGTCTTTGCAGATATGCAGGGCACTGCGAAGCATGATGGGAATGTAGTTTTATGGAAGAACGATTTCTTATCTAGGATCATGCCACTTGTCGCCAGCGACAACTTTGATGGCTGGTACTGATAAAAAAAAAAAGATTACTATGTATTATATTTCATTAATTAATTACGACGTCTATCATTTAAATATAGAGCAAGGTACGTAGAGCCTAATCGAGTTTTATATGAGAGTATATCTTTCGAACGAAATAGAAACACGTGAAAAATCCAATGGTACCACAGCATAAAAATACAAAAAATGATATGACAAAGGAATAGCCAACGTATAGCACTATTGACGTCATTCCAGTAAGCTTATAATTCTTCAAAAGTAGCAAAGAATTTATGAAGACATATATTGCACAACTGCCGCCAACATTAATGGACTTCCACTGCCATTTATAATTCTCAGAACATAATGCCTGATAAATAGAAGTCGCCGAAAGAATCCCAGTAGTTACTATCATCAACACGAAACAATAGAACAAAAATCCAAACATGTAATATAATCTGTTGAACCACAAGGACGAATAAATCAAGTACATTTCCACAGCGATCGCTCCAAAAGGAAAGATTCCCGAAAAAAGCATGTTAGGAATAGTCTTCAAGTACCAAGGCTGCTTTGGAATTTGACGTGGAATTTGATTCGTTTTAACGGGAACATTCAACGAGGGCTTTTTATAAGCAAAAATCGTACCGGCTATTGACAAAGGTAACGATATCAAAAACCATATTGCTATCATGGCAAACATCGTCCCGACTGGAACAGCACCAGACGAGCGAACATAGACCAAGAAGAAGTTAAGCAATATAAAAACTGAGAATAAAGACCCTGGTATCAAGGTGGGAGTCAAAATCATATTCAACTTCCAATTCTCGCCGTGAAAAAATCTGTACAAATATGCAGATACAAAAGAACCTGGGAATCCAAAAAAAATGTATAATATGAACATCGTTGTGGATAACGCACCTCTATTAGCAGGTGATAAAAATCCAAGCATCGCAAAAACAATAGTCACTGCACTCATCAACAAAACCTGGGTTCCACTGCCAATAAAAACACACATGAGCATTCTATGAGCAGGAGATCTAAAGACATCAGCATGTACAAGCTTCCAACCACTTTCTTCGGATAAATTATCGTCTAAGTTCACATCATTATAGTTTGCGATGTCCTTCCTTAAATTATTTCTTAAAGTTAAAATAACAAGCAAACTAAGAACTAAGGTAACTGCGGAAAACTGTATCAATGAGATCCACTGGATTTTAGGATCATAGACGTGCAAATATTTATCCCACCTAGTTGCCCAGGGAGTCTCTGATGCAGCAAACTTGACCGAATAAGAAAACTGCACGTTAGTTGTACCTTGATCCAGTAAGTATTTCTTTGCATCCGATTGACAAGTCATCCCTGTCAGACTTGATTGGTCAATTGACTTCGGATCAACAATGACGCCAACTACACGATAAGTATCTTCTGCTCTCTTATGATATTCAACTAGTATATCAAAATGGTTCGCAAAATATGGATTACCATTTTCATCGATTCCCCCTATTGCAAAACCAGAGCCATAGAAATCACCGTCACGCGACGCAACAACCTTAGCAGCTGGTAAGCCATCGATAATCCAGTTGTGATTATAACCTGCCCTAATATTCCTGTTTACAAATTCGGCGTCCTCTGCAGAATATTGTGATTCGCACAATGGTACACAAGCTTTGTCTTCTAACATGTTGATTTCGAACGGTGAGTTGAAAATCCTATCACCAAAAATAATGGATCCCAAGGACTCTGATTGCTTCTTTAGGCCTTCATTTGGACGACAATAGTGAAACTTTGGGTAATAGTAATCGTATGAATAGATGTAAGTCTTTGCGTTAACGTCGTTGTTGTGTAGTTTGGTTTTGCGATGAAGCGTCGGTGCGATGTGATTAACTAAAAGAGGAATACGGTCTCCCTTTTTATAATTCGCCGGTGCGACTCCCGGTAGATAGAAGGCATCCGCAACACCTAATATGAAGATGAGCGCCAATAAGCACTTGCAAAGAAAAGTTGTCAACAACATATCCTTAGATTAGAGCATCGTCCGCGAAAATGATTTATTTCTCCGATCAAATTCTAGGAATTTTCAGCGCTTAACAAATCATCACGTGATAAATTGGCTGCTAAGACCGCTTGTTGTGTTTTCTCATCAACGATTTATTCTTTTTCTGTCTATAAGTAATACTCCTAATTTCCTTCAATCTATTTTCTTGTTGTACAGGATCTGTCATATATTTAGGCCTAATGCTAGAGTAATCACATTTCAAACTGAGTCTTACACACAGGCTGCACCTGGGCCTTTCTTCAGGACATGACTTATGCCTAACTCTGCACGTCCAACAGCCACTTTTAGACCTGGGACCTAACTTTCTTTTTTTCTCCAACTTCTCTGAATAATTGTTATCTTGGCTACTTTTTTTTAATCTGCTTCTAGTCATTTTTTGGTTTCCGCTTATGATATTATCGGGAAACCCAGATATAGATTCTCCAAGCGACGATCGGGAATCTCTCTTTGAATTGCTTTCGGTGTCTTCATGGTTATTGCTTAATCGCTTGCTTGAAAAATCTTTTAGTTTTCTTTCTTCCTCACTATATTTTTCGAACTTTTCAATGGGGAGCTGAAGCCTAACTATCATTGCCGATGAATTACCCGTTACGGAGACACTTTCAGAATACTTTTTCTCCAGAATAACTTCTTCAGGATTTGGAGGCTCTTCCACGTCCAGCATTTGGTAAATTTCCTTTTTGTTTTCAAGCTTTGGGTCGAACAGATGAGGTATATCCATGGATGGAGGAATATTCTCATCTATGTCACTAGGGTATTGAAAGGCGTTCCCAGCATTGCAAATGTCCGATTCTTGTTTAACGATCCAAGGATAAGCAACATTTGGAAAAGGTGCTCCCTCGGAAGTAAACAAATCTTTATCAATTGGGATATCCTGAGTGCACACTGGCGAGCTGCGAATTTGATTTCCATGTCTTGACGCTTCTACACTAGGAAAATGCGGAGATTCGCAACCAGTATCTTTTTGTGAGAATTTCTCGAAATATAGGTATCCTAACTCGTCAAAAGGAGATTTTTGATAAATATTCCCAATCGAAATAGGGGGGAGCAAACTGGAAAAATTGTTAGATGTATTGGAACTTTTACTGTTGTCTTGTAGGGAATTTTTTGAAAGTTTTGCTTGTGATGAGTAATCCCCATTTAATCTAAATCTATTTTTAGATATATTCATATTCTGGCTTGATTCCGATGATGGTGACACTGTTATTACTGGTGAATAGGCTTTCATCATTGCAGTGTTGTATTCCTGGCTTTTGTTCGGTGTTGCGATAGGTAACTCACTGAGACGCGAAATGCTATTACTCCTAGTGGGGCTAATATCAAAATCAAACCTATATCTATCGTCAGAATCAAGAGATACAGATGACATATTGCTATTAAAGATGAACCTAAGACAAAGTAAAGAAATCCCAATTTGTATATTGTATGTATTTGGTCCTTTTTTTTTTTTTTTTTTTTTACTACTCTTTTCGTTTTCTCTTTTTTTTGCAACACTACAATATAAGAGGAATTAATACGAATTTTTTAAGGAAAAAAAAAAAAAAATTAAGTAAATAATCGTAACTTCTAGAACTAATCTTTAAAGGAAGGTTTAGTATGAGCACTCGTGTAAGTCAAAAGCCATTTAAGGTCGATGAGTAAAAACCTACAACTAAAGGACCACTCTGCATTGGAACTCGGTCTTATGCTTTTGTTACCTATTGTGTCACATTTAGGTGATATAATGTAGGGCAACTCTATTTCACGATCGAAAGCAGACACTTTTTCCTTTATTTTGGAGACCACATCTAATAATGCAATCATGGCAACATCAAGTTTATTAAAGTTAAACAACCTGCTCAAAGAGAAATCATTGGATGAGTATAAATTGAGAACACTCTTGCGTTGCGTTTCCCGTGAATTCTGAGAGGACAAATATTTTACGATATGTGATCGTGATCCCATGGGCACTAGTCTGTATTCCTTTAAGTCGAGCTGTAGTCTCTTCAAAAGAAATATAAGTAATAATAACACTTGACCAAGGGCCGCATTTATCTCAGGCCAAGGAACTTTATAGCCAAGTCGAAGACCATTTATTGTACCATGCAGATTTTTTTCGTCAAACGAGATATTAAAAATATGAGTGTAGATGTTCATATTTCTGAGACTATCAAGTTGGTTTAGATGTGTTTGATATAATGCTTTCACTTGATCGAGTTTATGGAACTTTTGATCCAAATCTATCTCTAAGTTATTTCTCAACATGTACATGGCTTCCACCTCATTTTGACAGAGCAGGTTTAATGCATCCCTCAGCGCTACTAGCTGTGATCCTAGCTCATCCTTTTGTTTCTCTAGACCTCGCAATGTGTCTAGTTTTTCCTTCTCTCGCGTCTGCAATTGCTCGTATTCAGAAGCTAGACTTTGAAGCCGAGGATCAATGTCATTAGTCGTATCCTTGCTTTCTCTCTCTTTGAGTTTACGTAAAAATGAGATATAGTACTCTTTTTCCCTTTGATTTTGATCAAATTTGTGCCTGTAATTCACAAGAATTAGTTTGGAACAATCAATACAAAGTGGATGGTCAATATCTTGGTTATCGGAAAGTATTTCAAAAATTTTTTTCAATGTATTAATCCTCTCCGATATTTTAAGATAATAATCTTCGTCATTCTCTCCTTTAGAACCCTTTTTGCCGTTATCAATTTCGGTAGAAAGTAAAACAAACGAATTTGGACTTAATGTACCCGTTTCCTCTGTCTGTTCACTATCAATATTATCTATTTTTTTAAGAGCCTCCAGATCATTATGTGAGACTTTTTGATATAGTTCTAGTCGATCACCCGGTATGAATTCCTCTGCATTCAAGCGTTCCACATAATCGTTTTCTGATTCATCCTTCTTCCTTCTATCAAGAATCAAGTCTAACTGAACTTTTTTCAAGTGCTTTAAAGACTCATCAAGGTCTAATTTATTGCTGCATCTCTTACAGTAAAAGCTCCTGCTCTTCATTGTAAATCAACTTAAATGGGAGTGTAAATTCATATGCCATAATACTTAAGCAGCCAACATCGAAACTGCTTGTTAAAGCTAGTCGTGGCAACAGTGAGCCGATCTAGTATAGTGGTGAGTACACTTCGTTGTGGCCGAAGGGACCCAGGTTCGATTCCTGGGATCGGCATATAATTTTTTTTTAAATTTTTATATACGAATATTTTTTAGCCTTTTTACCCGGAAGAGCTGTCTTGAAAATTTGTCTTCGCTTTTACCAATAAATACATTTTCCACCGAGTTTAAGAATGAATATGTCCTAATCTAAGGTAAGTTTCAATTACATAGCACTCTCGAGTTTCAGCGAGAGAAGTAAACGCCAACAATAGCAAAATAAAAGAGGTCCTATGATGATACAATTAGGATGTCTCTAAGACTACCTGTCAATGTGAGCTCATCAAAATAAAAGACTACAACGGTATCTGAGGGCTGTACTCGAGCAAATTTACCTATTTTAGAAGAAGCTAGTAACTAACGTAACAGGAATGGCAAAATCACGAGAATCAAATAAAGGTTGGTATTATAGGAGGCCACTACCTATAGTCCTAAGCACAGAAGAGTACGGTCCCCTTCCAACCTTGTTCCCTCATAATCCCCTTTCATGGATAATATTTGCTTACAGATACCTTCTGATAAAAAGCAAGTCTGTACCTCAAGCGACTGAGCGACCATATAAGGTAGAGTACAAAGATGACACTTTTAGGGTTCATGATGTGGTTGCAATGCAATCATTATGGAGACAAGGCTTTTTTGGAAAAGGGTCATTGTCTAGATCTCATCCTACATGGAGAGATAGGATTAGGGATGAAAATATTCTCTCAATGGAGGAAATCACAAGTATAAGACGTGCTGAAAGGAATGAATTTAAACAAGTTAGGAGCAGGCTTCAAGAGTTGGAATTATTAGATAAAAAAAACAAAATAGAGACTACAGAACAAAAACAAGAATTGCTATTATTAAAAGATACCACTTCTATTACGCGGGAAAAAGACGATGCGACGAAGCTGCATAAAATATTGGAAGCCGAGTGTGACACTCTAGAGGATCTTGAATATCTTCAATTACAGGCAACAGAAGTTTTCTTTTTGCGGTTTGCTCTCAACGTCATAGATATCGAACTTTCTCTTTCGCAACTTTTCGAAATTTGCTGCAACGGTGATATACGCCCAGATAACCCTTTTATATTAGAATATGTCGCCTATCATCATTACCGTTCTCTTGGATGGTGTGTTAGATCTGGAATCAAGTTTGGCACTAACTTCTTATTATATCAAAGGGGTCCTCCTTTTAATCATGCAGAACATGCCATCCTTATCGTTACTCCTTGTTATCAGTGGCATCAAATATCTGCTATATCTCGTGTCATTGGTGGCGTCAAGAAAAACCTTGTCCTATTATATATTGACATACCACCGATTTCAACTTTTAAGTCTCTATTAGACGAAAAATCTCACGATAAGCATTTCTACATGCGTTTATTTAAGCTCTACAAGATAAATGAAATTATCTATAGAAGATGGGTCCCTGGAAGAAATCGAGATTAAATCTTTCTTCAATGTCGCTCATTCATTCATACACGGCATTTGATAATCTTTAATTGCGCGTTTACAGTGTGCATATACTTAAATCATGCCTGCATATTTATTTTTTCTGCGGTAGTGGCAATTTCATCATTCGCTTATACGTTGCTCAAGTTTATATAAATAAATTAAACGATTCCTTTGCCTTATGTGCTAAAAATTTACACAAAAGGTATTAGTTAACAAGTGCACGACAAAGTGAATTTTCTGTAGTATTACCTACTCGGTTATGTCAGACATCAAGAATTTGATAAACCCTCCTTCTCCTCCTAGTGCACAACAAGATAATCCAGGCACTGATGCAGGAGCTGATGAGGATAAAGTACCACAAGATGCCATAATCAAGGGCTTCGATAAGATTAAGACCCATTTTCCTGCGGCAAGAATTAAAAAAATTATGCAGTCGGACGAAGAAATAGGTAAGGTAGCACAAGCTACCCCAGTGATAGTCGGAAGAGCATTGGAAGTATTTATGGCGAATTTGGTCGAAGCTTCAATAAAAGAAGCCAAACGTTCAGGAGCCAGGAGGATAGGAGTGTCCCATGTAAGGTCTGCGGTTGAAAATACAGAACAATTTGATTTTCTAGTAGGAGCTGTGAATAAAAATCCCTCGTCTGAAAACTAATATGATTTCAATGCAGCTATTCCAGCTATCCAATTAAATACCCAACTGCATCTATCATTCAACTGTGACGATAATGTACAATAGCTAATATATGAGTCGGATCACGAAGTTTCGGTGTCTTTCCAAGCAGGTTCTCTCCTGCATATAGAGAGATATGCCCATTTAAGGGAGCAAGTGTAGGTTGGAAGGTCGAGCATGTTATATATATAGGGTTCATTGCTACGTTTTGGTTTAATAGTTACTGTTTATTAATTATTGGTAATTGATCTTTGATGTCGAAAACTAGATCTTATCTGAGCTTAGCTAGGCGTAGGTCGTCATTGTTTCATAATCCACCACCACCACCAGAGCCTGACGTATATTACGTGGGTGTTGACGTTGGTACCGGTTCGGTTAGGGCTTGTTTGATTGATACAAACGGTATCATTATTGGATTATGTGAAAGGCCCATTTCGAGACAGGAGTTGAAAGCAAATTTCATCACGCAATCAAGTGGGGAAATATGGGATGCCATTTGTTATTGTGTGAGACATTGCGTACATGAGGCGGATATAGACCCAAGTGAGGTATTTGGTATCAGTTTTGATGCTACGTGTTCTTTGGTAGTCCTTGACGAGTCCACGGGCGAGCCGGCCGCTGTAGGGCCCGACTTTGAAGACTCTAGCCAGAATGTTATATTGTGGATGGACCATAGAGCTCCAGAGGAGACGGCTGCAATTAATGCCACCAATGACAAATGTTTGAAATATGTTGGAGGACAGATGTCTATAGAGATGGAAATGCCAAAGATCAAGTGGTTGAAACATCATGCACCTAAAGGAATTTCTGGCTTGAAATTTTTTGATTTGGCGGATTTCTTAACTCATAGAAGCACAGGATCAGAAGCGAGATCTTATTGTTCTGCTGTATGTAAGCAAGGATTCGTGCCTCTTGGTGTTGATGGCTCTACCACTGGGTGGTCAGAAAGTTTTTTGAGAAAGATAAATCTCGAAGAGTTAGTAGAGAATGATTTTCGCAAACTAGGAGGAATTCCGGGAAAAAATGGAACATATTTGAGTGCTGGATCGCCAGTGGGTTCTCTTACAGAAAAAGCAGCCAAAGAGTTGGGTTTAAGCATCGAATGTATTGTTGGAAGTAGTGTTATTGACGCATATGCTGGGTGGATTGGTACTGTTGCTGCAAAAGTCGACGTCCCCAGTCTTGAAAAACGTCCTTCTGATACTATAGAAGCTTCATGTGGAAGGTTGGCTGCTGTTGCAGGCACTTCAACGTGTCATATTGCGTTGACTAAAGGGCCGCACTTTGTGCAAGGTGTTTGGGGACCCTATAGGGATGTAGTGGCGCCAGGATATTGGTGTGCCGAAGGTGGTCAGTCAATAACCGGGGCATTGTTGAGTCATGTTTTGGTTACTCATCCTGCCCATACTCAGATGTCGCACGAAGCAGAAAGCTCTGGTGTTTCCAAGTTTGATTACTTGAACAGTGTTTTGGAGAAAATGGTGAGAGGTAGACATGCAAGATCCGTAGTCAGCTTGGCAAAGGACATCTTTTTTTATGGTGATTTCCACGGGAATAGGTCTCCAGTTGCTGATCCTGATATGCGCGCTTCTATTATAGGTCAGTCAATGGATAGTTCAGTCGAAGATTTAGCCTTACAATATTTTGCAGCCTGTGAGTTTATTGGTCAACAAACTAGACATATTGTTGGGGAAATGGAGAAAGCGGGACATGAAATAGATTGTATTTTCATGAGTGGTGGACAATGCCGTAATGGTTTGCTAATGAGATTGCTTGCCGACTGTACGGGCAAGGTGATCGTCATTCCGAGGTATATTGATTCGGCAGTAGTTTTCGGTACAGCTTTGTTGGGTGCAGTAGCATCTGAAGATGCCGTCATTGAACACTGCCGTAATAGGGCTACTTCAAAGAGAACTCTGAAGAAGTCATACAGGAATGCGGAAGACCCACCTTCTCCTTATACAGCTCCTTCAGCTACTAAGTCATCTGTTGACATAGGAAGGATGCAATATGTGAACAGCCAAACTCTGATGTCACAAGATTATTTTAGTCAGCCTACAGTAAAACATACAAGAGAAGAAAATGATTCTGACGAAGAAACTCTATCTTTCGGTTCAAAGCAGAATGTCCAGGGGGATTTGTCAGAAAAAATCTCCAAAGTGGGTCTAAAGCCTTTGTCTTCCCTTTCAAAATCAACAGAAGGTAATGAAGACATTGGTAATAAACTATGGAAAATAATGGAGAGAATGACTGGTAGTGGTAAAGTAATTGTACCAGGTAGTTCTGATGATCCTGATCGTAAGTTGCTCAATGCAAAATTTAAGATATTCTTAGACCAATGCTATAGGCAAAAAGAGTACCGTAAAATAGTAGACGATGCGGAAGCTGAAAACCTAAAAGCACCTAAATAAAATTAAATAATGTTAAATAAATAAATTCCAGTCCTATTTAGAAATAATTTGCTCGGTATGTTGCTATTTTAGAAGTGTCAAAGATCATATATATATTAAAAAATATAAAATAAAAAAAAAGAGAACAAAAAAAAAGTACAAAGAAACTACGCGAATGGCTAATGAAATTTTTACGTTGAGTCTTGTGCCCTGCTTCTTCTTTTATTTCTTCAAAAAAATTTTTTTTTTCTCATTTTTTTTTCTCATTTTTTTTTTTCTCTCTCTCTCTCTCTCTCTCTGCAAGATTTGGCTGATCTCTTCTCCTGCTGACAAAAGTAGAATCACGCAATTTTTGGCATACTCACGTGATAGGTTGCAATATTTTGGCTTTCATTTAAACTTTGCTTGAGTACGTTCAGTGCTATCGTCTGGAGTCTATTAAAATAAAGAAAAAGAGCTAGTAGTCTTTTTCCTGAGTTCTAGTTTCTTTCAGTTACTTTTTCTTTCTTTTTTTCAGTGATATTCCCTGAAATTTGTGGATTGAAGCCGCAAGATCTGGAAAGATAAATCACGTGAAGTGTTCTAACTGTGGTTTGCTGCAGCTGCCATTGAAAAATTGCAAAGTTAGTAGCGGAGCACACAAATTTTTTGCGGACTACAGTATTTCAAGCATCAAATACCCAACTTGAAAAAGAAGAACTTTTGCTTGGACATAGGGACTGTCAATCTTTCATTGAAGAGAAAGCTCTTGAAGTAAAAAATAGCAAAAGAAAAAAAGAACACACCACAGTGGTGGGCATAGACAATATAGGCGGTTATACTGTGCAGATAGTCTAACTGCGACTTATAAATTTTTATAGAACACACTGCGATGGTTTTGGACAATGTGTTGACGCTGGCTTCACCATCACAAAATTCGGAAGATTTGTTTTCTGGAAATTGGAACAGAAGGAATGAAATCCATGAAGAAGAAAATGACTCTTACAACGATGCCAATCATCACTTTGATGATGGTGACGACCAGGAGGACTTTTTTGATCAAGCAAGAGTTTCAATACCACCTTATGAAGATGAAGATGCCAGTGTAATAGCCTGGACCAAAAAGTTATTTCTGAACCCTGTTCAAAAAGCGTTGACATACGTGGTGTCGATATTCCCCATAGCTAGATGGATATTACATTATAATCATAGATGGGCAATTGGTGATCTAGTGGCAGGGATAACAGTTGGGATAGTGCTTGTTCCTCAATCGATGTCATATTCTCAGCTTGCAGGGTTAGAACCGCAATATGGTTTGTACTCCTCTTTTGTTGGGGTATTTGTCTATGCACTCTTTGCAACGTCGAAGGATGTATCCATCGGTCCAGTAGCTGTTATGTCGATGCAGACTAGTCGAGTGTTGACAAAAGTGAAACAAGAAGTCGGAGAAGATGTTTCAGCTCCTGTAGTAGCGACTTTCTTGGCTTTATTATGCGGCGGTATTGCTGCCGGGCTTGGTCTTTTGCGTTTGGGGTTCATATTAGAATTTATTTCTGCTCCTGCGGTGATGGGTTTCATGACTGGTTCAGCATTCACTATTATTGTGGGTCAGGTACCATCCTTAATGGGTATAAAAAATGTGAACAAGAATGGTGCAGGGTATAAGATTGTCATAGAAACTTTGAAAAAATTGGGAACCACGAAGTCTGATGCTGCTTTCGGACTTGTTTGTCTAGTCCTATTATATGCCTGGAAATTTTTGACCTCATTTTTGATGAGAAGGTATAGGAGAGCGCATCATATACTATTTTATTTACAGAACCTCAGACACGCCGTTGTTTTGATTGTTGCTACTGCTATTTCTTGGGGTATTGTACACCCGAAACTCAAGGCTTCCGGTAAGTCTGCTGCAGATTTCAAGGGACCCTTCAAAATTATTGGCGTTGTTCCCGCAGGATTAAGAGACGTCGGCCCCTTGGAAATACCATCAAAAAAAGTCATAAGCGCCTTAGCCACTGAGCTCCCAGCGTGCGTTATAGTGTTACTTTTGGAACACATTGCGATTGCTAAGTCCTTTGGAAGAGTAAATGATTATAAGGTTAATCCCGACCAAGAGTTAATTGCTATTGGTGTAAATAATTTGATCGGTACATTTTTTAATGCCTATCCTTCTACAGGCTCATTTTCAAGATCAGCATTGAAAGCCAAATGCGGTGTTAGAACACCTTTGGCTGGAGTTCCTACCGGTGCGGTTGTCTTGCTAGCATTATACTGTCTCACGGATGCATTTTACTATATTCCCAAGGCTGCAATGTCTGCTGTCATTATTCATGCCGTATCTGATTTAATGGCAAGTTATAAGACTACTTGGAACTTTTGGAAAATAAGTCCTCTTGAGTGTGGCATATTTGTCGTCGCCGTAATTATCGCTGTTTTCGCAACAACGGATATCAGCGTTTACTTTTCGGTTTGTGCTTCTGCAGCAAATTTATTGTTCCGTATTGCAAAACCAAAGGGCGTTTTCCTAGGTAAGGTTAAAGTTGCAGAGGTTGTCAATCCTATAATTCAACAGCAAGATTACTCAGATAGTACCTATTCCTCTTCCTCTAAAGAGATGAAGATACAGCAAGTTTTGTCCTCGAATTCGGCCGACAAAGGTAAGGTAGACGATAAAAAGGAAACCTATTTTACAAGTACAAAGAAGTTAGTAAAAGATAATCCAGACATTCAATTTCATACCAGGTGGGTTCCATTGACCCATGATTACGTTAATTCCAACCTAGTTGTTCAGAGACCGCCACAAGGGGTCATTGTTTTCAGACCATTGGAGTCATTTGTTTACCCAAATGCGTCTTACCTTGTTGACCAGGTGTGCGAAGAAGCGAAGCGTTTAACTCGTCGTGGGAAGTCTTTGGATTATAGTAAAGTTGGATCCAGGCCTTGGAATGACCCTGGTCCATTCAGATGGCCTTTGCCATGGCCCAAAAAGTTCAATAAACAAGGAGAACAGGAAAAAGAAGACACAAGACCACTATTGAGGCTAGTTCATTTTGATTTTTCCTGTGTTTCTCAAGTTGATGTCAGCAGTGTCTCTGCTTTAGTAGATCTTAAAAAAGCCTTGAGCATATATGCTGATAGGGAAATCGAATTCCATTTTTCTGGAATTATTTCCCCATGGACTAGAAGGGCGCTAGTAAATGCAGGCTTCGGTTACCCTAGAGAAGATGGTAGTATCAGTGATATCAATTATGTGAATATAGTGGCGCCTGTGGCTGATCTCGAAAGAGATCCAGACCCAGAATATATGGCAGCTATTGGAACGGATACTCCTTATTTTCATTTTGATATACCATCTTATTGAGTATCACTTGTTCGAAGTCTTAACTTTTTTTCTTCATTTTGTTTCTTTTCTTTTTTCTTTTTTTTTTTTTTTTTTGGGGGGAAGGTTGATTCTTTTTGAACGTTTATACGTTCGCTTCAAGAAACTTTTGTAATTTTATACAAACTCTAATAGATAGAAAGTCAATTAATTGAACGCTTATAGTATTTTATTTTATACTAGTTTTCATTTTTTTTTTTTGTTATTATTACTACGCGCAGTAGAATTTTTTTGTCTAAGAAAAAAAGCATACAATTATACACCTAAGGTGGACTAGTCAATTGGCTTTGGCAGCGTCAACCGTTGTCTTTGTTTATTAGTAGGGATTTGAGCGGAATAATGAGTATCATTGAAAGTAATAATATAGAAGAATCTGCTATGAAAACTTTATCTGACCAGAAAGAGGATGTTGAGAAGCCTCACAACGACGGTAGCGCAAAACCTTGCGAAATACCTAATGTTACACTGAACTTAAAGGAAAACGAAAGGGACTCTAGTGAGAGCGAAAGAAAAAGAAAACGAACAAAAGAAGATGATGAAAGTGATCGCAAGGCTAGGGAAGAAGACAAAAAAAGAAAAAACGTGGAAAAGGAAGAAGAAAAGGAGATGAAGCGCAGAATACTAATAGACAAAAAACTAGAACGCGAACGAAAGAAGGAAAATGAGAGGATAGAGCGAGAAAAAAAGAAAGAAGAAGACAAGTTAGAAAGAGAAAAAAGGAAAGAAGAAGAAAGGTCGGATAGAGAAAGAAAAAGAGAAGAAGAAAGACAAAAGAAAAACAATGAAAGAGAAGAAAAAGAGAGGCAAAGACTAGAAAAGAAGAAAAAGGTACAAGAAGACAAAGATCGCAAGGAACAAGAAAGGAAACGCGTCGAGGAGGAGAAGAAAAGGGCAGAGGAGGTAAAAGAGCGTAGTCAAAAGAAGATCTCAAGTTTCTTCAGTGTGGGACAGAAGCAAAGTAAGTTATCCTCTGTTAATCTGGAAAAAAGTGGATCAGAAAAAAAACTGAACACTGCTGATCGTTCAGCTTATGACGAAATAATGCTACCTTTCCATGTGAAGAGTAATGTGAGAATGGCTACTACAAGAAGTCTACCACCGCATAAATTAGAAGAGAAGAAAGGTATATTCGATAGATGCATTCAGAATGCAATAAATTCGCCTTCGGCTTCGGATGATTTAGTAGACTTCTTTAAGCTGAATAACGGTAGCAGACCTATCAAGAATTACACTACTCCACAGGATGTCATAGAAGGATTGAATTCTTCTACATCAACGGAGATTCAAATATATGAGATGCTTCGAAACTTGGGCACAATAAAGTATTTACAATTTTATGAAAACTTGAAGCCACCTTACGTAGGAACCTGGTGCTCCAAAGACCACATATCTGTTGATCTTCCTTTGGAAAACCCTTCAACGACCACTGTTGCAGGCTTAAACTATGAGTATGATTCTGATATCGAATGGAGTGGTGACAATGCAGAAGAAGAGGGAGAAGGGGAAGACATTGATGAGGATGACGAGGATGATGACGAAGAAGAAGAAGACGATAACGAAATGGCTGATTTCGTGGAGACAAATGAAATGGGTAAAAAAAATAAAAAATTCGTAGGACCTCTAGTGAGTATAAGTAAATGGAATGATGGTCATGAACCAAAGTTTTTCGATAAAATGAAGATTAAAATGATAGGGGTAGATATTGCTTTCCCTATAGACCCTCTCAAATCAGACGGCGTCTCTAACAATGGCAAGAATGAGAAATCAGACGGAGATACAATTACAGCTGCTTTTGACTCTAAGAATAATATTCAATTCAAGGAGGGCTCATCACCTTTGGATCAAGCTACAAGTCAGGCCAATATATTGACTCCAAAAAAGCAATGTATCGAGGATCCTGAAGCAGTTCATGAATTGGTAAATTTCATAGAAAAAAATAAGGACTACACAATTGGGACATTAGTAGAACTATTTCAAAAAGAATTTAGTCAGTTCACTTTTACTAAAGCCGTATTAAAACATACGATCCAGAAGATAGCTTTTTATGATAAAAAGAATGGTAACTGGGTTATCAAAGAAGAGTTGAAGAAAAGATCGGTTGATATTGATAACGTTAAGGCTTAAAATATATACGCGACTGCTTTGTGTAATAAAAGAAATTGTAGAGCTTGGTAGAGTAAATACGGCTTTGTTTTTACTTTTTTAAAATCAAAGTCATTATATATATGGCTGCTGGAGACGAAGATAATGATTCGCTATATTTTGCATCAACACAAATGCAAGCCAGATATGAAGAGTTAGAGGCAGCAGAGAAATGCGACACGAACATTAATCACAGAATTGCGAAGTTGCAAACTTTTAAAATGACAAATAGTAGCAGTAACGCTGAAGACGGGTTTGAAACTTTGGCTAAAGGTAAAAGGATAAGGGAGCGGAATTATGGTGAAACCAGAAAAACTAAACCTAAAAAAATAAAAAGTATGACTTCATTAATGGCAAACACTTTCAATGGAAATAGGCAACTACGAGAGTCGCAAGAAACTGACAAAAAAGAGAGTAATCCTCAGCTGTCTATTCTCAAATTTTTTTCTACTGTAAAACCTTTGTGTTATTCGGGCGGGTCCCATAGCCACTCCTATGAACTGAGTAAAGCGGTCTATGACAAGCTCGACTGGCTAGATATAATGCAGTGCATTAAAATTCTTTATTCAAAAAAGCTTGCTAAGAGGAAGAAAGAACGTTTAAGCGAATGGCGCAGTCACTCGCAAGGTTTTGGAGGTAGTTATCCTGGTGATATCGGAAGCATATGGACTTATGCTTCTACGCCTCCGCCAAATGTGTTGGGAAATGAAGATATTAAAACCTTGTACGATTTGTCAGAAGAAGACTTCTTGATGTCTGACGCGATTGAGACGAAAAGTTCTCATGATGGCAAACAAGACCCCCCGCCACATTTAGTCGGCAAATCTCAGTCGCTGGTTGATCCAAAGACTGTCAACAAAAACAGTCACGACTACGTAGTATCAGATTCGTCACCAGAACCAGAGCCTTTGATATTTTATCCCCCTAGTAGTAAGGAGTCAAGTAAGGAGTCATTACCTTTTTTTAGTCCACGGAATGATTTTTTTCCCTTACATGGGAATTCTTTGGAATACCAGAAAAATCAGAACGATGAATCCTTCCATCGAGAGTCTTCTTCAGATGTCTTGAAGACATCAGGATACCCAAAACAATATAACTTAACCGAAGCCTCGAATTCTGTGACCCAGGAGAATCTCAAGCATGTTAACGATGCAATATCTGCTAAATCCCTGTGCTCAATGCGGTCGGAGTTCAAGTATATCACAGGTAATCAACTGAACCTACACGAAGGGAAAAAGTTTGGTTGCATTGCCTCTGACGAAAAGAAATGCGAATCTAAACTTGAGAAATCGAGAAAACCCAGTAAGATGACTTCAGTGTCGATGCTCAGGGGAGTGGATGTTCCACCTCTCTTTTCAAAAGACTGTAACACTAAACTAGAGACCTATTCAAACACCATATATGGTTCGCATTATAGTCCTTCGGACGAGCCACCAGAGAGAGGCTACAGTAGTGAAAGGCACGAAGAATACGGCAGCACAAGCGCCTACGAAAGGTGTGAACAAAATGAACTGGTATCCTATCTAAGGGTGGATGATTTTTTTTCTCGATTTGATTGGGCAAAAGAAAAACATTTGGGAACTTCGATATCGGTATCCAAAGATCGAGATGATGCTGGAGATGTGATTGAAGATTCTAGTGATGAAGATTTCAATCCTTTTTGCATTTTACGTTTATCCAGAAGGATTGCGTTAGAGACTAATAACTTACAACGACTTAATTGTCTGTCTAACGATGTGCATGTAAATAGACCAATTCTCCAGGTACCATCGAGTCCGCAACTGGAAAATTCTAACTGTCTAGATCCCTTTGATTACGGGTCTACTTTTGACAAATTACCAGTACATAGTCAGTAAGGTCTCAGTAGTTGCTAATTATAGAATAGAGCAGTTTTCTTTGAAGCGTAGAATTTACAGGAACTGCAATAGAGTTTGTGGAAATAATAAACGAGTGAATCAGTTTCTTTCCTTTCTAATGTATTTAAGACATCCACAAGTATTTAAATAAGTGATATAGAAATAGAGTCACATCCTTGACCACATTTAGTTCAAACGCGTTTTACTTGTCTCAGCTTAAATGTATTTTTTGTGATCTGCATCAATATGATTATCCAACAAAACGGTATTGAAGTAAGATAATATCTTGAATGTGAGAAAACCGTTAAGTAGCAAGGTTACTGGACCAACGAACAAGTTGATCAAAAAGTACCCGTGAACGTTATTAATCATTAACATAACTGCCCAATAAGTGTGAAATCCAAGGACTATTACCACTCCAACGCTTAAAAGTGTAACTAAAGCTGCTCTTATGACCATCCGCTTATTGATTTCATCCTCGTCCAGCTGCTTTCGGTATTGTGGCTTTTTTATTTCTTTATAAGCTGACATTTTCTACTTTACAATGTTTTCTCTCGATCTTAAAATATAAAATTAGAATATAGGTTTTCGCATAAAAAGAATTTATAATTTCTTTTACCTGTTTGACATATTTATAGCAAAGGTAAATGAGATTTAAGGATATATACAGTGGTGATCCAGGCCTTGTTATTGAGCCCGAGGAATATCTGGGGGGAATACCGGTGTTTAAGCCGAAATGGGAAGACTTCAAAGATTTTTATAAATTTAACAAAGCCATTAATAAATATGGAATGCAATCTGGTATTGTTAAGGTAGTGCCACCAAAAGAATGGAAAGAATACCTTCTGGGATCTTACTCTAAACCCAACTTGGAGAGTATAAAAATCCGAAGTCCTATTGTTCAGCATATAAACGGAGACAGTGGTGGTGTCTATACACAGCATAATGTAGAAAGACCAAGGACCTATAACGTATTACAATGGAAAGAACTTTCACAAATGCCGAACCATCAACCACCGGCCTTGCGATCAAGAAACAGAGGGCACACAGAGGACACAAAGAAAAATAACAATCGAATCTGTCAAACAGAATCGCGAAAGGTCTTAGGAATAGCGGAATCTAATGAAGACAGTGAACATTGCGAAAGTATATACAATATCGATACTTCCCAATTCACTCCTGAAAGATGCGCCGAGCTAGAAAGGGTATACTGGAGGTCAATAACTTATGCAGCCCCTATGTATGGAGCTGATATGGTAGGTTCCCTATTTCCTGAAAAGGTGAAGAGTTGGAATGTAGCACATCTCCCTAACATTCTTGACCTTATGGACAATAAGGTACCAGGCGTGAACGATGCATACATATACGCAGGTTTGTGGAAGGCTACATTTGCTTGGCATTTAGAGGATCAAGATTTATACTCAATCAACTATTTACATTTTGGTGCCCCTAAGCAATGGTATTCTATACCTCAGAGTGAATGTGAAAAATTCTATAATCTAATGAAGGAATTATTTTCGGAAGAATATAAAAAGTGTCTGGAATTTTTGAGACATAAGACTTTCCTAGTTTCACCAAACTTTCTATCGAAGCATGGAGTAAAATATAATAAGATCGTGCATAATGAAGGCGAGTTCATGATAACCTATCCCTACGGATACCATGCAGGTTTTAATTATGGCTATAATGTTGCTGAATCAGTGAATTTCGCACTTGATGAATGGTTTGCCTATGCGGAAAAGGCAAGAAAATGTGAGTGCGTCAATTATTCTGTGGGTATTAATGCAAGACAGTTGAAATGCAAATATGAAGGCATCCCTTATGAAGAAGAGAAAGATTCGCTGGTATATGAGGAAGGTGCTGCGGAAGCACCACTCAGGAGAAAACATAATCAAAGCAGACAGGGATCTCTTCCAAATCCCAAAAAAATAGAATATGAATGCCTTTTGTGTCCTATAAATTTTCCGAAGAAATTAACCAAGTACAACGAGTTTTCTTTATTGGATACTGACCTTATAGACGAAAGTTCACAAAAAGTAATGAGAGTGCATGCATTATGTGCCCAGATGTTTCCAGGTCAACTAGAGATTGATCCGACGCTGAGCAAGGTTACAGGATTGAGTTTGATCTCTTCTGCCCAGAAAAATTTGAGATGCTCTGTGTGCGATAGCAGCCTGAAGGGAAAGAAGCCTGCACATGGGGCATGTTTCCAGTGCCAGTATCCTAAATGTGTGAGAGCATTTCATGGAACATGCGGCTTAGGCAAAGGCGTTCTTTATGACTTCCATGATTTTCAGCATATGTGCAAATACCATAGGTCTAAGGATTCTTTAATTAGAGGTTGCGAAAAGCCTTCTCAAACTGCATCCATAGCTTTGAACTCCCTAGTGCAATTCGTAGTGCCGTCTATTGGTGATTTTCATTCTAAGCAGAAGGAGCTCTACTGCGGCTTTGTTACTTCAAATAATCATAAAGAGGAAACCATAGAGGTTTTAGTATATCCAAGTTTGAAGGATAAGCTTGAGATTTCTTATCGTGATGTAATTATTAACGCTATCGACAATGAAGAGCAAACTAAATCCTTATTTATGAATATGAGAAGTACAAAGACAGGCCAACAAAGATCCAAGAAGAATAATTTGGACTTTGAAAATGATGTTGTGGTTACTGGCATAGCGTCTGACTCAAACATAGTTCACCAACAAGATGGCAAGTATATTGTTGAAGTACTAAAACTTGAACAACCCTCTGTTGATGTTTCGTCTTATGAATTTAGAATGTGGTATTATGTGCCAGAATTTTCAAGTGAGCAGGTTGCAAGGTATACCGATAACTTTGAAAGGCCTTCTGATGAAGTGTCCTTTAAAAGACTGCTTAAAAAAGTAAATCCAAATATTTACCAGGCCCAGAAAAGAAATATTCAGAGCTATGATCCAAAGAATTTAGAAAAAAGACCTAAATACGAAAAAAAGGAAGATCCAACACGATTGCAGCCTCAACATATGTGCCATCCTCAATTATCCTTCAAGCTTAATGGTGTTGGTACTAGCTTTATGCAATATCCGGGCGCATAAATCACAACAAGGAGAAAGGACTTTAAAATTTTTTATTTTCAATATCATATAACTTAGGGACATGAAGTATATAGTTGTATTAATTTTGAGCCGGGCTCTAGTGATGAATAATGATGCTGAGAGACTTGTAAGAAAACATTTTAGTTATCACGTGAAGATATATTTCTGAATGAAACATCTACGATATTGTGGTTAAACGTATGCCCACAAGCAAGAAAAGAAAAGTGCATGGGAATACAGTGCAAGGAGATGACGGCGATAGTATAACCGAAGATGAGATTTATGAAGACATAGTAGTATCCAGAAAGAGTGAAGTAACGCTGGAAAAGAATGGGAATGATCAATGGATAGAGAAGTACAAGCCAAAAAGAAGTAGTGAAATATGTATTCATCCCCGGAAATTGAAAGATATTAGAGATACTTTGGCAGATATGATCCAAAAAAAGAGTTGTACAAGGCTATTAGTTCTCACAGGCCCCGCTGGAAGTTCAAAGTCCACATCGGTGAAGTTGTTGGCCGAGGAACTAATAGAGCGTGGTAGTGACAATGCCATAGAGTCCTACGCAGGTGATTCATGTAGTCACAAGTTCATTGAATATTTAGAGCCTGAAATTATTGATACTACTCATTCTTCTCATTTCAAAGAATTTTTGAGTGCTGCGAGATATAGGATCAAGTCGAATATTGCGGTGATCCTTGTTGAAGAATTGCCAAACGTATACCACAGAGAAACTCTAAACAAATTCAGATCACTGCTAAATGAATGGATTAACCTCGACTCTGATTTGCCGCCGTTAGTCGTTTGTATCAGTGAAGTCGAAGCGGTTGCAGAACGTCAAAATCAAGAATTTTTCAACATCGACAATAGTTTCACCGCAGATAGTATTCTAGGTAAAGAAATATTATCACAAAGTTCAAAAGTCAGGCAAATTCGCTTTAACCCGATTGCAGTTTCATTTATTAAAAAGACATTAGTGCTGATTGCAAATAAAGAATGTTTGAATGGCAAATTTCCAAAGAACGGCTTAGCTCAAATCATAAATAGTGCATCCCTGAGTGGCGATATTCGATCAGCGATATCCTCGCTCCAATTTTGGGCATCTTCATGTCATCAAGAAACAAATACCAGTTATGTTAGAGAAAATCAACTTGGATTGTTTCACGCATTGGGAAAAATAATGTATTCTAGTGGTAAATTTCAAGGATTAAATGATGATCTATCAGACTATTTTTCTACAGAAGAAGTGCTCGGTGAATATCGAAATGATTCTTTATTAAGTTTATCGATATTGGAAAATTATAATCTTATTAATGAGCTGAATTATGACATAAGGCTTGCTTCAATAATTGCAGACAACCTTAGTCTTAACGATATCATGTATAAATTTAATGAGAACAATGAGTTTGCTGTCAGGGGTACAAGGGTACAATTAAGAAATATAAAGGATAAAAAATCACAAAAGTCTAATTTCAAATTTCCTGTCCACTTTAAAGTACTTTCAGAACAAGCAAAGAATAGACGGGAAATTGAAACTTACAGGAAGCTTCTCAGGTACTCTTCTATTTCTTTCCAAAATTTAAATTTAATCGATGGATATTTTGTTCCTTTGATATATAATTTACAAGCTAGAAAATCAAATGCTTACAGACGCATAGGTGGTTCTTTCAGAGGTATGTATTTCGACGTCGATGCAGAATCCACTATAATCAATCTGGATACTTCTGAAGGTTTCTACGATAATAAACTACTCGACAGACTAAATCAAGAAAACGCCACCGATAGATCCGAATCAGAAGAAATGAGCGACCCCATAGAATCAGATGTAAGTTCTGATGATGACGTCTTTAACGATTCTATTGACAACAGCCATATAAATAAATTAGTAAGTGTATCACGAAGCCAGACCCAGGACAAGTCGACAGACGAGGATGATTTTCTGTCCGATCCTGAATTAGACAGCATCATAAAATCAGGTATATCTTAGTGCTAATTATATCATGTAGACTTTAATGCATTTTGGAAAAATTCTGGATCTTCCTCAACTGATTCTTTCACTATGTCAAGACCTCCTTGGAACTCTCCCTTCAAATAAAGCTGGGGAAACGTAGGCCAGTCCGAAAACTTCTTAAGCCCTTGTCTCACAGAATCATCCTTCAAAATATCGAAAAATCCAAATCTTACCTGGTGCTCCCTCAAGATAGCCACCAACTGTCTAGAAAATCCACATTGTGGGCTCGATGGCGACCCTTTCATGAACAACATCACTGGCGCTGCCTTTGTCAAGTTTGATAACCTCTCTTCAAGGCTCTCTGCCGTCTCCTCTTCCTCATCGGCATTATCTGCTCCCTTTCCTCCTTGCGCCCCCTCTCCATTGCCTGTCTGCTCTCCTGAATTTTCTTTCAACGCCGACACAATCTCCTTAGGATCTGCACCCGAAATTTCCCTTAATATCGTAGAATTCTTGATGACTATAAAAAATGGCACCGCTGATATCTCAAACACGTCGCTTATCTCTGCTTGTTCGTCCGCATTAATTTTTAGAAAGTCGACATTCTCATTTGCCTCTGCTAACGTTTTTACCACCTGTGACATACTCTGGCATGGTGCTGCCCACGTTGTATAAAAGTACAATACTGCAAGTCTTTGCGTATTCTCTTTGGTTAGCTTGGTGAACTGCTCCTCCGATGTGACCTCAATAAGCGTCATAATATTCTTCCTATTTCTTTTTTAATGTTCTTTTGTATTTTGCAATCTTTTAATCGCAACTCGTTCCTTTTAACTGCAACTCGTTCTCTACTTAAAATCTTGTTCTTTTCTACATTACCACTTCACCACTGGCATCTGCGACATTAGTCACGTATCCATGCGACATTAGCCACCGATCGCGTGACACAAAGCGACATTACAAATTCCAGTTGTGAAAGGTACGTCATGTGTCTCCCGGGATTCCACCTAACACATTAGGTAAGAATAACGACCATAATTGGTCTATACACATAAAAGAGTGATCATTGCGGGGAAGCACATTAACCCCACGAAATCTCAAAAAAGCATTAGAGAACCAACTGGGTAAGGGTAAGGTATATTTATGTTATGTAATCAAGGTTCTTCAAGCACAAGTTATCGGCATCGTGAGAATACCCGGGTTACACATAGTTACAGAAAATCACTACAACAGAATAGGACAAACAGAGAAACGGATAGGGTTTTCCGACAATTATTATTGTATTATATCACATAAGGATAAATTTGGTACCCATAGAAATAGGGAAAATAATAGAAGAAAGTGGGATTATAGGCTTATAAGAATACCATAGAATAAAACAAGAATTTTTACGTTATGAACAACGAAATCGAAAATAGAAATGCAGTGGACTTTTATGGGAGACAGAAAACAGAAAAAATGAAGAAGCCAAACACCGCACCAAAGGAGATGTCGGTATATGGAACGACACCGTCAGGAAAACCGAGACTTTTCGTATGTCACACGTGTACCAGAGCGTTTGCAAGACTTGAACATCTTCGGAGACATGAGAGATCGCACACGCAAGAGAAGCCATTCAGCTGTGGTGTGTGTCAGAGAAAATTCAGTAGGCGTGATTTGCTCTTAAGGCATGCGCAAAAACTTCATTCGGGATGCGCAGATGCGATAACTAGGTTACGCCGTAAATCTAGTAGGAGATCTGATTCGGCAGAGTCAGACAGGGACGATTTCTTTTCTCAACAAGAAGACGAGACTGCTAAGAATGGAGAGCACGTGGCGATTGAGAGCGAGGCAATTTCGAGAGACATTAGAGACAGCAGAGGTAAAAATTCTGACGATTTGCTTCGATATGGAAGAGATTCATTAAAACCATTGTCATGGTTAAATTCTGAGGGAAAGTTAGCATCCCAACAGTCCGAGTCGATGTTACGAGATACATTACTAGGGAAGTCGAAAGTTGGGAGAAGCAGGGTGGCTTCATTTTCAGCACAATCGGGGGCGAACTACGCAACTGGGTTACCAGGATTTAAAGAAAATTATCCAGGTGCTGGAAATGTGGAATTTTCAACGCCTCAATTGTTGCCTTCGACTATCGCTTATGAGAATAATCTATTGAATGAGTTAGATAATATTCAAATGGGGGATAATAGAGACTTATATGGTCCACTCAAGTCTATTGACTCTTTTTCGCTAGAGCCTACTCCTAATATTGAGGAAGCCGGCCCTCGCCATATTATGCGGGAGCCTACGTTTGCAGAAGGATTTACCAAAAATGACAATCCCAATTTGTACACCCTTAACTCACATTATGACTATGCTACGCTTAAAGGTGCACATGGTATATCGTCTTCATCTCTGATTGATCCGAAAGAAGGCCAGAATTCACCTTTAAGTAAGAGTAACAATGGGAGTCACCTAAAGGATGAACTAGTTTCGAACGTGAAAGCTAACGAGGAGAGGTTCATGTCGGGTGAAACTGGTTCGAACATCAATCTTGATGATTTTTATTCCTTCTTACGCAAGGAGACGTCCTCGCCATTAAATGAAATTATGATAGATCATCCGTTCACACTGGGGTTTGAAGAGCGATTTCACCCACTACATAACTTGGAAAACTTTGTCGATGAGCTGAGCCGCAGCGACAAAATGCAAGCAACCCCAGTTTTCACCAGTCCAAAGGCTTTCAATCAGCTAGGTAATCATTCCATGTGTGACCGACAACTTTATGGAGTGAGCAATATCGATGCTGGCGATTTAGATAGTAAACTGTCAGAAGATTTAGCCGAAGCGCTGGGGAAAGCTATGAATACAAATGTAACTTCGTCATCTGTATTAGCACATTTCAGTAAAAATAAGTTGTTCACTAGTCATATGAGAACATTGGTAAATAAATCGTTAAGCAAATATCCTGTCGAAGGAGTTATTTTACCTAGCATCCCGTCGAATGAACGTCTTGAACACTATACGCAAGCTTTTATTCTTCGTTTTCTTCCAGGTTTACCATTTATTCATAGTTCTAAACTTAATGAGCATCTGATCATGAGTGCGACGTCAGACGAAGACCCATCTAATGAAAGCGCCAGAGTGTGTTTACCACTTCTAGTAGCAACTATAGGTGCACTATTTGCAAATAATAGAAATGATTCAGAGCATCTTTACGAAGCTTCGAGAAGAGTGATACATATTTATTTGGAAAACAGGAAGATAATAGTTAACGATGCGCCATTGCAAGCTTCTCCGCTGATAAATAATATGTCTTTGTCAATGTATCCTATTTGGTTGATTCAATCTTTAACGTTGTCGATAATTTATGGATTATCTTCGGACAACGAAAGTAATGTCTTTCTTGTAATCAGGCAATTGAAAGCATTAAACTCCTTGGTGAAAAGCTCCATAAGGAATGGCAATCATTTTTATTTCTCCGTTGGTGCAGAAGAGCAGGAAAATTCCGCAAAGATGAAAAAAGTTCTATCTAAGAACTTGTCTAATCAGTCACTATTTCTGACATCGCGTAATGCTGACAGGGAGGTGTTATTCAAACACAGCCTTAGTTTTCAGCTGCAGATCAGGCTAATATTCGTTCTTTATCAGTTGAATAGTATCTTACACCTTTTTTACAACACGCCATCTACCTTGAGAGTGGATGATATGGGTCCTCTTGAGTTGCTTAATCAAACCGACGAACTTATCTGGGACTTCAAGAATTTTCAATCTTTCCAGGAGTTCAATAGAGACCATGAAAATATTTCGATTGAGAATTATCTATTTGGCTCTTGCGAGAGACCTAGATTTGGATCATTTGTTCATCAAATTGCTGACATGGGTACCAATAACCAGTTGAGAACGAACGTTTCCCACAATATATTGAAAGACAAAAGTAACTGGGGTATGACTATAATTCTCTACGGCATATACGATCTTAAGTACCGTGGGGATCTAAACAATGCGATTGCCTATGATATTTTAGAATTTCTTGGGCAGTGGAAATCCAATTATGATTATACCCTATCAGGCCATCTCAAGTTTCCTTCAATAGTGGCTGGTCAAACAAGTGGGGAACTTGTTTCTGAAATCCAAAGATTGCATTTTCATATCATTAAAAACTTAATAAAAATCGATAGTATATTCGATCAACAAGGACTAAAGGAGCGTAGCTGGCTAAGAGATTTTGATGCAACTAGCGCTAGCTACGGTCGATTATTGAAATCACTTGAAACATTTCCTCTTGATTTCAAGCAATTGGATTCTTTGTTGGATTCCTGTTCATCAACAATTATGTTGCTCGTATTTTCCGTTGACACGCCTTTTGATAAAGAGAAGTATTATGGGCTACAGTCTAATGTGAATGTTCGGACTGAACCGGCTGATGATTTCAGGTCTTCTGAGTCCTTGGACTTGACAAATAATATTTTTTACACTGTTCTGATTTTCGAGGTATTCAGTGTGTTATCAATGGTAGCAGTGTGTTTATCAAAGGTGCCTAGTCACTTGGTTCCATATTCGGAAGATACGAATCATTTATTGCAGAAGTTCTCAAACGTTCTTAATATTTTAGGTAAAATAGAGGCTTTGATGAAACAAAAATTTATTGAAACTAAGGTGGAGAATGAGTTTACGAATTTGAACTTGTATTCGTACAAAAGTGATGGAAAGGGCAATAGACCTAATGATTTGGAAAATACCTTGTATATATTAAAAATTGGTGAGCTCTTATTAAAATATCTCTGCGATACGCATATTAATGCTAGTATCTTCAGAAATTTAAGTGAGAACTTGGGACAGATGCGAAAAGAGTTAATTGGGATGAGTGCATGATTGTTGTAATAGATATCGCTGTCTACTTTTGACACTACTGGGACGTTGTGTATGTTGTGTATCATATATTTATTTATAGGTAACGAGTTTTAACAAAGAATATCATATCAAAATCAAAATATAGTATGGCAATACTTGTGTAAATTAGACTAGTCTTCTTGAAAGTGCAGAACCATATAAGCCGAGAGAAATAATTGAAAATAAATTAAGCAAAGAAGAGATCCCATGATAGATTCCAAATACCTTAGTTGCATCATGCATCTCTTTAGTTTCGCTTTTTTGGTCTTTTGCTAGCTTATGCCTTTCATTAATTACTTTCTGCGTCAATGGAAGCAACACTAAAAAATTGATGGCTCCACATAAACCCGACGTTGACAATAGACCTGCAGTGAATGGGCATAATTTTAATGGCGAAGTCAACGCCAACAAAATTGGTAAAATAGCCTGACCAACAAAGTATATTGGGAAGACCTTATTTTGCAAATTTCCAAATTCTTGCTTGGGTAAATATTTGAAAGCGATTGGTGAAAGTAAAAAAGAATGGAAAATTGATCCTCCGAAATTTAAAGAATACAAGAACAAGTGGTAGGCAGCCCTGTTGTTTAACCCTATAATACTAAGTATGCTCATCTTGCGACTTATTGTATAAAATAACTTGATATGTACTTTTACATAAAAATCCTCCCTATTTTAGTAGCTGCGCGCGCTACAATTTCTCTATTATTTGAAAAATATTCGATAATGCGCCCATTTTGACATTCTCATTATCATGTTGTATCTCGAAAAACTGCGAGGGCTTGTTTACTAACCAAGTGAAGTCACTCTGTAGACCCAATGGAAATTTCAAGGCATTCAGTGACACACAATGCTTCTTAATTATAGATGTTTGCTCGTATTTCTTTGCAGCCTCTTCTGCGTTGTTCACAATGGAGGCAGGTATACCACACATTAGGGCTACATTCAATCCAAACGATCCAGGTGCAGTACCCTCTTCAAGTTTGTATAAAAAGGTAATATTCCTTGAACTCTCATCAATTAGAATGGCCATTCTCATAGGTTTCACTTGTGGATGTAACTCAAATGAAAGCCCCAATGAAACGTAATGTGTAGCAAAAAAACCTAAAGATTGAATATGGGTAGCTAAATGGTGAAGAACCGCTTCTGCGATTGAATAGCCGTCGCTGGAGGAACCACCTCTTCCCAATTCGTCCATTATTATCAAGGACTTTGGCGTTGAGCTGCTCAAAATTTTTTTTGTCTCCGCCAATTCAATATAGAAAGTCGATTTTCCTTGCATTATATTATCAGTAGCGCCTAGACGAGTCATTATCTTGTCTATAGGGGTGAGTTCAGCGTGTGAAGCAGGTAAGTAACAGCCTACTTGACTTAAGATTATGGATAAACTTGTTGTCCGCATCACGGTGGACTTTCCTGCAGCATTTGCACCCGTGAGGAGCCCTAAATTAGGATTTTTTCCTCCCAAAGACACATCATTTGGTATGAAATTATTACAATTGAGAAAGCAGGGATTCCTCATGTCTTTAAATTCTATGGATCCATCACAGGAATCAACAAACTTCGGTCTGCAAGAAGGATAACCAATAGCTTCGGATGTCTTTGTTAGAGCAAGGAGACAATCTATATTTGCTAGCTGTCGTAAAGTGACCATCCAAATATGGTAATTTTGATCAAATTTGTCATACATTCTATATTTCAAGGTATCACAAACCATCTTGTGGGTTTCTCTTTGTTCAAGTAATTCTCTTACTAGTTTTCTCACTTCAGGAGACCAATACCTTTTTACTTTTGAAGTTGAACCCATTTGTTGCCAGTCATGAGGGATATCCTTGATCCTACTAGGTACTTCGATTAAGTAAATCTCCTTACCGGAATCCTTATAACAAACTTCATTTGATTTAAACATTTTCCTGTAAATGCCTAAATGATCTTTTAGTTTGTTTTCCAAATCACTTAACTTTGTGGCTGAAGTATCAAATTCTGTATCAAAACCAGCCATAGGTATAACTTCATCGGATGCTGCTGCGATCCTGTCGAAGGAGTCTTCCCACTGTCTGATTAAGTCACTGAGATCATCAGGCAATTGCAGTATATATTTCAATAAAACCCCAGCTCCTCGAAAGCAAAAGCCTTTCATTTTAGAAACGACCGCAGATATTTTTTCGTAGCTCTCTATTACTTTAAGAAAATCCCTGAATCTCAAAGACTTTCCATGTACCCTAGCCAACAATCTTTCCAAATCGGGGAGACCATTTAATAGTCTCTCAACATAGTCCCTCATTTCAGTCCCTCCGTGCATGAAAAAGTCTACTGTGTCATATCTTTCATTGATGTCATTTACTCTGACAAGTGGATATAACAACCACTTTTTCAACATTCTTTTACCGAAAGGAGTTATTGCTCTATTGAGAAGCTTGAATAGGGTTCCGTTGTCGCTTCCATCAAAAGAGTTACTAAAAATCTCAAGATTGTTTAGAGTACTTCCATTGAGAACTAAGTGGGAAGATGAACTCTGAGAAATCAGGTATTCTTTCATATTACCTGAAGTCATGATACTTTGATCCAATTTTAAAAATTTTAGGTAAGATAGCAAACCTCCAAAAGCATTAAAGCCGCATTGATATAAGTCTTTGAAGTCGATTAAAAGCTTTGGAAAATTGCTATAGTCATCTAAATTTTCCGATTTATAATAGCCGCCTTTAACAAGATTTTCTAAGGTAGTATCGTAATCCCAAAATTCAGTGATCGGATTCAAGGTGTTCCATATATGGCTGCTATGGGCATTAAATTTAATTAATTTAAGTGCAAGAGGACTCAAATTATTCTTCTCGCTAAGGATTTCTTTAGGTTTTATTTGTGTGATCAAGGTTTCCAAAGCTGTGCATTCAGAATCGTCATTGAATTCTATTAAATTAAGCTCAGAGGTAGAAGTATCAACAAAAGCTACCCCAAAGGTTTTGGTGCCGTCATCCGAGGTATTCTCTTTCACGCTCAAACAATATGTAGCCATATCGTCCGTAATCATCTCTAAGTTAGTTAGAGTCCCGCCGGTTAAGACCCCTGATAATTCTCTTTTAATTATTTTCTCCTCTTTAGTTGAGCCGCCTCTCATTTCCTTGGCTAATAATGTCTCCTTTTGATCAACCTTCGCAACTTTATATCCATGGTTAATGAACTCTTTTGCCCAATACTCAAAAGACATCTCGGGTATCCCAGCTAAATTCATATTAGCCCTCCCTCCTCCAGCTATCTTAAGATCAAATTCGGTGTTCGCAATTGTGGCATCATTTTCATATAGTTCATAAAATTTACCTTTTTTAAAAAATACGACCGTGTCGAACATTTTGGATTTTACTTCCCAATATTGCTTCTCAAAGGGTGTGAATTTGGGCCACGCAGACAGAGGAATATGCAACGTACGGGAGTCATAATTTGGATCACCCACGGGTCTCTTTTCCGCATCCTTAATATCTAGTAACCAGGGATACCTCTCTTCTTCTTCTTTAGGAGTACTCCTCTTCGGTTTGCTTTTTGGTATTTCAGATCCTTCTCTTTTGGTAGAAGGGATACGTACAGGAACTTCTCCGGATGAAGTTGTGGCACCAAATTGCTCCGATAACTTCGAGGAAATACCTTCTCGTTGAGTATTCCCATTGTTAGGATTCACTTTCGAACTTGTTTTGGTTCTCTTGTTATTATTTCGATTATTCTTTTCTGGTTCTTCGTCGGTTTCACGATCAGACCAATCATTTTCGGACTCTGGGTCAACAAAATCTTCAATGCTGCCATCGGTGTCATCACTGACATCTTCAGGCTTGAAGTCACTTTCTTCATCACTGTCTATAGTCCGTATCTTTTTTTTATTTGAACGATTTACTTCACCAGTGTCCTCCTCCTCTTCATCGGACTCGGCATAGCTTATAGTCCTCTTCGATAGACTGCGCCTTGATAAAGGGCTCGACAGTTGCTGGAGGTGTTTATTGGCTTGGTGTTGTTTCTCCTCGTTTGCTTCTCCCTTTTCTACGGGGGACGAATTCAACATTACGCTACTCCCTTTATGCGTGATCGGCATTCCCAGTTCCGACGTGATAGGAGTATCTGTTTCCTCCGTATTCTCTGAACCTATGTCATCATTTTCCTTGTCACTATTGCCTCTTAAAGGCACCTCCTGTTCGTTCGATGTCTTCTCCGCTGGCTTAAAAAAAGACATCACCGACAGCTGCTTCATCTTCAGCCGACTGGCTGAAGAAGTAGGAAGTTTCCCAGTTTTGTGTGTTGTTGGCGTTCTCAACTTTGCAGTCATTCACAATGATGCTTTTTGATTATGGGAATAATTACCTTGCAGACTAATGGAGTTTTAAGTTCATAAAGTTCCTGAGACACGCACCAGGTCAAATCGCGAAAAGCGCGACTAGCAGCAAAAAACACTAACAAAAAAAAAAAAAAAAATTGATAGAAGCTACCTACTTTGATGTCTATGTATTTTAGTGTTAAAAGAAAAAAAAAAAACACCATATCTACATATCTTTATTTATGAAAAATTTGACTATGTCTATCGCAGCAAGAGAATCTTCCTTACTATCATGTTCACCTGTTTGAATATTCTTCCCTAGATATTTGAACGCCAAGTGCTTGAGGGGAAATTTACGAGTTGGACTTGATTTATGCTTCGGATATAGTATTGCTGTATCTATTATCTTTTCATGAATAATCCGCATGGCGTTCAAGTCATTTTCCAATCCATGACCTATTAAGATAGTGTTCATATCCATTACCTCCCCTAGTAGACATACCAGGTCCTCAAAGGTTAAAGCAGTCTCATCTATTTTCAGTATACCCGACCATTTTGTGTTAAGGTCAATGACTTCGCCTTTAGGCCTTACAAACACATCCAAAACCTCTTCACCGCTAAAAAAATCAATAGCAGAAACCCTTAAAAGTTCAAATCCTTTAGTTGTGAATCCCATCTCACAATCAATGCCAATTGCTTTGAAGCTATTTTTATTGCTCCCGAAAATATTTCTCGTTCTTTGAAATGGAATCGCAAACTGCATTTCTTCAGGTGTATCCCAGTAAAATACATGGTGATCGGCCTCAGTACAAGGGCTACTTCCTCCTTCTGTCTCTGCACCACAGCACTCATAGAACTTACCGAAGTCCTTCTTTGTAACTTTTCCTGGATGAAAACGACAAGTTATCTTACTCATCTGATCTTTCAAAAAGAAAGGACTCTTGCACCTTCTACAAATTCTTTGTTCAACAGGAGAAGTCGGCTGAGGAATATCAGTTATAAACCCATATTTTGTTAAAGTCTCCTTAGGGATTACCATTTGATCAAGTTTCGCCATATAATCATTTTCATTTAATCTCTTAACTTCCTTAGCCGTTTTTTCGGGATGTGATATTTCATGAATTTTTTTTCTTATCATCTGAGAGTATGTGTTAGGGGTGCACACTGTGCATACACGATACTCATCATCCATTGCTTTAATGTTAGGAAGATGTTCGTCCGGATGAAACCGCTTGTACATATCGGAAATAATTTTAATGAAATGCTTTCTTGTCTGTAGAGTGGCCGGCATCACTCCTTCGATTTCTCTAGGAAATACTAATTCGACGTCCTGCGTAACTTCCGTAGAGTCACCTTGAAGAAACTTTTGCATTCTTCCACTATACTCCCTATTACTATTGCTTTGTGAAAGTATTTCGAATTCATCCTCAACAGCTGCCTTCTTAGGCGTAGGATGATTTTCATTCACAAAGTGACCGACAAGTAGTCTCGTATTCTGAAAACGCTCCGCTCTGTTCACGTATAAGTGACTCACTGCTCTTGGTATAGCATAAGCAATATCCTTTTTGACAGTGTCATTATGACCGTGACCACTTTCATTTTTTCGGTCAGCAACATCAATACCGTTATTGGATTTCTTGTTGGGTTGAGATTCGCTATTTTCATCCCATTTCCTTTTCAGACATTGACTAACAGTATTCGGATGCTTAAACAAGCAATTGACTACTTTGCAACTTCCATCGTTCCTTAGTGTTGGACAAATGACATTCGAAATGCCCGCAAAGTTGCCTTTGAACATGTCATCATTCCATCACACGTAAAGAGCCCTATCCCTCAATGCTCATCTTCCATTTTCGTGCAAGCATCTGTTACCCGACTTAAAATTTTTCGGTGGGCTCATAACCATGAGAAAGTATAAAAGAAGCCTTACCTCGACGGCCTTTCACCTTTTTTTTCTTTTCTTCGTCGACGTACTTCATAGGATCATTTCTATAGGTCACGTCCCTCTTTGACTCTTCAAAAGAGCCACTGAATCCAACTTGGTTGATGAGTGAGATACCACTATACCCTCAAAGTGAGAATATTTAGCTTGTCCGTGATCCTAAGCGGTCCGGTCATCTAGAATTTGCCTTCGTCAAATGGTGGATTAACTCTGCACATTTTGAAGGAGCGATGATCTTTACCCTTTTCATCGATTTCTTCGGAAAAGATTGAGAAGGGTGGGTATATGTGGCTGTCTGACAAGTTACTATCTAGTGTTGAATTAGATAGTGACTTATAGGCATCGATCAGTGTTGGCGTCGACCATATATAGAAGTTTTACGAAAATACATGACGAAGAAAAAAATTTTTTTTTTCAATGTAAGTGACTTTTATTTCAAACTGCTTGAGGATATTCATACTGCCTATAATAATCGATTACTCTTCCATGGTAACTGTTTTCCCCTTCTATTGGCAAGTACGTCAAGTTGCGGAAGGATACGTCACCAAGAAACCAAAAGTCCGTGCAGTTCGTTTTGATGCTGCTGTTCTCATGAAAACTATGTTCTTCCAAATTAGTACTTCTTTCGTTTAATGCAGGACCTAATGTAGACTTAAATTGATCCAAACCGAACAATTTACTGCCCCTGGAACAGATATTTTGGAGCGATCTTGGACCCACAGATAACGTAGCGCGCTTATTTTTCTTCTTCGAGCGGAGGATTTGATTAGCTTCCCAAGTAGTGATCCCTCTCAGGATTTGAAAAGTCTGTAGAAATGACAACAACGATATCCAGACAAAATTGATGAAGTCGAAAATTACGAAGTTGGCATGAAAGTGGTTATAGCGGTAGGCAAAGCATAACGTTTGCCAAAACGAACTTTTTATGTTTCGATCACTCGTATCATTGAGGTAAGCCCTTTCTAACTTAGCAAAGTAGATCATTGACGTGTGTACAAAGATAACGATAATTAAAATTAGCAAATAAAGAAATAACACGAAAAGTTTATGGTTCCTGACACCAATTTCGTTATAAACCCAGGGGCAGTAGTGATCGTACTTGGCAATTAGTTTATTTGTGATTCTGGAATACGCTGACCTAATTGGCTTTTTCAGGTAATTTTCAATGCTGAAATGATCAAAATCATACTTTCCATCATCTAAAAGATCTTCAATTTGTCCGAGAATTATATCATTATCATTTAAACTTGGTATAATCCCTGGATTAAGGTTTGCCAATTTGTAGAAACTCCAAATCCACAATAAAATTGAAAGCGAGCCAACTGCAACGAGGAGAAAATGCTGACTGATGATCAAAGGAATAATCTTAAAAGACCAAATCAAGAAGCACCAAAATATCCCCGACGCAAGTATTCCAGCAAAAAAAGGCGATTTTCCCAACAGAGGTTCATCTGAATCATAATTAGGTATTATATATCTTTGCATGAATACGCTCACTAAAAATATTATACTCGAAATAAATAGTTTAGGAATTACCAAACCTGATCCGAACGAGCAAATCTTGCATATCATAGGCAAAGTTATAAAAGGAGTTAGCAAAGTAATCATCTTGGCAAATTTGGGATTGATTTGAGGAGGCTGAACTTGCCAATTTTCGTTGGGACTTCTTCTGCATTCTTTTAAAGCATCTAAAAATACGGGATAGCAATGAACATCTTTCGAAATATCAAAAGAACTTTTACCTTCTGTATTCGTCGCAAATATATCGGACTCGGCTTTAATCAAAACTTTGATAATATTTTTTTGACTTTTCATGAACGCCCAATGTAATGGAATGAAGCCCACTTCATCCCTTTTGTTAACGTCTGCACCGAACCTTAATAATGCTTTTACGCTAAAATAATCTCCCTGGTAAGCTGCCCAATGAAGATTAGTCCTTCCATGGCTATCGGTCTCATCAACATTCAATGATTTTATCAGTACACGCTGGTCGTTGCAAAATTTAAAAAGTAGATACACTATTAGCAAAATATTCGAGCTGTGTATTGCTATCTGCAAGGCGTTGTAGTCCTGGCGGTCTTTTAAGGAAGGGTCTGCTTTACCATAACGTATCAAATAGGCAACAATATATAACGCCCCAATATGACAAGCCCAATGTAAGGGTGTGGCTTCCAATTCACCCCCTTTTATATTCGGGTCCGACTTCGAACGGTCATTCTCTATTAAATACTTCACAACCGATAATCTATTATTAATGGCCGCCCAATGTAACCCCGTGATACCATCCTCAAGTGTGTCATTTGCTCCAATATTGCCTTCTGTTATCAAGTCCCTGACGTACTGTAAGTCGCCTTCTTGGCAAGCTCTCATGAAATTTTTTAGATCAAACGTACCATGGGAAAAGGAAGTCTTCTTTACGTAGTCTAAGTCTGAATTAGGTACTTCAAGCACTCCATCTGTAGACCCTAAAGTACTTGTATCTCCAGGATCTTCTAACTGAATGCTAAGGTTATCAGAAAATCTTCCTTGTCTCTTCGAATCGCTTCTCGTATCAATAAGAGTTCCACTTTCTTCTGAAGCTGCTAAATAATTTTTCAGGTTACCTTCTGCTTGTTCATCTGATCTTTTTGCTTCAACTTGATCGTTGCCAATGGCTGCTTCTGGAACGCCTGTCTTACCTACATCTGAGCTTCCCGCCATTGGGAATGATTTAACTTAGAATATTTTTATATACAATGACCTCAAGTAAATAGGACCAGACGAGGGAGATATATAGGTACTGCATGCAAAAAAAAAAAAAAAAAAAAAGAATCGCTTGCTTCTGGACAGTTATTTCTTCTCCAGAAGTGAAATCTTTCGATTCATCATTGGCTTTAGCGAAGTTTTATTTTGTGGTCTCTTCGATTATTTTGGCTTGTTTTTTCTTTTCTTTTTATGTCTCCTTTTAATATTACTCGCTAAAGACATGTTAAATGGATATATAAACGACGAGTTACCTTAAAATACAATGAAGTAGTTCTTAATAGCTTCGAATTACAGTGCTATTGCGCCTCATAAATATCTTCAAGGAAGCTTCTATTGTGCTAACAAAATGAAGGTCTAAACACCTCATGAAAAACATCTTAGAAAGCTCCCTGAGGATACTAGAAGTGCTTCAATGACAATATTTACTGAAATCCTAATCCTACTAACCGATCTCTGAGGCCACTTCAAACAGATATAAATGTGTCACGACTCCAATTGCTTACTAGTAAGCACTATATTTGTCCTCCTCTTCCTTAATTTTTACTGACTATATCCTTTGATGGTAAACAACGTTTATCTGTGTGAAGGAAGCACTCTTTAATAAATATCGTGTCTGCGAATTTCATGAGAGAACATCTCATGGTTGAGTGGTTTAAAGTTCCATTTCGACAAATAAAAAAAAATCTACAAAAAATACGCTGTTATCCAAAAAGGTTCTTCTTCAATATCAACTGCAACAAGATGATGGCACAAACAAAGAAGGGAGTGATTTATCCATATCTGTAGGTCACCTAGACTACTAGACATTTTTTTCTTTCAAACATATTACAAACAATTGAGGTTTTGCGAAAATTATAAGATTGATTTTTGTTAATTCTAACATACTACAAAACATTGCGAACAGTTAATAAAATAACTATTATCATTTCTGTAGCTTGTTTTCTTAAAATCAAATATATTTCTATCTTCCGTTCAATCTATGTTCTATAGTCCAGCTAACGTATCCATAAGACACTTATTCAGTTCCCCACAATTTATGGAAAAAATTGAAAATTAAAAAAATAAAAAGAAAAACCACTTTTACTCTCTTTTTAAAAAAAGTACGACACCATTCTTTGTAGGATTCTAAAGTACAGCCACTTTTCATTTCGAAAGCCTCTACCGTTAGAATTCAGAAGCATGAAAATATTCATCACATATGCTTCGTTTTCGCCAGCTGTCTGATTGACTTTGTATGATTATGATTATCTATACCTTTACCAAGACTCTCTGCTTGATAACTGTTTTTCTGTAGACTATCTCGAGAAGATGGTAAATATACCATATTGATAGGTGCTTGGATTGTATGCACTGACATATGGCTAGTTGGACTAGAGTTAAGTGAGCTAGTTGACGACGAAGAGCCCAGCAATAATTGTTTCACTTGAGGGTCAGTTCTATTGGGATCAAAGATTTGTTTACCATTAGATCTTGAAGACTTTTCCAGAATCTTCCATGTATCAGCGGTCATTATTTTGATGTCATGGTCTCTTTTTTCAAAATGCCTCGATAATAAGTTATAGTTTCGCAGATGAGGCTTAATTATGTTAGCGAAAATGAGACCTAATACTGGAATACATGTGAAAACTATTTCAAGTATAATATTTAGCATAAAAATGAACAATAAAACCAATGGTAGTCCGTTCTCTAAACTCCTTGCTAGTAAGAATAACTTAATGGACCAATAAATATTTATTAATGGGCCCACAAAGGGTATCATATTGGCTGCATCCGCAAGCCCAAAGACGATTCCTCTAATAGAAAACATTCTTTCGTATCTGTAAACTTTATTTCCGAATTGACGTAGAACAGCCTTATCATTTTCCGATGGTCCTTCTGACATTATTTCAACTCTAACCTCCTTCTTCCCGCTGCTTGAAGCTCGTAGCAAATATTAATACTATATCTTCCGTAGCCAAATATATTTCGCTAGCTTTATCTCGACTGTGATTGCAAGCCAGTGCATTCAAACAGAAGACCTTTATCAACTAAGCACCATCTCTTCCCCATAAGTTCATTTGAGATTTTTCCTCATCTGATAAGCATGTGACCTAATGCGCCTTTTCTTGTCCACCTAATTATGGCATTGATGATATTCCAGTGAGGATGGAAGTAGCTCGAATGCTTTTCAATGTGGCCCATAGTGTGCCTAGCTTAAGTATACGATTTGCTCTTAAACTTATAAGAGGCCCTTCGGCTTCAAAATCTCTAGTTCTGGATGATTTAGTTTCGCTGATTCACCAACATATTATGAAGACTAGGAATGAGGAGAGATTTGCTAGTCTAATAAAAGACCATGGTTTCGATGATAGCGAGCTGTCTGACGATGATGCTTTATCAAATATAGTGGGTAACACTTGTGAGGCTTGTCAGAGGTTGCCCGGTGGTTTTGAAGAAAACAAGGAAAACAAATACATACAAGAGAAGACGAATGCAGAATGGTTGAATTCATACGTAAAGGACCGAAATAATAGATTCAACGAGTTATTGGTGGTCAATTTGGATTTTGAAAGGAGAAAAGAACATGAGCAAGATGCGATAACTTCCCTATTACGCTTTATCAGTCTGGGTGTGAAAAAAGTACGACACTTATATTGGGAAAAGCAAGAAAAACCTATAACGAACATCACTGAGGAAACAGATGAACAGTTATCTGCAGACATAGATCCATTCTTATCTTTCGATACCATCGAAATCCAAGTTGGAGCGCTTGAACTAGCTGAGAAGAAAAAGCTCTTTGCTTTTTTAAAAGAAGAATTAGATACCAATAAGACTATCCCGGCAAGTGAGCGTCCTATCGATGAAAATTTAAGACTCTTACTTATAGAATGCATCAATTTGAGCTTTCTATTTTTCAAGGTTTCACTTCCAGTCTTGAAATTCTTGTACGATAAATTCATGACCGATAGCACAATTCTTATAAACAAGACAAATACCAATCGCTTCTTAACTTGGTTTATTGCCAATCTACGATCTTTACTGTCAAAGTTTGATCCACCATCCAGTGATCTAGACACTCTGTTTCAAGATAGTGGCCAATCTCTAAACCTAAATAACGGCTCTTTTTGGCCTTTTTTTCGCATCCAACGAGCACAGCAGTCCGAAAACAAGTCAAATTTGATTTCCGATTCCGGTTCATATGAAAGACTCTCACTATTTAAAGCAGCAGTTAAGTTTGCTGATCAGCTTTGACAGCGTTAAACTTCCATCACTCCATTGCGGGTCATGTTCCTTCTGAATATAGTTTGCATTAACTCCTAGTTAATGCTGGGTTATGCGACTTATTGCATAACGCAAAGTCGCAATTTTCTTTTTTTTTTTTTTTTTTGTCGTTGCGCGTATGCCTAATTTAATCGGGAATTGTATAATGCGCAAAAAAAATAAGGAAGGCGCCAGGAGACCTTCCAATACGGGACACTGCAGGAAACAAAATCTATATGGAACGATTTATTTTATTCTAAGAAGGATTAGGTAATATTTAATGGTATATTTGTTAATATCACCCCCTATCTCTTATTACCCGGCCTACTCTCTTACGACCAACAATAAATAAATTAGAAGTTCGCTTTTTTTTTTTTTTCTGAGAATTTCAGAGTCACGCAATCCGGAATTTTGAAAATTCCTTCATAGACTTCCTCCTTAATATTGTTGCCACCGGGATAGGTAGTTGTCAACAAGGAGACGTTGCAAGCCTTCGATTAAATAGCGAGAGAACAGACAGTGTAATAGCTTAAATCTGGGCTCGTAAACGAGAGTACACGCAACTAATCTAATAGCTCACTGTTGTTCCTTTTGTTATAGGTGGTTTTATAAGAGGGTTATTCGTATTTTGTCTAAATTCTGACACCTTGATTGGTTGGTTCGGAAGAAAAAAAATTTTTAACATCACGAGTCATTTCACGTGATACTTTTTGTATATGATGGCCGTTACACAAATTTGTCGAGCTGCCCCAAAGAGGAGCAGTTCATATGACCATGTTGTAGAGGTGGACAGTGCTCGAGAGATCAAGAAGTTATGTAGAGAGAAGAGTGCTCATGCAGCATTGGAGGAGTCGTCCTCCGATGGAGGAAACGATTCAACAGACGAGCAGACATCATATAATGCCAATCAGATTAAGGCAAAAAGAAGGGCTTCCTCGCACTTATCGCTTCCCCTGAATTTGGAATTGACAAAGGCGGTTTCGCAGTATAGCGATGATGATGAGGAAGACACAGCTTCTATCAAGCTGTTTAGTAGAAAGGGCAGTATTTGCAGCAGTGGCAGTCCAAGCCACGTTAGTAGCAGCAGTAGTGAAAACAGCACCCGAAGCAGAAACAATTCCGAAGCTCGGAATAACGCATTGGCTTCAGATAGAGTGACGCGTATAAGATGTTTTGAATATTTGGTGGGTGCTATAGATGAGGCCTGGGCTAGTTACTGTGATATGACGACTATGGCGGAGGATGAAGCTTTATCTCATAGTACTTGCGCTGATTCAACGGAATATCAGACGCCTCCAGAAAGCGATGACGAGAGTGCATCAAAACTATGCTTCGGATCCAAAGCTTGTCAAGGGTCCTGCTCGAGTAAAGGTTCTCACTCGTTGCAAACCCTTAAGGATCGTCTTACGAAGACCAAGTATTATTTGCAAGATCTCGTCGAGTCAGATGATTATGACGATATATATTCGTTTTGGAGAAGGTGGGATATGGTGAAGTATGCTACTATAGAATTAGTCGAGGATGATGACGACGAAGTAGTGGAAACTACTATTGAAGAGTTAGAAAAGGGTCGTCACTTTGTAAATTAGTATGTTTAAAAACGGGGTGTCACGAATAATTTACTTCTAATTAATTACAACGGGAATTACGATAATAATTTGTTCTCACTAGAGAGGAGTTATATTGATATTGATGAAAATGGGTTGTAAATAAATATCTATGTTAGGCTAACGTGTATACATATTTTAGTTATTTCGCAGTGTAGGATAAGGAATCTAGGATAGGTAATTCTGTATTTGTCAGCATGCAGTCTCACCTTTATTAACATTAATAAAGCTGCGATATCTTCTTCTTTCGCGGTATACGAGGTAAAAAATGACGAATCTGTTCAGTATTGTGTTTGCTGTTCCGTTGGAATGTGAAAGTTGTGTTAAATCTGTCTCCGGGGCCTTGGACAATATAAATGGTATCGATAATTACGATGTAGATTTGAAACAAAATACTGTGAAAACGCACGGTTCGGTAGCCCCTTCTGAAATTGTACGCGCAATTCAAGGTGTAGGGAAAGATGCAGTAATTCGTGGAACGGGAGCACCAAACTCAGCGGCTGTTTGTATCATGGAGTCTTTTGATGAAAAAGACAAGTCCACTCCTGTTAAAGGATTAGCTCGTATCGTGTCTGTTGGCGAAAAGGATGTAGTTATTGACTTGACCATGAATGGTTTGAACAAGGGCGTATATTATCCTTCTATACGCACATCAGGTAATTTGTCTCGTGCTCCTTTTTCCACAGGAAGGCTTTTTTATGAACTAGCTCCTGTAGATGTTTCTACTCCTGCTGACGAGTCTACAGTAATACTGTCACTTGGTTCCCTCGACACCTCTTCCAAAAGTAACTCATTCTCCGGGCAAGCTTTTCTCCAAGGTAAGTTAGATATAAACGACCTTATTGGGAGAAGTATGATTTTGTCCAGAATAAAAGATGAGATTTCACCCGATTCCTTGTGTGGGGTCATTGCTCGCAGTGCTGGTATATGGGAGAACAATAAACAAGTCTGTAGCTGTACGGGAAAGTCCTTATGGCAAGAGAGAACTGATTCTATACTGAAGGGCATAAGAACATAATAGTTATAATCGATCTTATAGTCACAACTATATAAGCACATTGGATATATATGAACAATTTCTCATTTCTGATTCTTAAGACTAGTCTGTATATTAGGGAAATTATTAGATCGAAAATTTATATATATCTAAATATTCATAAAGTAAAAAACTTTTTTTTACGAGGAACACTAAAATAAAGGATCAAGTGCTGTTGAATGATAGTGTCGGGGAGCGAAGTACGGTTATAATATTGTGACAGAGTTAGACGAGAATGAGCCAACCGTATTTATCACACAAGTCACATATTATAAGATTAATAGACGACCAAATTAGTCATGTAAAAGAAAAGAAAGCACTCAAATTGACCAACATAATTTCGACTTTTCCCGGAACACTATTATCAGAAATAATTGAATGCGTACATGAGTATCTCTACTCCTTTCATCCGCCGATTGAGTTGGAGAAATTGTCGTTACAAAATAACGAACTTGAGCAGTTACCAAGCAATATTAGGATCATAGCGTCTAAACTTAGGTATTTAAATTTACATAACAATAGCTTTTCAAAGATACCTGAAGTTTTGACTGAGATGCCCCATTTAGAGGTGTTAGATCTATCTAGAAACAATTTATATTTCATCCCACCTGGTGTTGCTCGCAGTCTAAGGAACTTAACAGTTTTATCCATAAAGGAGAACAAGTTTAAGTACTTGTCGACGTCGTTCTTGGAAATGACAAAGTTGTCGATACTAGATGTTTCAGAGAACCCTTTGGTTTTACCTACTCAAGATAAAATACGAAGTTTCAAGGAAAAAGCGACTGATAACAATTGGTTGAACAACCTAAAAAATTATTTAGTAGTAAACCTGCTGTTGATAGAGAGCAAAATCAGCGAGCAATATGATGATATCAGCGACGATGTATCAGGCAGTCGCAATAATATAGTTCCTAGATCTAAGAGCATCTCTGAGGTACGAACGAAAGCGTCTAGAGCAGCCAAAAGAATGGGTTTGATTATAAATAAGCCGGAGGATTCTCTCAAGTACGTTAAGTCAGGAATTCAAGATGCAGATTCATCGGGAGCAGAAAGTCCTATTTCGGTGGCATCAACATCAAAGCATCAACATTCAGGAGCCGCGAATGCTCAAAATCCAAGTGAGCCGCCGTCTAAGCTCTCGTCTTCGCTGTCTATATCTAATGATACTTCAACAAATATCCAGGGAAAGCCAAATTTTCGAAATAGGTCCAACACTTTGAAGGAGATTAATAATATTTTGGAAAAAAATGACAGTCTGACTACAGAGCATAAATCTGTTGCTTATTTCAGAAGACTTTCAACGTTGGAAGAATTGCCAACTGATGAGATTCGCGGTAATCGTGGTGATTACTATGATAATAATCTTTCTAATGAGAAAAGCGATGCAAACCTAAAAGTGAACAAAAATCTTTCCCAGTCTGTTACTGATGAACGAGCTACGGATGAGGAAGGATCTGAGAATCGGTTACCTATCACATCTGGTAAACCAAGTGCGGGTTCAGGATCTCATTCAATTCCTAAAAAAGAAGTTTTTAAGGAAAGCAGACTTTTGGAAGCAAATAGTTTCCGCAAAATTGATAATCACTCGCTCATGACTGCTTCGAGAAAACTCTTGTTCTTGTTCAGTGAAGTCCATTCGTCAGTTCGGCGTTTTAGCACATTCTTTGTGGACAAGAAGGTCACTCTCAGAATGGTAATTAGCTTACATTCCACGAAATCTACAATAGATTCATTAGTGGAGACATTGGAGCTTGCAGAAGAAAACGGTGAGAATATAAATCAAATATATTCATCTTTGAATTTGTGCATTACGTCATTTCGTTCGATAATGAGCCTTCTAAGCGAGTATTTTTCTGTTGCTGCAATAAAGATAGATTCCTGTTTCATTAGAATGCTATATTTGACACTCTATGGTGCATTTCACGAGCTCTATAATTCTTACAGAATTTTGGCGAAGGCTCCTCAAAGAAATTTGAATTTGAGACAGAATCTGCCTTTTAAAATACCGAATGTTAATAATTCAGCTCCTTTGGATTCTAAACAACCTGGTGCTAAACAGCAGCATATGACTGTTAACACAGATATCAACAATGACCTCAACGAGATAGATGAAAAACTTTATGCTGCTCTAGAAATTGCTACATCAAACGCTCAGGTTGTTTTCAGTGAATTAAATAAAGCCATTTCTAAAGGTGCTGTTGCGAGTGCCACGGGAAACCCTCCGAGCTTTCCTTCTATCAGCCCTTCTGTGGCCTCTAAAGTCAAAGAATTGACTAGTATTTGCGTCTTGTCAATGGATATTACTAAAAGTCTAAAACAAAAGCTCAATACAGTAAGGCAAGACACTTCCTTATCAGTTAAGAAGGCTTTTTGGGATGATATAAATTCATTTCTAAAGTCAATTATTCAAACTTTCTCAGCTGTCAAGTCGGTGATGAAGGATATGCCCATTTTGAATGAAATCCGGAGTTCGATGGCGACATTGTCCAAAGATACAAAAGATGTTACTATTTTACTCGAGGTGTCTTCATACAGATCAATGTCGTCAGAAGTCTCCCAATCGCAGGCTGGGTATTTCCTGCTTACTCCTGCTTCAGCGTATCCCGTTCTACAAGGTACCCAATCGATGTTACCCCAGGCTGCATCTGTAAATACGCCACCTCAAGTGCCTACCCTGAGAAATATTTCTGCGGGAGCTACAGGGAATGCTAGTCGTACACCTGCTTATCAGGAGACACCAGCTCCTGTACAAGAAGTATTTAATTCCGGTTCTTCTTTACTGGAGACTAGTGGTACATCATTTCAATTTTAGTGAATGTTTTATTTTATTTTTTTAAGAAGCGTCAAATCTTTTGAGGGTTGCCATCGAAGAGAAGAATCGTAGTTAATAACGTAGATAAGAAATTTTAGTTTATATACAGGTTAGACATTGAAATTTTTATCACCAGAGGAATCCATAATTGATGTCATCTAGACTATAATTCAAATAAGTTAGAGAACATGACCATTGAACTAGAGGAACCAATTTACACCACTGATAACATCCAAGTGTTAAAGGACTTATTTGGTGGAACAGTAGGTGGAATAGCACAAGTGCTTGTTGGTCAACCCTTTGATACAGTCAAAGTCAGACTTCAGTCGGCTCCCAAAGGAACTTACAGTGGTACTTTGGATGTAGTTCGAAAGCTTATTTCAAATGAAGGGTTTTCTGGTTTTTTTAAAGGCACGCTTATGCCTTTGGTAGGAGTGGGAGCCTGTGTCTCAGTTCAGTTTTCGGTCAACGAGTATATGAAAAGACTTTATCATCAAAATTCGGATAAGAAAACCTTGTCCCTACACGAATATTTTAATTGCGGTATTGTAGCCGGTTTTTCCAATGGTTTCTTGGCCTCCCCCATTGAACACGTTCGTATTAGATTGCAGACTCAATCAGGAGTAAAAAGAGATTACGCAGGGCCCCTTGATTGTTTAAAGAAAATCTACAAAGCGTCAGGATTATATCACGGTATTTTTAGGGGTCTCAGTTCAACCTTGTTTAGGGAAGCTTTCGGTTTGGGAAGTTATTTTGCCACGTATGAGTACTTTATTAGCAAAGAAATGCATAGATATCAAATTGAAAGAAAAGATATATCCAGTTGGAGGCTTTGTTTGTTCGGAGCGTTGTCTGGCTATAGTTTATGGCTAGTAATTTATCCAGTTGATGTAATTAAGTCAGTTATTCAGACGTCACCATTGACCAAGAAGTCTTCCTTTGGGACGACTTTTAATGTAGCCAAATTTCTTTGGCAAACTTATGGTTTAAGAGGATTCTATAAAGGTTATCTTGCTACCTTGTTGAGGGCTGCCCCTGCTAATGGAGCAACTTTTGGTGCTTTTGAAGTTACAATGAGAATGATCAACTGAAATCAAAAAAAAAAATCTAATATGTCACGCATTTTCATCTGTTCCGTCTTGATCCTAATAATTAATCTGAAATCTAATTCTGGTTATCCAGTCAAATAAGGCAGCAATATAGAATGACTTTCTCATAGGATAGTGGGCTGTCTATACATAGAATTCGTATATATTGCGCTTTTCTACCCAAATAAATTTTAAATACAGCATCTCGCGTTTCACGTTTAGGATTTACTTTAATTATTCCAACTATGGTTACTCCAACAGTATTCTTGGTAACATTTCTTGCATTGTTGAGGTATTGTGAAATCTTCTTTTAATGTTACTAACCCCGTGTCTACTCTATCAAAATTTCTCTTCATAATTGCACAGCTGACGCAAACAGAGAAAGAAGTAGAATTCATTTCGGTCGCTAGGTTGTATCCATTTTCTACCATTGATGACGCCTCGTCATGAGTATAGCTCAATTGAAAGGTTGACGTGTTAGATAGATAGGATAAGTTCGTATTAGCAATGTAAACGATAAGAGGAGGCAAGTAGTGGTTATCCAGAAAATCATATGAAGAACCAAGTGTTTTCCTGTTACCATCCATATTTGGATAGTCATCAAATAAATCGCAACCTAAGAAAAGAGGCCGTTTATTTAATTTTAAATTAATCAAAGTATTAGGATCCGGGACGAATGGGAAAATAGATTTTGTCAAAGCACCTTTTTCTTTGTCTATGACTGTTCTTTTTTTCAAGTTATACTTTGGAACTATGAGTTCGGAAACATTATTGTGAAACCTGTTCATGGATTGTACTAAAGTGGTACCATTAGGATAGTTAGAGAAGTCTGAAGTCATATCATAAGAAAAAATAATGTCGACTTTTCTGGCTTTTTGTAGAAAAGGTTGAAAGGGGATATTTTGACCGTCTGAGCCTCCGTCTGTGAAATATAGGTGGGAATGTCCTATGATATCGTCGGTGTCGCTTTGTGAACGATTGAATTTAAAAAAAGGGTTTGGAGATAAAATACTGTAGTCAGGGTGTGTCTGCGGGTGTTCGAGGGATTTGTAATCGGAACTCAAGCCAATGGACTGAAGCAATGTGTTTACTGCGTTCGAAGTCTTCAATTCTATTTTGAAAAGCACTTGATAAAGACGAATAAATACGTGATTAAAAATGCACGAAGAGGTTGCGGCTAAGAATCCAACATTGTCAAATCCATTTACACAAGTGAACCCTCTATAATCTCCGTCTTTTTCAGCAGGTGTTCCATCGACTAGTTTCGTACCTAAGTATTTTACAGCAGCAAAAGCGTTTAGGTAAGAATCCCAAGAACCGAATTCATATGGATTAAATTCGAATAAATAAGAGTTTTTCGATGTCTGTTTTTGATCTGGTGCTTTTTCAATAGCACAGATAACAGGAAATGGTTGCTCATAATTCTTGAAAGAACTCAACTGGGTCGCTGCCGTCAAAGTTGCACCGGGTGATCTGGCAGCGCGGTGGAATATTCTTCGTGCTAGTGCTCGTCCCCAATAGTCTGTCAAAGACAAAAAGAAACCTGCCAGTCTTTTCGCTCTGACTTCAATAATCAAATCCTTGTAGAAACTGAAGACTTCTTTCAAAGATACTTTTTCCAGATCTCCCGTTGTTTCACTCGAGTTGTTTAGATGGATGAAGCTTTGATTTTTTAAAAAAATTGGTTTAATTAACGAACTGAGTTTGGATATTTCAGACCCATTGTATATATTATTTTGTCTACCTATATTTAGACGTTGTAGCAACGATTGAACAAAAGTGTGACTCTCCCTTGTATTTTTTGAATTAATTTCCGGGGTCCGCTCTTCTTTTTCGCCTGGCGACAATGATTCGTCGTTGAATACATCCCCTTGTGGCTGCGAGTTGGTAGCGTCGAAATCTGAAACCCCTTCTAGTAACCTTTCCTGCAAGGCCCAGTAATTCTTGTCATCTTTTGCATTTCCTATGGGCTTGAAGTCGTTAACCAAGGTGCTCATAACTAACCATGATCCTCCCGAAATACCTCCAAGATATAAGGTTGCTTGTAAAAGGCCTCCAAGATGTCCCTTCTCTTGAGATCCCGATGTTCTTGAATCATAAGCCGCAAGTGCACCACCTCCTGTCAACATAGCTCTATAACCTCCTCCGGAGATTGCTGTTGCAATAACAACTGGCTTATCCAATTGTTGCAAAAAAGACCTGTGGTCGAAATCCTCTATTGAATTTCGGTCAAGTAGCTTTATGAGTTCCCTCTGGGTTCTTCGAGCCCTTTGAGTGATATAATTTTCCTCCTCCAGGGATAGATGCTACAAAGTCAGTAACGGTCGGGTCTTGTTCCAAGAAGAGTTATTTCATACCTGTGCCGCCACCCTTACAAGAGCGAAGGATGGGCATTCGACCTGATATGGTGCATAAGAAATGTTCCAGATATATTTCAGCTTTTTAAAATGACTATTGATTTCCTTACCTTCGGAAACAGGCTGAGACTCATTAGGGTCAAGAGAATTCAAGTTTTCCGTTGAATTGAATTTAAGCAGCCTCTTAAATACATTCCCACATGAAAGTATAAGACTTAGACAGTTCACAAAAACCAACTGATTTAAATTTATTTTCATTATTTTATTATGCATACATAGATTTTAAGAATTTATTTTTATAGGTTTCATTATTATCAGCGGCTACTTCGGCTGCAAAAAATAAAATACATGGAAATAAAAATTTATACCATTTCGCGAAAACAAAAAAAAATTTAAATTTTTAAAATAACATTAAATACCATGTAGATTATATATATGACCAACTATACAGTAATAAACAAGGGAGAGAGTGAGATCATACTTAGACGTCCTCATCAGAGGAAACGTAAGCATCACCTAATTCCTTCTTCTTCTTCATTCTCTCCTTCTTCTTCTTTCTTAATTCAGCAGAAGATAACTTGGTCTTCTTCTTACCAGTTGCAATCTTATTACCCATGGCATCAAACTTGTCTTCCTCATCTTCCTTCTTCTCCAATCTTGGACCAGAACCTTGACCCTGAACCCAGTTGTGTCCTGATGGAGTCATTCTACCATTCAAAACAGCCCAAACTTCCTCAGTCAAGTCCTTTGTAAACTCAGCAGAGTGTGTAATGATGATAACACCACCTTCGAAAGCCTTCAAAGCCTTAGACAACGCTCCCAAAGAGTCACGGTCCAAATAGTTAGTTGGCTCATCTAAAACAATCAAATGGGGTCTTTGCCATGTACAAGCAGCCAACACCAATTTAACCTTTTGACCACCAGACAAACCTCTAATTCTAGAGTGGGTAACTAACTCTGCATCCAAACCCAACATGGAACAGTGCTCTTCGATTTCCTTTCTAGTCAATGGACGGAATTGACCAGATGCCAATGCCTCCTTCATATCAACTTCGGAAACCATCTTAGAGTGTGAATCCATAAGTTCACCTCTTGGCAACCAGGTGTTGTCGACTGACATCATTGGAACCCATCTTTCACTCTTCATTCCGATGTTTTCACCTAAGTACCAGGAAATTTCATATTCGTAAGAGTTCTTGAACTTTCTTCTGGAGTGAATACCTTGAATCCTTCTTGGGGTACCATCTATCTTGAAAATCTTATTCATGGAAGTCTCATCACCCTCATTGATTTGTCTGGAGGCTCTATCCATAGTTTCTCTATCCTCACCTGTGTGGAATCTCCATTGGATGTACTCCGATGGAGTCTTATCTAAATGGTTATCAATATGAGCGAAGGCATGTTGTTTAATATATGCAATACGACAGTTCTCATGAACATAAACTTCACCAGATGTTGGCAACAACTCACCAGTCAAAACATTAATCAAGGTGGACTTACCAGCACCATTTGGTCCAATCACAGCAATTCTAGAAGACAAAGAACACTGGAAAGTGATGTCCTCAATTTGTGGCTTCGAAGTGCCTGGATATTGGAAGGACATGTTAGAAACCTTCACAATAGCCTTTTGTTTGGTCTTTACACCTTCCAAGAAACCTGGCTCAGGGAACTTGAACTCCAAGTCAGAAGCTCCTAATTCAAAGTAAGATTTAGCAGAAGGAACCTTCTTGACAAACTCACTTAAGTTACCCTTGTATTTTCTTAATTTGAAGCCTTCGTAGTGAATGATGTACTGAACAACCTTATCCAAGAAAGCTGTGTCATGCGAAACAATGATAGATGTAATACCACATGTTTGCAAGTAGTTGGTCAACCATGCATTGTTGACAGTATCCAAATGGTTAGTTGGCTCATCCAACAACAAGATGTCTGCATTCTTCAAAACAGCTCTTGCTAAAGCCAACTTCATCTTCCACCCACCGGACAAAGACTGGATTGGCATTCTTATCATTTCATCGGAAAATCCGAACTCTTGCAATTTCTTTTCAACAGTGTCTCTGGTCAAACCGACTTCACCATCTTCAATAACGAAGTCAATGACGGCAGTTTCAGCATGAGTTCCATCAATATCGTGCTCCACATACACGGTCTTACATTCTTCTTGTGTTGGGAAACCTTCAACTTGACCGTTAGCAATAGCTCTCATCAAGGTTGACTTACCAGAACCATTAGGACCCATCAAACCGTATCTTCTGTTTCTCTTCAACCTAAGTTGCGTCCTGTTCAACAAGATCTTAGCACCATAAGCCAAAGAGAACTCACAGTTACATAAGTCTTCTCCGTCATCTTCTTCATCCTCAAAAGTAGGTGGTTCAGGAATGTTCTCAACAGCTCTCTTTCTAAACTCTTCGATGAGCTCCTTGGATTCCTTCTCGTGTAAGAAGATGGTACAGAATGGAAGCAAGTTGGCTGTCCAGGATTGTTCATCGACTAATCTTTCATCAATCAAGTCACCAGCAATGGCAGCAATATATTGCTTGGCAATATCAAATCTAGGAGGAATATCTTTGCCCTTCAACAATTCACTGAACACGCCCAAAGTAACAGGAATGTCACCTGCAGTAGAGACTTCAGGAACAACATCTCCTTCTTTGACATCACCGACTCTTCTCAAAGTACCCAAGGCTCTGTTGGTGACACCACGTGCCTCAGGGTCAGCAATGTTGGCAAAGTTGTTCTTCAAAGCTGGTAACAACTTGCTCATAAATGGAGCAACAATTTGAGGGTCATCTACCAACTTACACATGTTGTCAACAATGACAGCAGCTTTACGCTTGATGGATGTATCACGCTCAGCAAAACCTCTGGACAACAAAGGTTCCATGATTGACATAGTAGCCATAGTGACTTCAGAAACAAAAGTAGTAGCACCCAAAAGATGAACTGTTTCTGGAACTTCACTTGGTTTGGCGATACACTCAATCAATTTTGGAATAAATTTCTCTATATCCTTGTTGTCTATAGTTTCAGTAGATTTGGTCATAGTTTCGGTAGCCGTTTCCTTGACCTCTTTCTTGGTATCCCACATAGCTTCCGATAACACTGGAATTAATTCAGGCATTCTCAAAGCAATAGGTTCCTTAGCTGTATCCACTAGTTGACCGATTGCCTTCAAGATAGCTACCTTTTCTGTCCACTTGTTGGTACTAGTTAAATTCTCCAATAACAGTGGCAAAATAGCCTTGACCGCTTTAGGAGTGATGGCGGCGGCGATAGCATGCAAAGCATTTGAAGCTGCCGTAAGCACGTCCTTGCTTTTATCTCCCGCCCTGGCGGCGATATCGGAGACTAAGCTGACGACATATGGTTCCACAGATGGCGCTAAATCTCTAGTAGACGAGATATATTCATATGCCTTCAATGCAGCAAGTGCTGTTTTTTCATCTTTTGATTTGATTTGCTTTTGCAAATCACGGAAAAACTCCGCTGGAACATCGTGTTCAACAATGCTAGAGTTCAAAAAAGTCGACACATTGTGAGCAGCTGCATCCTTATCATCAGCTACTTGCAACTTGCCTAACAATTCCGAAAGGACCTCCTCTGAATATTTGCTCTCTTTGGCAGCACTCATATTCAGTAGTACAACTATGGCTATAAAAAAAGAGTTAAAAAAAAGAGAAAAGATCTTCCCTTTTATATCGGCAGAAAAAAAAAATTTTTTTCATTGATGCGCATCTCCCAAAAAGAAAAAAAAAATAAAAAAAAAAAAAAGAAAAAGAAACAAGAAGCTTTTTATTTGATGATGGAATATACTTAGTTTTCTAATACCATATTTTCTTATTCTGCATAAGCGGTATAAGCTTACGCAAAAGCAGTATTAGAATTTTTGACTACTTGCGACATGCTCAGCATCAATGGTATAGCTCTACTAGCTCTGAATGATAAGAGAGAATATCAGCTTACCTAAACCTTTTGCTTAGGCATATTCTGACTGCTTTCCAAATTCAAAAAAAAAAAAAAAAGAAAAAAAATGAAATAAGCAGGTAGGCAAACAAAACTGTTAGGGTGGGTAACGGCTGCGAATTGTGTTTTTAATCATATGCAATATTTTGCTACTTATTGAAACTTAGGTTTATTGAAAATTTTCAGCTGAACTCCTTTTAGATCAACCTAGTAACTAAATTTTATTTTTTCGTTTAACTAAATGATACGGAAAATTTAGTTGATAGCCTACTTCATGAACTTTACATGTTTCAATTGGAGAAGGAATATCTCGCGCTCGAAATTTGGGAATTGAGTGCTAATATTTATCGAATTTTGTACCAAGAAATACGAACTAGATTTCATTCTCTCCCAATATGTTCTTCAAGGTAGACTTGTATGCATGAACTCTTCAAGTTATTCAAAAATACGTATGGCATTCAGGGACCTAGAAATGAAGTAAATCGTTATTTGGACGAACACGTGGTTTTATTTTAACGGACTAAAAGTCAAAGTTTATAAGCTGAATTTGCCAGTAGAAGCGCTAGAAGGGGTAATCGATTCCAGACAGGATTGGTATTTTACTCAATGATTGCCAGTTTTGTTTACTGTCGTCCTTAATGAAAGTCTATCATACATATACGTTTCGTAGTCTCCTGGTAGAATATTTCCGGCCTACACTGATTATAACTGTCGTTTGAAAAAGAGATGTGAGTATTAATTTCTTTCATTTAGTTACACTTGGTCTTATTGGACAGCCGGATTGCTTACTAGCTCACTCTTATGCACTTGTTACCTACTAACCCACTTATCTAGATACCACTTATCACACTAGACATCTTTCTTACTAAATGGTCCTCTTTACTAGGAGAATAGCTTTTTTTACTTCCTCTCTGGGACTCTTTCGCTGGCTCTCATCCTTAATCTGGTTTACTTAGCCAACTAAAATTCTATTGACTTGCTGTTGTCCATAAAGGCCATGAGTATATAAAGACTCAATCTCTTCAAAGAGAATGTTAGGAAACGTGTACGTATAAACATTATACTAGTCTCAGAATAGTCTCAGAATAGTACACAAAGAGTACATGAAACACTTAGTGAAACATAGGGTTATGTCATCACCATGTTTCACGTAAGTAACAGCAATGTTCTGCAATATTATAAAAGGGCAGGGTTAGGACCTACCTTATGGGTTCTAATAGTAGTAA
>JAJLZR010000053.1:54320-116143 GCA_030572315.1 [Candida] glucosophila | reverse complement strand
CCCACATCAGTACACCCACATCAGTACACCCACATCAGTACACCCACATCAGTACACCCACATCAGTACACCCACATCAGTACACCCACATCAGTACTTTTCAATGCCACAGTTTTGCATAATTTGGTAGTATTTACCTCGAAAACCTTAGTCGTGTTAAGTCAAACTTAGAGAGGTGACATAATGCAGCATTACTATTGGTATGTCAAAATTTGTTGCAAATGGTGCAAGATTTGCACCAGAGAGTTAGGTAAATTTTTTCTTGATTTGAGCCACAGAAATTAAAGACTATCCTGCTTAACCATATGATATGTGAAGCTAATTTTTTCTTTTTTATCTCAGTACTTGATAAGTCATTAATGAGTTTGCGTTTCAGTAAGGTTTATAGGCATGCCTTAACCCAAGCCATTATTCTTGGCTTGTTGTCATTTACACAACCAGGCATTTGGGATGCTATTTCAGGAATGGGTGCTGGTGGTTTAGAAACTGTCGAAACAGCTAATGCATCGCAAGCTATAACCTTTGGATTGATGGTTGTCGTTTCCCCTTTCTTCGCTATTTTTACTAACAAGTTAGGTGTCGAGCCTGTTATTAGCTTTGGTACAATTGGCTTCGTGTTCTGGTCAGCCGGGCTTTACCTAAACTCTAAAAATGGCACACAGTCTTTGATTATTGCTGGAGCAGCAATATGCGGCGTTACTGCCAGTGCTTTTTGGATTGGTGAAACTACGGTTGCTATATTATATCCTCAACAAAGCGAGAGAGGTTTATTTATTGGTATCTGGCAAGCTATAAATAAGATAGGTAGCTTGATCGCAGGTGCTATCACATTAGCTTTAAATATCAACGACAATAAGGGTGGTAAAGTTGGACTAAGTACTTATATTGCATTAATAGCAATTCAATGTTTGGGGTTCCCGCTATCGTTTCTTCTATCATCTCCAGAGAAAGTTAGAAGAAGTGACAATAGTGCAGTGAAGAGTAATATTAGAAATAAAACTTTGAAGGAAGAAGTCGTTTTGTTTTATAAAGTTCTACAGAAAAAAGAGACTATGTGTTTAGCACCAATTTTTCTTTCATTTGCTTGGTTTAATACTTGGCAATCCAATTACACAACCCATCACTTCTCTGTTAGAGCTAGGGCTTTGAGTTCCTTTCTCTCTGCAATAATTACAGGCGTCACTGACATTTTTTCCGGTTATGTATACGATTTAAAATACTTCAAACGGTCAACCAGGATTAAGTATTCTTGGACTATAGTTGTTATACTAATGACGGGGTTCATAATATTCAGTTTGGTTGTACAAAAAGGGTTTGACTCAAATCCAGAATCAGGTATTGATTGGAGTGGTAATCTTAGGTTTATAAGAAATTTTGTCCCTTTCCAAGTTTTCAGAATAAGTAAAGAAGCCCTCCCTGTTTGGGTTTATTGGGTTATTGGAGCTTATCAGTTCCGAGCTGAAGAAATTGCTTACGTCTCTTCTTTATTGCGACTGTTGGAATCTCTTGGTGAGTGTTTATCATTTGTTGTAGGAGCAGTAAACAGCAATGATATGATTAATTTGGCTGTTTCTGTGGGTATTTTTTACTTATCAGTCCTCCCTGTCACTTATGTTGTATTACAAACTGAAGACAATCAGGCCGAACACATAAATCATGTGAATGACACGGATAAACTAGATCTCTATAAAGAGCAGGGTGTCAATGACCAAAGCTACAAGAAAGAGAACATAAATGTCAAAGCTGTGCAAATTTAAGCCTTAGAAAAAGAGAAGGACGTCTTCATAATCGAATTAGTATAATGAAATAAGAGGCAAGTTAACACACTAGTGACAACTATTGGGCTTCTACAAATTTGTGCGCTTTTTGGTTAAAGATGAAATCATCTACATCTTTAACAAGAGTGCTTGCATATTTGCTAGTATAGAATTGCAAGCACGTTCCCTTTCTTTTCATGATATTTCCTTGAAGTTCGCACCCGATGTCTCCAAATACCTTCACGTATTCAGCAAAGATTGAAAACGCGAAACTATACCGACTGGATGGGCTGGATTATAAAAGTTGTAAGCCAAATCAAAGCATATAAAAGCAGCTTAAATAAAATAGAGACGCAAAACAAAAAGAAAAAAAAAAACAAAAGTTTGCTTCCCTTATTCTTTAAGAATTAACAAAACTTGTAGAATTTTCGAAAGACTTATTGCTCAGAGCCATTTTTTTTCAAACGGCCGAGTTTGAAAATTTTAGGAATATAATTAGAACAATTAGAGAGCAATGCTTTATTGATTATTGAAGCTGTCAACACTATAAAGTAGGCCAGCAAATGTCCACATTTGGTAATTCGCCGGGGCCATTGTATATATTACTAATCGTTGCCTGTTCCGGCAACAAATAACGATTCGTGTGAATACCGATTTTAGATAACTCTCTCCATTGCTGTAAATTCTCATTTTTAAACCCATGGGCGGCGTCTGCGTTCTCCCAGTGGCCCTTAGAAAAAGCAATAAAGGTAGTGACTGTTTTCATGTCGATGTCAAGTACCAAGGAGACTATTGTTCCTGTCTCCTCTAGCCAGTTCATTTGCCAAAGATTTTTTCTTATTCTCTGGTAGTACGCAGTTTGATAGTTCAATCTACCAGCCATGGGACCACCAGAAATTTTATAAACAATTCTTTCATCATTAGGTACATAAAATTCATAATCCCAACCGTTTGAGTAAGTGTAAACGAAGTGCTTATTTTTTACTTCATTCTCGAACTCTTCTTGAGGAACCGGTCTTCTTATCTCCCCTACTAAAGGATTATAAACTTCTTCCATACTCATTCTTGCATAAAAACAATGTTATCGAAATTATTAACCTGGACTCAGTGATATCTAATACCGACTAAGGTTTCCTAATAATCAAAAGAAATGCGATCACTTTTACAGGATATCGGTTAAGACTTCGTCATCAGATGATGAACTCTTGTGCGCGCACGTATTGTGCACATCTGCTGAACTCCACATTAACTCTATTGGCCATAAAGGATGTTATTTCTACTCCAGACATTCTTTCAATACATTAAATTGCATTCCGAAAACTGGTAGGTTTCATTTATTAAACACACTGAGGCAAATGAAGTTTTATTGCAGATGTAGACAAATAATGATGTAACGACAAAGAAAAAAAATTTTTTTATTACGTCAGTTTACTTCGGGAATACTCTCAGTGATTACTTAGATAAGTATATCATTCTTTGTTGCGCCGCTACATATAAGTTTTATTTACTAAGCTAGAGAAGTAAATTGATGCTTTCTTAATTCCGAGAACAAATTACGTCGCTTTTATAGACAAGCAAGGCAACATTTTTAGACAATGACTGCAACTTCCAAGAGAGCTTGTATTATAGTATAATACGGACATTTCGGTAACAATTATTCGACAAGTTTTTAGAAAAGGTATGCCTGCAGTAATTCTAAGTTTGACGGTGTTCTCTTTTTTTCCCTTATATAGAAAGTTTCCTGCTAATCATGGCGACCAGTATATCGTTGAGGAAAATTCTATGATACAAACCTAAGGAATTAGAGTATAATTCTTCTGATAAATAAATATTCGTGCTTGTAACGAAACTACTTTCGAACTCTGAAAATGTAATGATAGTGTGTGTTTCCTTCGTACCATAAGTTTTCTTCTAATCTCAAAAAAGGGCTAAAATAGCTTTCGTACAAAAAAAAAAAAAAAAAAACAAAGAGATCAGCAGAAAAATGCATCAAGCTTAGGATAAGCTACATCACATTTTTCGTACATTAAAACTACCTCAGGGCCTGCTGCTCTTAATAAATGTTATACCTCTATTAGCTCCATTTTCTGATATGTCCAGGTTGTCCAAAAATTCAACTAAGGTCTGTCTTCCAGAATTGACGCTTCACGTACTTTCACATCTTTTCCTACATCACTATGTACTTGTGGCAAATATTCGAAGACAAGTTCAGCTGATTAAAAAATCGAGTTAGAATTACCTGGGGAGAGTAGCAATGTCTAGTCCTCATGGATATCACTTTCAAGTAAAGAGTCAGTAGATTAAGTTTAAGATCGACGAATACATCAGTAAAAGAACTAATGCAAAAAAAGTTTAGGCGACTAGTTTAAGGCAATTTGATCTTCGGTGAGATACAAGATTGATCGAGTAACCTATCTTTCATACTTGAAAGCGCTATTGTGATGTTGCGCCCTAAACTTTGTCTAAGTCCTTTGCTGAGCGGAATTTCCTTCATATTAAAAGCAATATGGACAGTCTATGTGGGTTGCTAGAGTGTTGTTTTTTGCTTTGCATGAGGAAAGCTTTTGAATGGCTAACAGTTTACTTTGATATTGAATTATAATTCTAATTATGCCAACTCCTCAAGACGTACTTACCCGAAAGATAACATTGAGCAGACCTGAAGTTCAAATCGCTTGTATGAATTAATAACACGTTCGCCATTTCTAGTAGGTTTGCTCCATACCCAAGGGCTCTAGGAATTTTCAATCCGTAAGGGCTCTAATTTCGACGAAGACTACTTCTTTACAGATACTAATGTGACTGATGAAGTATTTACGGTTTATCAATATTGCCAATTTATACAATAACTTCAAGATTTGTTAATGGATTTGGAAGAGAAACTTTTTAGATCCGTTTTTCTATGGTGATCTCACATATATGCTCTAAAGGAATATCGCTGTGGCGCCTTGCCTTAAGTTTATTCCTGCGGCTTGCATTTAATTTTTATAAAGACCGTGCGTTACCTCGAACTGCAGTTAAACGCTAGTTGGAGACTTTCTCATGTGTATGGTAAGCTAAAACGACGATTTACATAAATAGGAGTCCTCACTTCATTATGTCCCTGGAGAACTTCAGAGAGTATAATGGGCTGACTAAGAGAACTTCAGAAATAAGAGGCCATTTTTTGAATTTTTACACCTTGAATCGTATTTATTAGGATTTGCGGGACCTCTTGGTCTTTGTCTAACAGTGAAAGAAGAAATAGCTATGTTTATGACCTGTTATATCTAGGTCAAGTCAGTGAAAACTTCTTTATGCCATTTTGCAACTACTCGTTAATATGCATGACTACGCACGCTACTAATTCTATGCAAGTCTCTCCACCTTTTTAAAAAAATATAAAAATATTAGACGTCCTTAAGGTATTTACATGGGCTAAATACAGTTTGAAGAATCCTTCTCAAGTAGCGTTCGAATTAAAAATACCTAACGGCATAAAGTAATCGAGGCAATCCTTGATTCTTTCTTTAATTAAATAGCAGTCGCAGAACCACTATGAAGGTGAAAATAGCTTAATCCAGCAAGAGAAGAATTATTCATGTAACTAAAACACATGCCCGGCTCATGCGAAGGCGTAAGAGGATTTCTGTCTCACTATGTGGCCGTACTGAAAAAATAGAAACGGAACTGGGATAAGAACCGCAGCAACACATCCAAGCAAAGTTCCTGCCCAATTGATATGCATATTGGTAAACATTTGATAAGCAAAAAGGGGACACACAGCACCAAAGATGGATCTCATAATTGTGTTCGCCGCGATTGCTGAAGCAGCAAAAAATAGGTAACAATCAATGATGTAGTTGAGACATGGAAGAAAAATTAAGAGCAATCCAATGCCAACGAAAGTTCCACCGATGGTTGGGACAATCCAGTGGACTCGCGCACCGTAATTACCGGACCAACAAAGTAAGAAAAGACCAAGGCAAAAAGGAATAGAGCCCACCATCATCGGTATCAATCTGTACTCTGCCACAAATTTTTTCCCAGTCTTTCGCAATCTAGCTTGTATCCATGTGTCTATAATAACATTGCTGATTCCTCCAATAGAAGTACCTATGAATACTCCTAGATATGGTAGCACATCAACACCAGCTTTCCACTTATATTTTCCTTGAAAAATTAATGGTATTGCCGTTAAGAGTATATAGAGTAATCCATAAATGAAAGCATTGTATAATGTGATTAAAAAAAGAATTGGTTCTGTGAAAAGCATCACTATAGGTCTAGCTATGTTTTTTTCAACAATGTCTTTTACCGAGAGAGATGCCTCTTCATGTGCCGCATGAATGCCCCAATTGCCAGTCCTTCTTCTTAATTCCTCTGCCTTACGCGCTAAAACTATAGCATGCGATGTTTCAGGCACTAAGAAAACCAATAAAATCAATCCTAAACAACAAATGAATGTAGGAACATAAGAAGTCCAGCGCCAACCGAAACTCGGATTTTTAACAGCAAAAGCTGCCATTATGGGACCTATCATCGGCCCACCAAACATCACCATGGCGAAAAGAGCCATCACCTTTCCTCTTGGAATTGGCTTAAAAATATCAGCTACAAGAGGAGGGCAAACGGTTACAGGTCCTGCTCCAAAACAACCACCGAAGAAACGAGTAAGCATAACTGTCTGGATATCCTTTGCGGTGGCACAACCAAAACCAAAACATATAAAGCCAATGTTCGCAGAAACTAACACTATCTTTCGACCATATAGTTCTGAAAATGGGCCCCACACAACGGGACCTACTGTGTACCCTAAAATAAAAAAAAACGTCCCTAAAGCAGCGACCTCTCTTCCTACGTGAAAGACTTCCTCAGCTTGTGTTTGTGCTTCTGAGAACATAGATGAGCTAACAGTAGAAGACAAAGCACTGGCACATGCGGCTGCAGTTGCCAAACATCTTTTCACCAATGGCCAATTAAGGGGTTTAATCGGATCATCATCACCATCAAACACTACAGTATAGATTTCCCTATCTGGTAGAAGAGGTGGATAGTCTTTTCCTCCGCCCATTTCAGGGAGCGCCTCCTTTGATATGCAGGGCGAAGTACTAGTCAAACGACGGCTTAAAGTGCGTGACATTTGCACATCCAAGTCGTACCTATTAAGGTCATCTTCACCATTTATATAATCATTTCCTGGCTCACCTTGAAAGCCTACTGAGAAATTAAAGTCATCTAAAGTGTCGTCTTCATGCTTAAGTGAATTATCTAACTTCAGATCCAGTGTTTCTTGAACCCTTTCATTGGGCGTCCTATTTCGCATTTGCTTCTTCCTGATATTCGCCATTGGTAAACGACACATTAAAAAGCTTTTACTCAAAAAAAAAAAAAAGGGTTTTAATAAGTTTCCAAATCACAGGGACTGTGTAAATCATAGTTAGAAGACCGCATTGCCCGCAAAAAAATTATAATTCGGACGAACTTCCTGTTTAAGAAAGTATCGCAACAGTTCTCGTACTCAAAGCCACATACAAAAAAAAAAAAAAGAATTCTTCTTTAAGACCACCATACTATCATAGTTTTCAAGAAACTGCTTAGCTTTTATTATACCTTGAGGTAAATTCTTGAAGTTCCTTTTTGTCTTGCAACCTTACGAGTGATTAGATCAATTCTTCTCACATGATCCAATTAATTCTGGTCCTCCCCTAGCTTCTTGAGAAACACTAACTGCTTTGATGGCTAACAATTAGCGAAAAGAAAACCATATTTATGGGGAGAAGAAAACCGACTCAAGCTTGTTTGATATGTCAAAAAAGAAAGATTAAGTGTGATAGGACACACCTTGTACTGCATGCTTGCGCAATAACCCAGAGCTCCTTGTATCTACGAGGAACAAGATGGTTTAAAAGAAGTTAAAGGAAATTGTATTTTCATCATCTTTCGACCATCTCAAAAGCTGGGCTCTATAACAAAAAAAAAAAAAAAAAAAAAAAACTTTCCTTCTTGAACTAAGGCGTAGAGAACAACAACTTTTAGTCAGAAATTTCTTCTATATCCTCGAGTGTCAGAATCAATTTTCACTATCGTCCCACGCTGCTCCTTCCGGGAGAGCCTGAAAGACAAATACCTGGGCCTTTGGAATTGTCATTTATAGAAGGGAAGGAGCCAGCATTACACATGCTATTGCGCTTTATCCGGTAGTCCAAACCCAGTAACTTAAATTTCAATCTTTTGATTGATGAAACTGAACTGGAATTGGTTTCTATAAAAAGAAGCTGTATGAAGTTTCTCACTTTTCAACAGAAAGTTTAGAAAGCACTTCCCAACAGAGGCTACCTGGTCTTTGGTTAATATATTTTTTCGGCATCTTTCCTTTTCTAGATGAGTGTTGCTTTATGTCAGAAATTTCAAGAATAATCGGGAGTGTTGATTCACGGAAGCAAAAGATCACTCTTTCAATCTTCAAATATGATGACTATGCTTATATTTATATATTACTTGTTCTTTTAAGAATGTCATATTTGCTTCTAAAACTGAAAAATGAACGTTCTTGGGACTTTGCTGTTAAAATCGACAGTACGATAATAAAAATCGCTAACTCTTCTCTAAATGAGTACAGTATAACTGACAATGTAACCATGGTTAAAACATTGCAATGTGGCTTATACTTGAAACTATATAAGCGTAGAGCACCTGAATTCACGGAAGGAATGCGAGAGGAAAGAAGTGGCCTAAGCTACAAATGGCTTACTCATTGGGTTCACAAAGAATTTTGGGCAACACGAAATCACCTTGAGAAAAAAGCTATGGCGTATCCTAGTCATATATGACATGGTAGACGCATACACCATCGGTATTCCTATGATCTTTAACAAATTTTTCAGTGACCCTCAACGTCTTGAAGCAGAAAAAGTTGACATCTTGAGCTCAAATAGCGTTGTTTTGGAAGACCAAAAATTAACGCTTCAATGTTTAGCTACCTGCAACGCTTATTAGCGCCTCTCGAAAAAATTCTTGCTTCAATTTCGAATTTACGAGAGGGCGCGAAACTGTTGGTTTTTTTGAAAACTGTGAACAAGTTAGAGGGAATTGCTATAGAAAACCTATTTTTTTCCTCGTGTTACCTAACTTCGATACAGGATGACCTATCACTAACCAATATACGCATGAAGTTACATAAGACGAAAATATTGTTATTTATTAAAGCTTTGCTACCATCTCTTTATTTACAATTGGTAATTTTTTATGAAGAAAAAGAAATTCCACTTTTAAATTATTTTTCTTCTAAACACAGAATTGATGCCAGCGGTTAAACTTTTATCAGATGACGTGACCTTTTATTCTGGATCAGGAGTCCTAAATATTGGTTACGTCTTTTCTCCATGTAATTAACAGGGCACACTTATTGAATGTTTCCATGTATATTAAATTAAAACGCCACTTGTATCATCACAGGGAAATATATCTATCACGCCAAGAAGTCGCTCTTCCAAAGTCGTGTCCAGAAGAGGCTACTCGAAATTTGGAGAAATGTATATACGTTCTCATGAAATCTATGTCCAAATTATCATTAAAGTATTTATATGCTGATAAAACATTTAATCTCCTAAAAATTTATCTTAAATTTTTAGGTTTTTGTCGGCATGACTTTTATGGTCTAGTACCACTTTAGGAAAAATTCCTTACACTGCCGACTTCTTGAAAAAACTTACTTCTATTTATGTATCAAGTTTAGCAAACCTAAAATTATCGTCAAGTAAAAACTACACATATGACTTATCAGAATATGCCTGTTCTTACTCTGTTGATTTACCTACTGGGGATAACTCTAATTGGTTTACTTATGACCAATTATGCAGCCTGTTAGATTTTGGTCAACAAATATGGGATAATGAATTTGCTTCCAATTTTAGCGACGTCATCACCATATTAGATAACTGACTTGAAAAAATGCATTAGTTATTTTCTTGAGAAACCGTTGAAAGAGTTCATCTTTTAGAAAGCTTCATCATCTTGATGCAACTGCAAATGTTATATAGTAAAGTTCTTCGGATCATTACTATCAACTATAGTCTGTATTTTTATGACGCTTTCTGCCGGAATCCCACCTATACTCTCTGTTATTTTTCATTACACTATCTCAAAAAGGCTTAGGTATTGGGTCACAAAAATTTGGCGTTCTCATACAGACCTTACATTTTCGCAATTTTGCAACCAAATATAGAAAATGTTTAAGTTCACAAAACCAAACAGATAAGAATATCACAATATTTGACCAAGACACGAATAATAATCTTACATTTCCCACTCATTTGTGTGGACGGCGGCCCTCAAGTTCAACTTCGATGAATCTATCCGAACGCATATTAATTACCTTTAAATGATCTTTGAGTATAACAACTTAAATATTAAGTACATGATAAAGCGCCTTCTTCCGGTCCTTGTATAGGCTTCGTGAAACAGAAATATATAAAGCAGGTGGATCCAGTTTACACCTAATGCAGCTTTCTAGATTAGACTCAAGCTTTGACTAAGTTTTGCTATGGGACGGCATAGTCTTTGTAGGCACTTTGCATTTAGTGCAGAACTTGTTAATAGCATACTGAAACTCTTAACTTTTTTTGCGCGTTGTTGTGGTGGTTTTATCCCTCCATAAGTGACTGTACCTTAAATATATCACCAGGCTGGAACTACTACCTTAGCAGGAGATATTAGCGAAGCCAATAGTTATTTACTTTGCTGTCTCACTTGTATGAACAAATTGAAGATTCACACGAAACTTCAAACTCGATCAGACTAGGAGAAATTTTTTGATTACCCCAATTGTTCTATCCATTTACTACTTAATTGAATGAGTCAAAACCTTTTTTTTAACACAGCCTTCCAACATTCTTTTGAATAAAATCGATATAAATTTAATTCGTAGAAACTTGTTTTTACTCGTCTGTGCTGTGTCTATTTTGTAGACGAAGTATGTGACATTTGTAACCATATATTTAAGGGGACCTAATTAAGTACGCACAGACCAAAAAGTGGCCAGTCATCGTGCTTACTTTCTTCGATAGCAAAAAAAGCTAAGGGAGGTCTTAGCTTAGGGTTTAAGACAACAAAAGCTGTGCTCACATGAGACAAAATGACATTGGCATCCTCGCTGCAAAAGATAGGTATGAAACAATTCATAGAACTACAAAATAAAGAGTACTGGATAAGTTCCAGGAAAGTTCTGATCTGAATAAACTTTATACTATAAACTAGACATTAGGTGGAAATGACAGCAACTCTTGGTGTTCATTTGGAAATTACGCACACTGAATAGTACGAAATAATTTCCGCTCCCGCTCCGTTTTTTTAAATCACAATGATCTCTCGAATAAGTCAATGCTTTTCTTCTCTATCTCTTTTCCTACTTATTCGGACAAATGAAAACCTGTCATTTTTTTTTCCGTAATCGGAAAACGAAAATGATTTGTAGACACATAGAAGCTATTACGTTGCACACTAAACAGGAAAAGAAAAGTTATGAAATTATATTACAAAGATAACTCAAGTGAAACAGTCGTAAGAGACGCATCTAACTTGCATGGTAAAGTTGGGGGCGAAAAGTTCTATAATAAGTCATCTCTACACTGTACCAAGGTCATAGCTTATTAACGATTGAACTACTGAAATATGGAAGAGTGAGCTTTTATGATGATGAAGAGACAACCTTAGCAAATAAAATTAAATCAAGAACTTCACCGAGTATCGGATATTTATGTGTTAGACGTTTCTGTAGAGAACTTGTCAACTCCGATAAATTCAACCGCTTACAGAAGCGAGAAGTATGGCATCATTGTACATTAAACGGTTCGTAGACTTAGCTCAAGTTGTTTCTATGATTGACAAAAGTTGTATATAAACTAAATAGTCGCTTTAAATTTGTCTCTCATTGCAAAATCGAGGATCTGCAAAAATGATAATTGAAGCTGTCATTGTTTTGCTAGCGATTATTGATTTCGTGGCTCCCTTATCTATATCTAACAGAAGTATGAATGTTTCTGCTGGAGGTAGCCACCATAGCGAGCCTTTGGTAAACACTATTAACGGAACTTATGCTGGTTATCGCAATGATGCTCTTGAGCAAGATATCTTCTTAGGGATGAGATATGCACAACCACCTATTGGACCCTTAAGATTCATACCACCCCAGACGATAAATGAGTTCTTCGTCGATACGAAGAATGCGACTAGCTATCTTCCTCAATGTTTGTCAATTGACAGTTCTGAGGCTGGGCAAGCGTCTGAAGATTGTCTAGGCATTAACGTTGTGCGCCCTCATTTTTCCTCGGGTCCATTGCCTGTGTTGGTATGGATCTATGGTGGATATTTTAGCTCAGGTTCTGCTAATCAGTACAACATGAGTTACATAGTCCTGGAGAGTGTAAAAATAGGAAAACCCATAGTCGGTGTCACCTTTAACTACAGGGTCAGCGGTTTTGGTTTCATGGTGGGCGGAGAAAGCAGTAAGAAAGGGTACACCAATAATGGTCTAAGAGACCAGCTTAAGGCAATCGAATGGGTACAAGAAAATATCGAAGCCTTCAATGGTGATCCAACCCATATCATTTTATGGGGTGAAAGCGCTGGTGCTGTTTCTGTTGCCCTGCAATTGGCTTCCGGTAGGCTTAATTCTTCCAATATCAAAGGCGCAATGATGGACTCTGGATGGGTTACTACTGCAAATCATTTCGGTTTTGCTAACAGCAAATTTTTCAATGACGGCTATAAAAATATAACAACTTACTTGGGATGTGACAAAGTTCATGATTCTTTTGCCTGTATTCAAAAAGCTAACGCGTCAGATCTCCAATACGCATTCAATTCCGAAAATAACATAACGAGAGATCATGCATTTAACTCTATTGCCGTGGATTATGACTATGTTCGCACTATTCCAGATAAAATGTTTGCATACGATAATTTCACTAAAGTTCCAATTCTCATAGGTGCTAATTCTGATGAAAGTTGTTATTTCACCGAGAAGAGCGTGACAGACGAAAATATGACCGACTATCTTTACTTCCTGTTTCCCGGGCTTAGTAACTCTACCCTTCCGGAAATACTTGAAATATATAAGAAAAATAACACCGACTTCGAATGTCCCTATGAGCCAGCTTTCCCACTTGACTTCGATGGATATGGGAATGCATTTAGAAGAGCTTCCTCTATCTACGGTGATCTTATGTATATCGCTCCAAAGAGGTATGCCGCGGAAACTTGGTCTAACCTTAATCTTACGGCGTACCTGTATCGATTTAACTTATATGATAACAACTCTTCACCTGAGACTGGAGCAAAACATACTATGGAGATCCCTTATGTATTTAATGATCTTGATGCCGGTATAAATACGAACAAAGCACTTACTTCGTTATTTCCCCAGAAAACTTATACTACGGAAGTTGGGCTGCCTGTGAGCGTTTCTGAAATAGTCAGTAAGCAATTTCTTTCTTTTGTTTCAACATTGGATCCTAATAATCATGGTTTGTACGGTGTACCGTATTGGCCCTCATATAACAATGGAAGTAATCCAATAAGGAACTATGTTTTCGATTGGAGAGGAGTTTACACCGAAGCTGACACTTTCAGGAAACATGCCATTGAACACATCAATTCCATTGAAGACATTCTTTTTGTTGGTTACTAGGGTCACTAGATATTTATCGATTGTTCTTCGGTTTCCTCCTGCCGTCTCGTCTGACCTTCATCGATGTTTAGGTATGTTCTGTTCATTACAAAGTTCACGTATTAGAAGGCAGGCGATATGTCCTGGACATAGAAGTTCATAACCGCGCGAATATAAATGATATTTGCAACCGTATTGCAATATGTAGAAGGGACTTCTACATTCATTCTAAGCAAAAAGAATATTTAGATAACTATAAACCACAATAAATGCCAAATACATGTGCGCCTTGTTATATAAGTGAGAGAAGTTTTTTGCTGTGACTATCATTCAAGGCTTGTACTAAATATGTCATTAAGTAGGATCCTAAGACTGTATGATCTATGTAGTCCCCTCCTCACAAAAGGTAATTAAACAATAAAGAAAACCTTTGAAAGAAACTATGAGAATTCTTGCTTTTCATTACAAGTGATGGTGGCTCATATGGTCTCGTTGTTTACCTGGGAGAGTTGAATCGTTAACAAATGTCCAGCATTGTTCTTTATGCTAATACAACATATGCTACCTTTCGACTTTGTGTCCTTTAATTTCAGGTTTGGCGTGGAAGCTGAGAGAAGCTTAAACAGTAGTATACCAGATATTAAATAGTTCTGAACCTGTTGATCAATTCGCTTTTATCTTTATATTTCGCTTTTTCACCTTTTCTATTGTAATGATAATACCTTCTTATTACGCACAGATACACACATATGTCCCCATATAAAACATTTTGTTAAGGGATTCAAATAACGCTTCTTCTTTTTAGTATTGCAAAATTTGTCGCTATAACACCATAACTTATAGACTGTGATGATCCTATACCTGTGTGTCGCGAAGGCTTCTGATATACTTGTCTTTCTTCTACTTTCTCTCTATCAATATCTTGTCGGATCTACAACGAACAAGTAAACCAGAGTTTGTATGGGGTTCTTATGATAAAAATAATTTGAGGGAGTACGATAGAAGTAAAAAAATACCTAAAGACTTTAAAAAATTTTCTCCTTTTTTTATGACTGGAGACTGGTCAAAATATTGGACAAATCTTTCAAGTTTTTGAATATATCAAAATTTGCGAGACTTTAAGACTTTTTTTTTTTTTTTTTTTTGCAACTGGATGTGTAATTTCTATGATTTCAACAAAAACGTAATAATGTATTCAAAAGAGAAAAAAAAAAAAGAAAAAGAAAAAGCACAATGAAAAGTCCTGAGCTATATTCGATTCGAACATGGTCTATCTAATCTGCTTTATTTTAAAACTCAAGAGCTGTAATTCGACAAGTATTAGAACTAGTCTTATAAAGGGATAACGGAATGAATGTGGACTTCTCTCTCATATTGTTTTTGTAAGCCACTTAGCGATAATCTCAATTCAAACCTAAATAATCCTTTATTTTAACTATGCGTTGTTTTATAGAAGAATTCATAGTCTACAGAAAGTTCAAGTCAACTCTATAAAGGTGAGTAAGTTATGAAAAAGCTTTTACTTCATACTTTAATACTCTACTACTCTAATAAGAAGTAATCTAAGTAATCTAAAAAGTAATATCTCAGTCGTCAACAATCATAATCTTCATCGCACCAGACCTTGGATCAGACGCCGTTTCAAATGCTTTTTTGGCTTCTTCAAGGGAAAACCTGTGCGTAATAACACTGTCTAAATTTACGATCCCATTTTCGGCTAATTTAATCGCAGTCGGCCAAGTATTAGCATATCTGTATTGGAAAGTAACCGCGATCTCCTTTACTGATAGCACCATAAACGGAATTTGTTGATATTCTTTCCCGACACCAATGATATGCAATTTACCACCAAAAATCAACACATTAGTAGCTAGTTCAATAGAAGGTTCAACACCTGTACATTCGAAGCAAACATTGTAGCCTACTTGCACCTTATTAAGATTTTTGATATTTTCTTCCATTGAACGACCAACACGAACAGTTTTCACTCTAGGTACTCTCAGCTTTATAAAGTCTAGTCTTGACTGCTCAACATCGGTAATGACAATCGTCTCAGCACCGGCAGCCTCAGCACACTTCGCCGCTACAAATCCAATCGGCCCTGCTCCACATATCAAAATTGTATCTCCGAGAAGTAAGCCAGTATGCCTTATCCCACTAAAAACAACGGAGAGCGGCTCTAAAAGAGCACCTTGCTCAAAGTTGAGACTATTGATTTTGTGACAGAATCTTGCAGGATGCTTGATATATCTTCTCAAAAATCCTGCTACCGGAGGCGTGGAACTAAATTCAACCATTTCACAACCATTGTAGCGCCCTTTAAGACAGTTTGAACATCTTTGGCAAGGAACCCCAGGCTCCAAGGCCACCTTGTCCCCTACTTTTAACTCGTGAACTTTGCTACCCACCGCCTTCACTTCACCTGCTGATTCATGACCCAAAATATGCTCATCACGAACAACCATCGTAGGTCCAATTTGTCCATGCTTCTGAAAATGAATGTCCGATCCACAAATTCCTGTACTCTTAACGTGTACTAAAACATCCTCTTCACCTAGCTGTTCGGCACGTGGTGTTTCGATATCTGCAACATAAAGTTCGTGTTTTGGGTTGGTGAAAACTCCAATGTTCTTATTGTTCGCCATATTCAGAAATAATTCAAGGTGATATTTTCTAACTTCTAGGAAAAAAGAAAAGTGATTCTCTTTGAAAATTTGGACAGCTCTCAACTCTTTTTTTATATGATTCAGTTAAAAAAAAAAAAAAAAACTCATATACAGTCCACTAGATCTTTATTTGATTGTTGTTCCCCCACAATTTCCTACGAAAGATGGAGAAGCAAGAAGAAAAAGACAAAAAAAAAAAATTATGCCTATACCACTATCTGTATTAGATACATAAGGCCAAATTTTATATCTATTATTGTTCGAATACTTATAGCCTACTCCTTTTTTTGTTCCCGTAAAAATGTGGGAAGGAAGCGCAGTGACTAAGAGTCGTTTTCTCGTGACTTTATCGGTGCTTCAGTAATCTCGGTAGAAAAAGCACCGAGTTGCACCTATACTGCATATTTCTATTTTTTTTTTTAAGATTGGGGGTTGCGGGAGGTGATTTAAGGTAACCGACTAGTTTAGAATCAGTTTTTTTTTTTTTGTAAGAACAGATAAAAGTGGGAAAAGAAAATGGAGTCGTTGTTTTCTCTAAGAGGTAAGGTTGCATTGGTAACTGGTGGCACTAGTGGCATTGGTTTCGGTATGATAAAGGGATTAGCTTCAGCAAAGGTGGAGCAGATAATCTTAACGTATAGATCTGAAAGCAAGCTACAGAAAGCGAAGGAGGGGATAGCAGCAGTAAATCCAGCAGTACTTATTACAGGGGTATTTGGTGATTTTTCTGAAAAAAACGAGGACAAGCTTGTCAACCATATAGCCAGTCAGGCCTTTGAATATAGCAAGACGGGAAGGATTGATATCTTAATTAATAATGCCGGGATCAACAACAGAATTCAGTTTAGTGAGTTTCCTCAAGACAAATTTGACGAAGTATTAAGAGTGGATCTAAATATTCCCGTTAAATTAACTAAAAAAGTAGGGATGAAAATGTTGGAAAATAAGCACGGAGGAGCAATTCTCTTTACAGCTTCTCTTTGTTCTTTTCAAGGTGGGGTCGATTCCACTGCCTATGCGATAGCAAAAGGAGGAATAAAGCAGTTTGTAGCAGCTCTTTCTAATGAATGGTCCCTGAAAGGAATCAGAATTAATGCGATAGCTCCTGGCTATATTATAACCAACCTCACTGATCAAATAGAGGTGAACTATAGGAATAGTATAATCTCCAGAATACCAATAGGCAGGTGGGGAAACATAGATGACTTTCAAGGACCTGCTATTTTCTTATGCTCCGAAGCTAGTAGATACATTACAGGCGAGACTTTGGTCATCGACGGTGGTTGGCTAAATTATTAAAAAGGGATACCTCTTTTCTCCCGAGAATTCATGACAGGTTTTACACCAAGATTTTCTTAAAAAAAAAAAAAGAATTATATATATTTGGATAATTTCAATTCATACATATGATTTATATATATAAATGTACAAGCCCCTGCTTTTGTTTTCTAAAGAAATTAACAAAAGTACTTGAACCGCAAACGAAATAAACAATATTTATCGACTTTATTCTGTATCTTGAGTTAAAAGAATGTCAGTAACACTAGTACAAATCTAATGCCTTGATAACATAGGGAATTGAAAAAAAAAATAATGCAAAGATTATACTTCACTCTATTTCTCCTCTTTCTTTTTCCTGTGCCCTAATTCTATCACGGTCCGCTGCCAATGTCTGAGCGAACTTACTCTTTTCCCTAATATACGTTCCTTTCCAGTAGAATACATATATAGGTATAGCAACAAAAACGGCCAAAACACCAAGAATTGTGCTAGCCCACTGCAAATGAAGTGTTCCTATGTTTTCGTACATAGGAGTGGTATACATCGCAGAAATACCAGCGAGGAAGTCACGCGCGAAACCATTACCACCTGTTGCGGAAGCAGAGTAAGGCCCATATGCAGCAACCATATAGTCAATCGTAGACATGTAAATACTATAATTTGCAATGGCTATCAAACAAGCAAATATCATAGAAGCAATCCATGGAGAATGTGCAGGGCCCATAGTGGTCCAAGCAAAACCAAATAACCCGATAGCTTCTAATGGAGCAAGGAAAAGAAGTAAAAATATCCGGCGCTCTGCAAATCTCGCTCCTTCACCATACTTCCTAATAACATAAATTTGACGACGTACATCAATGACATGGAGCACATATGCAATGAGATACCCAATAACAATTGGAATAAAAGCTAAACCGCACGCAGTAATCGAAAAATCCCACTGCTTATAAACGAGAGAATACGACGCCGTGAAAACAAAAATTAAGGCATCGGAAAATCCAGACAAAACAGAAAGACACAAAACAATAAGTTCCCTCACGAACATCTCAAATGGTCTACGCCACACATGAAGAACTTCCCAGAAGCTGAATTTATGTACCTCACCAGGACCATAAATACCAGGGTCTTCTCCTGTCTTTCTACGACGCTTAGCCTCCCTGTCCATCAAAACAGTAGACCGTGTTTCACTAACCAAAAAGAAATGAAGTATCTGCGTAACACCACCAAAAATCAACTGTATCCAGAAGTTCCAAGGCAACTTGAGATGTTCCTCGATAAGTCCACCAAAAACCGGTCCTATACTTGTACCTCCTACCGATGACAAAACAACGTATGCAACCGCGTAACCTTGTTCATTGGAATCCCACATATCGGCTGTCATACCAAGAGTCACTGATCCTCCAGCCGAAAAAAGACCACCTAAAAGACGTGCAACAAAAATACTCCCAAAGTTAGGTGCCAAAGCACCCAATATTTGCCAAATATTCACCAAAAACAAACTAAGTTGCATGACCGGCCAACGGCCAAATTCTTCACTCCATGGTGCCCACAACTCACACCCAAAAGCGTACATGACTAAGAAAATCATCTGCGAAGTTCTTGCTGCTTGTGCACTTATGTGAAACTTGTCGGAGATCAAATTAATTGCATTAGGATAAACACTTGTGTTGAAATTCATAGACATCTGTACCACAAAGATAACTGACAAGATAGTCCACCTTTTGTACCAGGGGAAACTATACCCTAGTTTGTCATAACACTCAAATTCCTGTATAACTCGCCTCCCATCTGGTAATAATTTACCTGGAAGTTTTTCACCTGCATCTTCCAAGTGCTCTGCACCGCCTTTCTCATAAAGTAGGGGATCCGCATTAGAATCAGCGCTAAAATAACGATTTCTTCCTGTCCCCTCAATATGGGAAACTTCTCCCTTTTCTGCCTTTTCTGGAAAAAAAGAGTCTATTTGTCCCTCATTGCTCGAAGAACCCTGTCCCTCGTTACTCGAAGAACCATGTTCTTCACTGCCTACTATATCCCTAGTGCTCATTTCTTAGAACAATTTTTTTTAAAATAAGCAACTTATGTTTACGACCTTTAGTCCAATTTTTAATCTAGCGTTCAAACAGCATAATTAAATATGCTTGTTCCCAAATCACCACAATCAACTGAGGGCGCCTTAGGTGTGATCCCCTCCAGATGCAGACTCCCCATGCCAGACACGAAATAGTTCATTCACCTTGATTTTTCCGGTTCTGGTCTTTCCTTTGCTTCACTTCTTACGCATATGCTTTGCATCTATAGCCAATGAAGGAGGGCAGTTCTTAAGCGGTCAGATGATCCGAGCGAAAATAGGAAACTCCACAATGTATCAGCCTTCCTTATATGTAAGGCTATGTTACATAATGACGTCATAGAGAAAAAACATCACTCGATTTTTCCCAAGAATCGCTGGCAAACCAACTCGCTACTGATTATGCTACATAGCGCCGGCGTCTTGATTCTGTGTCTTCTTGGGGGTTGAGTTCACACGTCTAAACCTGTAAAGAGAAATAAAATATACCTGAGACACAAAGATCGCAATACCGCATGAGAGAAAAGATAGTAAAGCCCGCCCTAGTTTGGTGTTTCAAACAGAAGAATCTCTTGGCAATTTAGCGTAGCGCAGAAGAGATTGAGCAATAATAGTCGGAACAAGGAGTGTCCGGACCGATTTCGGCTAGCTTCTAAAACATTCGCCACAAGGCTGAAATGCTCTTAGAAACCAAATTTGCCCAGACATGCATCTCTCATGCAAACAATTAAAATATTAGCCCTATCAGTAAAACCAAGCTCGGTTAGAAGGATTATGTAACGCAGTGCATCATAACCCAGCGCGATTGTCACGCATTTTAGCGAGATATCTTTTTAAGGCATCCTTTCGTTTTTGTGTGGGGAACATGCATCGCTAATGTGTTGGGTCCTGTCTCCGCGTGGGCAATGCGAACGCGCACACCTTTATTTGGGAATGGCATGATCCTGAAAGAACCTTTATAGTAGGCGAATGACGATGCATTCCTTATTGTTGAAGTCTTTGTTTCCAAAATTATCACTTTGCTGGTTTATGCGGATATCTTTTGATCTTCATTTCCCATTTTTTTCATGTTTCGGAGTCCTTAAGTCATATGTTCCCGAGAATCATAAGTTTTATAGGCTTGTTGTATTTTATTTTTATCTCGTATTAACTAGATACATGTTATCTTTGTGATATTAATGTATAGTTACATGGTAATAGTGTTGATGTGAACCCACGATGAATCCAGTTAAAGAAATGTGACTAATCCGACATTCGTGGTTAGTTTTATTCTTTTGCGTTATTGATAAGACTCGAAGCTCTGATTGAAAAAAATGTTTCAGAACACTTACAAGAATTGTTAAGGACATTTCTTGGGTTTTATATGCATTTGAAATAGAACCCCACAAGAGCAATTGCCTTTGAAATCTTTCAAAAGGTAAAACTACATAAAAGTGCTTTCCAGAATATCTAGAGCGTCATAGTCACCTTCATCTACTTCTTCTACAACCAAAAAGGGATAATTCTTGCGTAATTCCGCATACGAACTGGAGACTCGTGTTCTCTGTTGTGATTATCTTCTTAGCTTAGTATTTTTCTTTTCCCTTCTCAAATAGGGGTATTTCCGTGAGTTTATGGATATTGTTTGCATTTGCAGATTTCCCGTTTCACAGCCACTGCCTCTTGCTTTTTTCTTTTTATTTTTCTTTTTATTATTTTATTCCTTAAGTCCGCGAGACCAATAGATTTTCTAAAAGATAAAAAATTCCGAAAACAGAGATGAGTTAGTTCCGATCTCTAAATTGTGCTGCGCTTTTGCGACCCCCCTTGCGACGTGCACAACAAGAGAACGTCAGGTTCGCAATCACTTACATCTATAAAGTAGAAATTAATGGTTTTATGCTAAAAGGGTTGAGTACAATTCTCAACAAGCACATAAATCAACACAAAGATACATAAAGGTATATGTTTTATAAAGCATGTCTGAGTAACCAAGTCTTGGTGTGTAATGAAGAAAAGACTCACATTTCGTTATACAGTTTTCACTAGTGGCTTGTCTAAAATCGTAGGACTGAACCGACTAATTTAGGGTCTTTTCCATGAGAAAAGTGACTCACTTGCGGTGTACCGATGTTGGTGTAATAAAGTTTCGCAAGAACACTGGCACACCTTTATGCTGATGATTTCCACGCAGCGGGGATTGTTTCAGTTCTCGTCCTTTTCTTGTTTCTATACTTAAATTTAATTGTAAAGAGGAAGATATTCGTAACACACAGCATTACATGAAAGAAAACGACATCTGGAGACTACCACTATAAGGTACCACCCTTGATTCTTTGGTTATCAACAACGCCCTTTTTATTTAGAGGATGATGAAGAAATATCAGTGGAAAGCTTATTCTAAGTTGCTCTGACAATATATTCACCAGAAGTCGAGTACAATAATATTCACTTCCAATTCTATTTTTCATATTGAAGATTGATGTGCTAAAGCTAAAGATAACAAATTTATATATTAACAGCATAAACACATTGCTATTTTGACAGTTATCAAGACCTATATTCAGCCAGCTTGATAGAGAGCGGGACCAGCTACGACATGTTCGTTAATTTCAGTGAGGTTGAATGAAGTCACGGGAACTTTTTCATCAACCAAGGCGACAAAGGCTGTTCCATTAACTATTGTACTATTAGTTCGTGGAAACACAGTCGTGTTTGGTTGCAAAGTCCAAGCAGTGTTATCAGAGGTAACATCATGAAGCGGTGTATATGTAGTGTTTAGCTGAGAAATCCATGCCGCATATTTTGCAGGACCCTTAGCAAGGCTACTGGTGTTATAAAGCTTTTTGCCCGAGATACCCTTACCAGAATCAGTACTTTTTACACTACTTCCATTGAAAACACCAGTAGTGCTTCCATTATAATCACCAGCGTTATTATAGTTAATATCCGTGGCATTTTCGATAGGAACCCATCCTACTGGTAACCCAGGATCTTCCCATGCAAATTTAACTCTTCTTCCGGGCTTAGTAAGCGTATTGTTCACAGTCGAAATAGCGGGACGAGCACCAGTAGAGTTGCTTAACGCATCAGGCCCACTCAAAATTTTTAGTGCTGGAAAATTAGAAAATTCGATTTTTGGATTGGTAGAAGGACATGATGTAATATAAGGAGCTAATAGTGTCCACAGGAAAGACTGCGGAACACCAACAATAAAATCATAAGGCATTGGGTTCAAACCTTGAAATTGCCTGAAAACAAATTGTTGACGTGCTTCCGTAGTAATAGATTGTAATAATAGTGACGCGGCCCCTCTAGAATTTAGATGACTCAAAAAACCATAAACACCGGACTCACCCCACCGAGTAAGTTGTTGAGCAAAAGAAATAAACTCAGGAACAGTCTCGAATGGGTAGGTATAATTACAACGTGTTGGTGCGCTCTTTCCCAACATGTTGGAGATTAATTCTGCGTGTCCAACTTCCTGAATAGCCATAAAGTGAATGAGTTCGCGATCCGCAGAGTTTAAACCAGCATCTGCAAAATCTTTCTCTGAAAATTTAGCGAGCCCATAATTGAAAAGATCCAACTCGATATACTCTTGGTTGAGGGCAAGGAGAAGTGATTGATAATCAAAATCTGATAACGGATGATAATAAGGAACGCTAGTGTTACTAGTTCCAATACCTCCGGCTGGTGTGTACGGTTTACTAACATTAGCGAATGGATCTCTCGGATTATCAACAGGATAACAATTAGTGCCCGCTAAAAAAAGCAATACGGACAAAATTCTTTTACCAAACATTTTTGTGATCATCTAATTGATCTTTACAATAAAATTCTATAAGAGTGGGAATGCGATCATTTATATGAACTTATCCGTGCCATTTTCTCTATGACTAGTCTTCATATTTTCATACATGATAGCAACTCATCGAAATTTTTTTTTTTTTTTTTTCAATGCACAGAAAGGTCAAAAGAAAGGTCGCAATCTATGCATATTTGCTATGAATTAATAACATCACTCGCGCATTTCGTTCGGCTATGGATTTATAGGTCGAGAATCATTTACGATGTACAGTTACATTCCCCGGGCTCGGGACTTATTTGCGACCTATGGTTTGTCTTAAACGAAGTCATGATGCTTAAATTATTCAGACTGCAAATTCCTTAGTTTCCCTAAAGAGTGTACTCAAAGCTCGATTTGTAATGATGCATGTAGTCTTACAACGGAAGCAATTAAAAATTAGCAATATGTGGCTGATTAATTATTCTTTCCTATTATTCTGATTAACATACAGCTGTCAGAGTAGACCGAGAGCAAACAAGTAAATAAAACAAAGATGATAATGATACTATCACGTGCGCACATTTAATTCGAATATTAATAATGTTGTACATTCCAGACCAAGCAATATCAAAAGATTATATCCATATGTATAAAGTCTTGAACGAAACGATGTAGATTTTAGTCTCTTGATAAAGATAAATTAGCTTTTTTTTTTGAAGATAACTTTTTTTTTTTAAAGAGTAAAATCAGGTGTACGCTCTGATATAAAGAAGAAACATTCAACAAAAAAAAATAGAAAACAAAAAAAAATAAATAAAAGAGAACTATTCTTCTGTGGAGTCCGAGGGTGCAGTAGCTGGCATAATTCCTATTAGGTATATGAGATTCCATTTATGCTTAAGCGCATTGGTTATTAAAGATAACGTTGCTTTTCGTTTTCTTGCTTCTAAATGTTGAAGTTTTTATTCATTCTCTCTTCGGCTTTATCAACAAGATCATGACACGTAATCTAGATACATCAGGGAAAAAATTCTTCCCAAAACATTGGCCTTTTCTTGAGTCTGTTCTAATATTTCTACTAGTACCGTAAGGTAGAACCCTTTTAAGCACCCTTAGAAGAATACCTTCTTTTTTGTTTAGATTTTTGCTTTATCGCTATTTCGAAGACCTTTTTGACAAACTCCACTAACAATTTTGCTCATATTATCAAATATGACTTGTATTCGACCGCGTAAACTCCAACAGGAATGCTACGAATAGACAATTTTTGCACCCATATTATTTAGCAGCACACGACCCTTACTTGTCCTAAGCAGCATCCACAGCAATAGACCTTGAAATCCGCATCTAACTATGATGTGAAGTTGAAATGACATCAATCATATTTAGAATCTTTATATAAAATCAGGCATTTGTGGATTGAAGTCGGCACTTGGAATATGTGCATATTAAACTTGTGCTTCTGCATAACTAACATTAGAAGTGTCAAGCGTTTGACAATATACGAGCTCTTCCCTTTTCACCTTCGTACAAGACAACTTAGTTTTTGTTGTCTCAGGTAAGTCGAAAGTACAGTTGCACTCCAGGTCTTTCTGAAGCCATATGAAAGGTACTATATAGAGTGCTTCCCCAAAATATCTGAAGTGGTCACGGTTCGTTGACATGTCTTCTAAAAACTAGTGAGCTTTAAATAATTAAGCATATGAGCCACTCCTCAATGTAAGAACCTTTTCAGTTCGGCATCTTTTGATGGCATAAATAAGAGTATTTTTATACTTTGATGTAGCTCACTTACATATGCTGTCTTCTTTTTTCACCGCCGACGCTTCTTGGTGTCTGCTTGCTTATTTTCATCGGATTTCATTTTATTGTGTATTTTAATATCGGCTGTTTATCGCGAAAACAAAAAAACAGAGGATAGAAAAAGTTGCGAATGCAGAGATAAGTAGATTCTAATCCCGGGGGTTTTGTAAGCTTGATGTCTCGATGAAGTATCATACCTTCCATTCACACCCACTTATTTCAGAAAACATCATAATCAATAATTATCTAAATAGAACTAACTGTTCCGGCGCGTTAGAACTACAATAAAATTATCCATAAATAGATAAAGTAGCCTATAAAACATAAAAATATTGAAAAGAAGAGATAGACACTATTGAAAAATAGAGCAATAGTTTACTATACAGTCTTTGTCCCTGAATTGTGCAAAAACCATTCAGAGACAAGTGAACTGACCAACTTAGGATCTTCTCGATGCAAAAAGTGACCAATTTTAGGTAATAGTTTAACTTGTACATTTGGTGTATTTTTTAATTTTTCCCTCTCCAAGTCATACAACCTGTAATTCATACATCCGTCTTCCTGCCCGCCTAAAAGCAATGTAGGCACTTTAGAAAAGTCCACGAACCATTTATTTTCCTTGTAATTCCATATGTTAAACATACACCTATAGTAAGCAGTTGTGGCATCAATCACGCCTGGTTTCGAGAATAAATCCTTTAATTCGTCAATTTGGTTTTCAAAGTTCCAGTTAGGTGACCAGCTATTCCAAATTTTTCTTAAGTAAGAAAGATTATTATCACTTAACCTTGGACGATAAAGAAAAGCAAATTGCATAGTAAGCATGTAGCTTGAATAATATAACTGCCAGGGACAATACCACAAAAGCTCCCAAGGCTTAATGTTTGTTAAATAAGGAATTGACAAACAAACCATAGAATTAACCAAATCTGGCCATAGACTAGCTACTTTAAAGGACGCTATAGCGCCCCAATCATGTCCCAACAAATCTACAGGAACTTCTTCAGGCACGATTTCTTTAATCCAAATCCGCACGTCTTCTGCGATGTCTTTTACTTTGTATTGACTTTCTTCGCCTTGACTAGAAGGCTCATACCCTCTAAGGGATGGGCAGATAAAAAGCGAATCTTTCTTTCCTGAAAGGTCTCTTTCAAGGTAACTCCAAATTTCATCATAAGATCTCTTAGTATCGGGGAAACCGTGCAAAAGAAATACCACTCTGGTCCATTTTTTCGACTTTTGGAAGATATCGCTACTATCATAATTACTTAAGGCCGAAAATGTCCGCTCCCCATTTTTGAGCTTTATATTGTATCTCTTTGCCATCTTACAGTTCACTGCAATATTGGCAAATTGAGAATATAAGTCTTCCCAAAGTGCACATGAATAAAATGCGGAGAGTTGCGCTAAAATATCCAAAGTTTTTTTTTTTTTTTTTTTTTTTTTTAATTTTTATGTTATGTCCTGTGAATCACATTATCAATTGCTATACATCTCTAATGAATAATTTGGTTATGCTATACATGAGTCCGGAGACTTCTTCGTTTTTCAAATTACTTAATATGAACTCTTTAACACAACTTTAATTCTTACTAGAACCAATTCTTTTTTATTTTTTTAAAAAAAATTGAAAGGCCTTCGCAAACAAGTCATCAGGATGTTTTCTGTAACCTCCTAAGTCCCAAAGCCCAACTGTTTGCCTATCGACCTAAATCTTCTTTGCCATATCTAATGATAAATGGTATACGTTTGACAGCACGTTAATGAAATCGAATCAGCAGACCAAGCGCATCCTATAGTATACAATACAGCTAACATTTCGTGAAAAGTATGAGTAATGTTTTCTTTCTTTTTTTTTTTTTTTTTGTTTTTTGCTGTTAAAGTCTCTAAACTCAAATCAAAAGTTGGCAGGCGTCTCATGTTCAATCTTTAAGTGCTTAATGTTTATTCATAAGACTGATTTGCGACAAAGGCTATGAGAAATAGCAAAGTAGAGCAAGATAAATGAATGTAATTTTTCGAAAAGAATTTACCTTATTCCGTTGAGCTTTTTATTTCGAACAACTAAGTATTGGGGTTACCTGTTAGTTTCTCATAAGTCAGGAATAGTTTGGTCGTCGGAGGCCGGGTGAAGCGAAATAATGTTTTCTAACTTATATGAATTAGTCTTTTCTTGAAGACAGAGATGGGTCTCTTAAATCATGTAATTCTATCGGATTATTATTACTTGTGTGTTCGACCTCACCCTGCTCTTGCTGCTCCAACATATTGTCGAAAAAGGTTGTTCTTAGTTCCCTCCATCGGGTCAGATACGTAGACAAAGTAACCAAAATAATTCCGCTCAAAAATTGCAAACACCACCATAAAGCGGAGGTTGGGAACTTAGCAGTATATACCCAAACCACAAGAAGATTGATTATGTGAATGGTGACGGCAAAATCCCACGCTAACTTCGACCTGCCCACAACAGCAGTAACGAAAACAACGCAGATCAAAGAGTTCAAAAGCCACAAAGCAAATAAAAACAAGCCCATTGCATTTTCGGGCGTTACCAATTCCCACAGGAATATAAAGTCTAAGTTAAAATCATATCCATTAATCGACGAAGCCAAATAGAATACAATCAATGCTGTCAAATAGTAAAAACTTTGCAATAGCACAATCTGTAAAAGTAACCTAGTTGGATTATTGATATCATTAAAGTGACCACGACTTAGTAGACTTTTATATTTACCATTACCAAACATACTAATTAGCGTTTATTGTTCAAGAAACAAGTACATAATTCAATCTTAATGCTCGCAAAAAAAAAAAAAAAATACATGTACATATACAATCTCTATATATATATTATTTATTATAATACGTATAATTTTTTTAAAAAAAAGAAAAAATCAATTTTTTTTCTTTGACTTAGACTTCTTTTTATTATCCTGCTTCTGTGTTTTCCTTGGTTTTGCATCCATCTTTTTAGCTTCTAAAGACTTGCGCTTCTTAGAATTGACTTTCTTTCCTTTCGATAATTGACTAAGGGCATTGTTATTCGAATTCTTGTCTGCTTGTGATTCGAACCAAGTCCTCTTCGGACGAGAATGTATCTCCTTTTCATGTTTAATGAGATTAGAGGCTTTTTCCAATTCCATCTCTGCTTGGAGCAATTGCTTCGCTTGTTTTTCTTCATTAATTACCTCTTGTATCAAATCCTGTTTTGACTCTGCCTGTTTATGCAATTCATCTACCTGCTTCCAGTCGACAGGACGGCTACGAGCCTTGCCATGTTTTGATTTCTCTTGCGAAAGAGATTTGAAAGCTTGTTTTACCACACTTCTATCATGGGAAGATTCACCTACAAAGGTGATGGACATACCTTCTCTCCCTGCTCTTGCAGTCCGTCCTACCCTATGTAAATATATCTCATAGGTTTTAGGCATATCGTAGTTTATAACCACCTCGATTTTTGGAATATCCAAACCTCTTGCAGCAAGGTCAGTGCATATTAAGACAGGTGTTCTCAAAGCCTTTAAGTCGGATACATTTCTCAATCTTTGCTCTTGGGTCAAGGATCCGTGCAATTCGGAAACCTTCAAACCAAGAAGACCAAGAATGATACGTAACTTATGAGAGGCCTCCTTAGTACCTACAAATACTACCACTCTTCGTTGTTGTTCTGAATCAATCTCATTTAGAATTTGAAATAAGAGCGCTGGCTTCATATTATCTCTAGACCGAAGCCTCACAAACTCTTGCACTAAATTGGAGGAAGCAGACTTTGGTGGGTCAATCATTATTCTCACAGGTTTATCCAAAGACAACTGTATCAAATCTTGTATCCTAGTATTCATAGTCGCCGAAAACAACAAGGTCTGCCTCTTCTGCTTGGGAACTAAAGATAATATTTCGGTCAACTCAGCCTGAAACCCTTCTTCTAGAATACGATCAGCTTCATCAATTACCATTACCTCAAGTGAATCGATAGAAAAGGAAGGCGAATTCCTTACATGATCAATCAATCTTCCAGGAGTGGCTACCACAATATCTGGTCTTGACTTCAATTGTTGTTCTTGTTGTCGCAAGTTCAATCCACCAACGGCTAGACCAAAAGACAAACTACTGATAAATTTTGCAATTTTAGTCCCAACATCATAAACTTGAACAGCTAACTCTCTCGTAGGTGTCATAATAATCACTCTTGTCGATGATGCACCCGCAGGCTTATATAACAATCTTTCCAATATTGGTATCATATATGCTGCCGTTTTACCAGAACCAGTTATCGCTCCAGCGACAATATCTTTACCGAGTAATGCTATGGGGATGGCTTCAGATTGTATCGGAGTTGGGTGCAAATATCCTAACGAGGACAACCCTTTTAGAATAGGCCGAGATAGCTGTAAAGACAGGAAATCTTTATGAAGTTGACCACTGGATTGCTTAGTTTGATCAAAAAAATTAGCTATATCTTCTGGTGTATCTTGGGGGATATCTTCTGTTTCACTTGCGCTGTCATTGTCTTCAGTACTCTTCACATTGCTCTTCTCAACCTCATTATCATCTTCACTTTTCGATTCATCGCTTTCAACTTCTGAGTTTTCATCATTGCTGTTGCCGGCATCCACGCTATTTTCTTTATTTAACGAGCTTACCGAATCCGAAGAACGAGTTACTTTTTTTTTTTGTTCGCTTTTCTTAAGCCCACCTTTGCTTCGAAGAATACTATCGAGATCTATATCTTTCTTAGACTTAATCCCTTCTTCAATTTCATAATCCCAGCCATCTGAGGCAAATTCAGTTTCAGCACCTTCTGCAGAAAACAGAAAATTGGGACTAATGTCACTAAATTTTTTGCTTTTTCTTTTAGTATCCAGCTGGTCTTCGTCGTCAGATTCTAGCTCAAGATTCGGAATATCGACTCCCTCATCATCGCTATCAATAGTGAATACAAAGTCTCCTGCGGTACGTGTCAGCATTCTATCTTCCGTCCTCGAAAGTTTGTCTTTTTTTTTTCCACTAGTGCTGCTTTTTCCTACTTGACTTCACTCACACGATGTACGCATTCGATGAGCAGTGTTTTTTTTTTTTTTTTTTTTTTTTTTTTTTTTTTTTTTTTTTTTTTTTTCTTTTTGACTTCGTATTATTTCTACTGATTGTCTCAACACGATTTCAAATTTGGTCAACTTGAAATTGACTATACACTTATACACTTTCATAATAAAATGGATCCGCCAAAGCTTCATTAAGCGAATTTATATCATACATATCATTATCACTTTCTCTTAGATCAAAATTATCCCTTCTCACCTGACCAAGTTTTAATAGTTGATTATTTTTACGCATTTGAAACAAAGCCGTCAATTGATCCAGGGTTGTCTTAGTTAACTCAGAAGAACTTTTAATACCCTTGAGCATCTTTAAGCCATCAAACCAGACGGATTTATTTACTTCGCTACCGGAGTAAAAAGAGAGCAATTTAGCACCTTTGTCGTCAACAAAAATAAGTCTCTCATAACCGATAACATGAGCCATCCTTAAGGAAAAATTTTGAACTCTTAATTTATCAGAGCCTTTCAGTGCTCCACCCAAACTGATAGCTTGAAAATCCTTAATAGAAGACAACTTAAATGACTTCGAGGACATTTCTTCGAAAGAAGGATTTACCAAAGGTTTTTCTTTGAATTCCTTGTGGTAAATTTCTTGCCTATTAGGAGACAACATGATAAAGTAATGATTAATACTGTTTTTCTCGCCACCTACGTTATTCTTTAGAATCGCATTACCATATTCTTCAGAATACACCCAAGTTCCCTTTAACATTTGTGTCACACGCTGCTCACAGACAAAATCAAACACCTCCTTTCTCAATCTATTATCGAACTCTGTAAAAACGCTTGAAAATGTCTCCTCTTTCTTTTTCTTTTTAGCTTCTATCTGTTTGTCTCTTAAATACACACTGGGCTCTGAAAATATATAAATGCAATCTCTCAAAGTGCCCTTACTTTTCAACTCATTTTCTAACATTCTTTGCGTATTTAGGAATAATCTTAGTAATCTGTCAATGTCTTTGCTACCCAGGGCATGAAAGTCCTTCCAGAAATTCAAACATTGAAGCATACTGTGATACATCACTGTATCCCATGCTAAAACGAGAGTACATAGACTCAGCTTCCCCTCTAAAAATGTCGCCAACCAAATTTTTGTGAGTGCTTTAAAAAAAGCACAAATTGGAAACTCGGTTTCCCCAGTCACAGCGGACTCCAAAAAATTGTCACGAAAGAAATGCTTTTTATTCTTCAAAAAAATCAGAAGACTTACCAATGACAATAAAGAAAAGTCACTTAAAATCAGAGCCTTCAAGCTAGAGACCCTATCGTTGTCTGTCGGAATACCTTGAAAAAAATTTTCCAAAGAAGCAATGACGCCGACATATTCTGAATTTGGATTATCCTTTGAAAGATCAATATTAGAATCATTTAAAAATACAAGATAATTAAGAAATGTATCTTTTAATTTCTGGGTGGCCCTCTGTGACACATCATGGGTTGATGTCTGCTCGTTCACAGTATCGAAAAATCCGAACTCCCCTAATTTATCCACAATAGGTATCATCCCATCAAATTTAAAGCGCATGGATATACTGAGTAAGTAAGTTACAAATAAAATCACTTCAGTTTTCGAAATTTCAGACTGCCAGTGCAAAATTTCACCTAGCGAATCCACCTTGCTTTGGTTTTCACTGAAGTAACGAAATACAGGTAAGTATGGATCTATCAGGGACTGCAATTCCCACGTTTTTTTAAAAATAGTATTTAATGAACCGAGTGCGTTTTTAACTTCCATTGGTGAAAATTTTGAAGACAGAATTGACACTAACATTTTCAATAAAGATGGTTCAAGGACTGCGACACTTACTTCCCCTTCGTTTTTGTCGTGGATAGAAGATACAATCTTCTCCAATTTAGCTAAGCCCTCATTTCTTCTCTCCAAGTTCAGTCCTGAAATGTAGGTTTTAAGCTCAGCTATCTGTTCTCCAATAGCCATTTGACTTAAACTTTTGACCTCTGAGCAACTCCGTTAGTAAACTGTTAACACGTTAAATTACATATGGGCAAAATTCGTAAAATACATACCTCTCTGACCGTCAGCGTCATTCGACTTTTTCAGAGGAATCGACATAGTTCTATATTCTATCTCGTTGTATCAACGCATTAAGACGAAATTCATTTATCGATAAAAAAAAAAAAAAAAAAAAATGCAAAAAAAACGTATATGCAGTCGTAATAAAATATTCTGCATACATTGGAGAAAGTCTATTTTTAAGAACAAATTGACAACGAGAAAAAGGTCATAGGCTATTTATTATAGTATACACTTAAGTTTCATCAATCAAAGCCTGAGTGAAAATGAGCTTTTTTAAAAGTAGTAGATCACGAGGGAAAGGCACTGCTGGTCAGTTTGCTCAATCGGAACCCACGAGTAATATGAGCGTACAGGATACAACCGAAAGTGAGTTACCCTCAGAACCTGTCTCCCCTATGACTTTCGAATTTAGCATACCCCGAGATAATGAGGGAGAACAGAGTAAAAGTAGCAGCTCGACGATCCTGCCACGTGTGTCACCCTCTTCTTCTGTAAGATCTTATCGGCTAGAAGACAATAATGATAACATACGATACCATGGCGACCGAAGATCGCTTGTTAAAAACAAAGAAAATGCCGAAGAGAAACGGGCTTCAAAGTCACAAGCAAACAAAGGTGATGGAAAGAAACAACAAAGTTTGCCAATGAGTAGCACTCAGTCGGGTTTGCAGGATGCAGATGATGAAGATGCACGTTCGCTTAAAGACTCATACCGAGGACTACATTCTTCTAGATTACAAAAAAGTATAACTCCTTTGACGCATCCTAAAAGACCACGCTTTAAAAAGAAGGGAGGGTCCTTATTGGGAAAACTCATGTATTCAGCTCGTAAAGATTCTGATGGAGGGGGTGGCACTCCAGGTGGTTCTAAATATTCGACAGATACGGAGAGCATTGGCTCTTCTGAGGCCAATCAGGGGTCTTCAAGAAAATCATCAATTGGCTCAGGAAGTCACCTACCTTTCAGCAGCAGAAAAAATACGACGTCCAATGCTCATCCATCTGGAGTGAAGACGAAAAACAAAGAATCGTCGGCAAAGGACCCTCGTTTGTATTCACAGCCCTCTAACTTGAGTCAGAGCAATGACGAATCGGAGAATATAGCTGATGTTTCAAAGGATGGAGAGGGTGTGTTGAAGAAAACGTCCCTGACGTTCGATTTTGATATGAACTTAGATGAAATGAAAGGAATAGTAAAATCCCCTAATGAAGTCGAGCCTTCAGATGTCAAAGGCGGGGAGCATGATCTTGTAAACAGAAGCAGCGCTGGAGATACAAGACAGGACGATGATGCCGATGTGAAACGAACATTTTTATTTTCTAAGAATAACCATTCAGCTAGCGGTGTGTGGAAAGCACCGGATAGTTGGGAAGTAAAACCAGAGAATCCTAATAAGTCACGTCAACGAGGAACCACCTTGTCGGAATCGGATTCAGACGAAAAAGAACAAGAACTTTCGTTTGGAAAACCTTCTGACACTGTTGAATCCCATCCTGCCGTTCAAAAGCGTGAAAATCTTTCAAAAGAAGGAGATGATATGCAAAAAAGAGAGGTTTCTCCTGAAGGCGAACGTAAGCATTCTCTTGCGCATAGGGTGTGGAATAATAAATGGCCTGTTCTTTATGGTTCACTGAACGCAACGAATGACTACTTCAAGTATCTCACCAAAGGCCCTAATCACATTATACGAATATTCAAGGAGGATAATACTTTTACAACAATTCTTTGTCCATTGGAGACGACTACTACAGAATTATTGACGATTGTCCAGAAAAAATTTTTCCTTGATTCATTATCGAACTATCGTATTAGTGTCTATGTTGGTAACTCGGTAAAGGTTCTCGATTCTTTAGAAAAGCCTTTGAAAATACAGATGGGTCTATTTTTGTTGAGTGGTTATTCGACTAGTGATAATTTAAACATAATTGGTCGTGAAGACCTTTCTTTTTTGTGTAAGTTTGTTTTGGAAAATATTTATCTTAGAAGTTTGACTCATGAAGAAGAACATATATTGTCGCGGGATTATGTTGACATTAATATATCAGGACTTGATTTGAAGAATATTCCGGTAATATTCCATAAGCACACATATGAAATTGAAAGATTGAATGTCGCGAACAACCCTTCTCTTTATATTCCATTGGATTTCGTAGAGTCTTGCATCAACCTTAATACGATAATTTTTGCGCAAAACGGTTGTTCTCGTTTCCCCACAAATTTTTTGCAATCAAAAAAGTTGAAATACCTCGATTTGCAGAAAAATTACTTGGATGAACTCCCTGCAAAGATAGGAACTCTTCGAAATTTGACGGTACTCAATTTAAATTCAAATCAGTTGAGTTATTTGCCAAAGTCTTTAGGAAAACTTGAAAATTTAGAAACCTTGAACTTATCCTCAAATTATTTTGTTGACTACCCTCATGTTATAAACGAATTAGTCAATTTAAAGTACTTAGATTTATCCTACAACGATTTGATGGTTATACCAGAAAGCATTGGTAAGCTTCTGAGTTTAATCGAATTGAATTTCAGTACGAACAAACTCGATAAAGAGCTTCCGATTACTTTTAAAGACCTTGTTTCCTTGCAAAAATTGGACTTGCGCTACAATAACCTAGCCAATATTGATGTGCTCGGTCTGTTGCCCCGGTTGCAAGTAGCATATCTTTCTAAAAATAAATTTTCGCATTTTAGTCAGGGCTTTAACAGTTTGAATATAGTCCATCTCGATCGCAATCCTATTACCAACTTGCAGGCCAAGAACTCATTACCAAACTTGAAAATTTTAAATTTGAATAAGGCTAAAATTACTGCTATCTCGGCAGACTTTATAACAAGTATTCCTAGGGTTGAGAAACTTATTTTGGACAAAAATCATATTGTTAACTTACCAAGCGAAATTGGAAGCTTAAAAAATTTGGCTTATTTGTCAATCTACAGCAACAATTTGAATGCGCTCCCTTCCAACATTGACGAATTGGTTTCGTTAAAATATCTTGATGTGCATTCTAACAACTTGCAAACCTTGCCTGAAGGTATATGGAGCTTGGGTTCGTTATCATTTTTGAATGCTTCGTCAAATATTCTTACGTCCTTTCCAAAGCCACCGAGAAAACTATCCGCCCAAGTACTTTCTACGATGAATTTTGGCTCACTCATCTCTAACTCTTCGCAAAGTATTTATCCTAGAAGTCGGCATTCCTCAGAAAATGACTTGTCAGATGATGGAAAGAAATACCGAGATAAGGACCAGGAACAGCACAACGTAAATGAGCTTGATGATTTCAGAAATAATTCTGGCGTACGTTCATCGTTATGCTCAAGTTTAATTTCCTTGTCTTTAGCAGATAATAGGCTTGGGGATGACTCTTTTGAGTCTATCTCGTTATTACTGGAGCTCAGGACTTTAAATTTATCTTATAATGATTTCATCGAAATACCGGAGGGCGCTCTTAGGAGATTTGGGCACTTGAGTGATTTGTACTTGTCAGGTAACGAGTTGTCTCAGCTTCCAGCTGACGATCTTGAAAATTTAAAATCTCTTACCTTATTGTTCTTAAACAATAACAAATTTGTATCATTACCAGGGGAAATCAGTAAATTATCCAACTTGCGCAATTTGGATGTAGGTTCGAATCAATTGAAATATAATATTTCAAATGTGCCGTACGATTGGAACTGGCAATCGAACAGAAACTTGAAGTATTTGAATTTCTCAGGGAATAGAAGGTTCGAGATTAAACAGACTTTCACCAAAAATCCGGATACTGGCGAAGACTTCGATAGTCTACTAGTCTTGAAGAATTTGAAAGTATTGGGTTTGATCGACGTCACAATAACTTCTCCTTATGTGCCAGACCATAGCTTCGAACTGAGGATCCGCACGACTGCCTCCGAGTTAGAGAATGTAGGTTATGGTGTCGCCGATTCAATGGGTATGCGTGAACATGTATCTAATCGGGATATTTTCATTCAGAAATTTAGGGGTAATGAAGATGAGGTGTTACTTTGCGCATTTGACGGTAAGAGGGGTACCGTAGACCATTCACACAGAGTCTCGGGCATAGCAAAGTCCTTGTTCGTTCCAACATTTACCGAAGAGTTGAATAAAATCAGAAAAGATGAAGACATCAGAGATGCGATAAGAAAAACTTTTCTCGCGATGAATAAATATATTAATGGAGTACTTGCGTCCAAGAAGAAAAATAATAATCATACGCCGCTGAATTTGCCAATGGCTGAGTTAGATGACCTTAACTTAATTGATGATGCTAAAGCGGGTTGTACTGTTGGAATTATGTACATGAAAGGTAAAAAGCTATACGTAGCCAATACGGGTGATCTTGAAGTATTATTGTCGCGTAATAATGGGGAACACGTGCTCTTGTCACAAAGACATCATCCAACTTGTCGAGATGAGTTTGAAAGAATAAGGGCAGCAGGGGGGTATGTAACTGGCGATGGAGCGTTAGATGGTGATTTGACTGTATCTCGTGGTTTTGGTTTTTTCAACTACTTGCCTCACACACATGCTGGTCCCGATATTACTGAAATAGAATTGACATCGTTGGACGACATTATTATAATTGGTACAGGTGTATTATGGGAGCATATCAGCTATCAGTTAGCATCAGATATATCAAGGCAAGAGAAGGGTGATCCGATGATAGCAGCCCAAAAATTGAGAGATTTTGCTATTAGTTACGGGACGACTGACAAAATCTCCGTGTCAGTTATTACCTTGGGTGAAGGAAATCCAAATAGGTCAAAATTTGGTTCTAATTTGTATAATAATTTGGCTCGCGAGAGTGATTTGCTAACTAATAAGAAGAGGAGAGATAGGGCACAATTGTCGACAGTAGATAACTCGATTAGAAAACTTGAAGAAGAGATTGAACCCCCAGAAGGACAACTTGCTTTAGTTTTTACTGATATCAAGAATTCAACATTATTATGGGACGCTTATCCAGTTGCAATGAGATCTGCGATAAAAATTCATAACCAGGTCATGCGTCGTCAAATGAGGATAGTTGGTGGCTACGAAGTAAAAACTGAAGGAGATGCTTTTATAGTTTCTTTCCCATCACCAACAGCTGCTCTTATTTGGTGTTTCACTGTTCAACGTCAACTTTTGACGCAGGATTGGCCATCTGAAATTTTGGATACACCGCAGTGCTGCGAAGTTAAGGATAACAAGGGTAGATTGATTTATAGAGGATTATCGGTTCGTATGGGTATAAATTGGGGTGCTCCTGTTTGTGAGCTTGATTTTGTTACAAAAAGAATGGATTATTTTGGTCCAATGGTTAATAGAACAGCAAGAATAAGTTCTGTCGCTGATGGCGGTCAAATTAGCGTAAGTTCAGACTTTCTAGCTGAGATGAAGCGCCTTTATGAGATTCATTGGAAGGTTCTACAAGATAAAGTGTCGATAGAAGAAGCATATTTTGGTAATGTTGCTGCAGGTAATGTAATAGAAAAAAAAATTAATTCTTTAGAAGAAGAAGGATTTTCCTACTTTGAACTAGGAGAAATGAGACTTAAAGGTCTCGAAACTCCTGAGGTTATTACTCTAGTGTATCCTAAGTCGTTGGAAATGAGGTTTGATATTTTCAAGAATTCATTATCACCCACAGAAAATATGTTCACGAGCACCAAGAAAATAGGTTACTTATCTGAAGGGGTTCTTAATCATATGAGGGCATTGTCATTGCGCCTAGAAAGACTCTGTAACACCACCAGCAGTGGTGAATTTACTGGTGAGTATTTTGCTAGATCTTCTATGGGTAGTGGTTCTACGAAAGTTATTTCGGCATTAAGTGAAAGAGATGCAGTCAATTATTTGGAGCATCTTGTTACTCGAGTTGAAAATGCGGTACTTGCTTTATATTTGCGACAAAAGCTGAAAAAACTCAGTGGCCAAGACAACAGAATCGACTTTTATGAACTGCATTCGTTGGCAGAATTATTGAGTGATATTGACCGCTTGTTCGCTCTTTATGAGTTACAAAAAGCTAAAAATGCATAAGTGTAAGTTAATGTGTAATTTTCTATACTGTATATAAGTACTATAAACAAAAAAGTTGTAGCGAACATATTCAGCTTCTTTCGGTTAATTTGGCAGAATATAAAACTGGGTGCATTCGTTTATGAAAAGCCATTATCGTTCGTGGGGGGATCAGCCACTTGGAGATGGTCTCCTGGGTTTCCTTGATGATGAATTTCTCGTATCTCCGGCTATAAGGGAATTTTCGTTGGGCGAGGTTTTGAGAATGAGGTCTGACAATGATTATGACCCCAATTTTTCCTTAGGTCCACCTGATTTAGCGCACGTTAGCAAATACTATGGTATAAATTCTTTGAAATATTTGAACAATGAGTTTTTGCCTCCTCGAGTAGATGGTGAAGATGAGACTTCTAAGAGAGATGACGAAGGCTACGTCGGCTTTTACCATTATTTGAACGGACTCAATTTTACTGAAAAGTCAGCCGCCGTTGAAAACTATATGAGAAAAACATTAGGATTGCACTTTTCTGAAGAAGGAAAATATCAGTGGAAGAACAATTTTCCTGTTGATTTAGTTAATGTCAAACGAGATTTAACATTTACTTATTGTTCATATAATATATTCACTAAGTATGATTTCCGCGCAAAGTATGTGATGCCAACAGATCGCACTAATCTGGATTTCAAAATTCATGCCTCTTACCAAATAATACCCAAATGGCGATATGCTAAAGAGGACAAAGTGTTTGATTATAATTCTGAGACAATAAGGTACATACCCGATAAGTTTTGGGAGGAGCTTTTGGTTTCTGAAGTGTTACGTCTTGTTATGCATCTTGACAATCCTTTACATCAGATTACTGGTCTCATGAGCTATTCAAGTATTATCTCTTCTAAGAAAAACTTAGCAATTTTAGCGTCTCTGTTAGTTCGCTTTCTTCCAGAAAGCCATTTTCTTGAGACACGGCCCTCTTATGGTAATGATACAGGATGTACAACGAAAGATAAATGTGGTACTATAACGACCAAAAAATACAGAAATATTTTGATTGATTGTCTTGTGCGTGTTTGCGCCTTAGATTTGAGCGGTCAGGTAGGCGACTTTGCTATAAGTGAGATAAGAAGTGGTGGAGGTAGGGAGTGGGATTTTGTTATACTCAGACTTCTTAAGACGCTGTCGATCCTGAATAAGGAGAAAGAGTATATTCAATTAATCCACGATCACCTTGAAACCCATGAAATATATAATACGCAACTGGGGTTAATTATCTTGGAACAAGCAAAGTACTTGATATCTAAAGGAATTTATGAAAAGGCATTGAAATTAGTCAAAATAAGTATTCGCATTCTTCCCCTCGACTTTGATTGTTGGTATATGTTGACCTATTGTTATATACTTATGAGGAACTATAAAGATGCTTTGCGAATAATGAATTCGTTACCTGTATCTATAACATATTCGCGGAAGAATTCCAATATTGAGCATGTTTCAGGTATTAAGGATTTCTATACAGCAACATTTATCGATCGTTTAAATAAAAAAAATGCTGTGATTGAGGAAAATACATTCAATTGCTACTTTCCAAAACCTAAATCTCGCTCAAATATTTACTCTAGGGTTGAAAAAAAGGTGAAAAATGATTATGCATTAATAGACAGGGCTTCCATAGACAAAGTATGGAACAGTCTATTTCTTTTCAATGATTATCTTAGACATCCAATAAATGGAAACTATTTTTATCAATCTCCTTTGATGAATTGTTCCACCAAAGAATTATCATCCGTTAATCATAATTTAATTCGTGTATGTGGTCCGTCTTCGATGAGAAATGTTTTTTCTTCCCAATCATCGGGACAAACGTCATCTTCTATCCTAAATTTTGAGAACAATTCAACATGGGGAAAATGCTACGAGCTTTTGTCGTTCCTTGTGTCAATAATCGGCTGGGACAATGTTGTACGTCTTGCTGAAGAAGTATTTATTATGGAAAGGACCAAAGCACCAAGGGATTTTGTTGTGAACAGGGGAAGTGTTCAGGACAAGGTCCCCTGTTCTGAGTGGTTGGAACAATTGCTTTTCGTTTTCTACGAGGATATAAGGACAACCTACTTGATTAGTCAATACGATTTTGAGGAACGACATAGTGCTGTGCAATGGTGTTTATTGGGTATGTTGAAATGGGCCACATATGATGATTACACAGAAGTGATCAATTCTTTAATTACCAGCATCATGGGAACATCTTCTCTGGGAGGATTCGACTACTTCGGGACGGTAAAATTACTTGAAATCTATGACGAGTTAATGTTGTCTGACTCAAACAATTTAAGCATGAATAATTTTTATGACGATTACGAATTTAAAATTCATACTCATAAGTTATTGTTGCATTCTGTGAGAGACGACGTGACGGAATATCTAACTTCCATTGAAAACGAATATTTAAATCTTGACTTCATCTTATCAATATTGATTAAGTTAGTTAGTTGGGAAGTTAGGTGGTACCAATTTTGCTCTAATTATTTGATTCACAAAATCATAACGAAATTATGCAACAAATATGACCTGATCTATATTAGGAGTCAACTAAGAATTATCTTTGAGCTGAACAAACTAGTCAAAGCTGATAGAAAAATTCTGAAAAAGAGGTTCCCTTTGGATACTTTTTTCAGACGGAACTCTACAGCGCTAATGCAGACTTACGATTTTGTTGAGGACGACACCGTACTTGATTTCTTAGAAAAGCAGTTGGACTTAATAGACTATATTAAGGAGGAGAAGATAGCCCTATAGATTAACATTAGCATTTAGTTAAGAGTCACTGTATCATTCTCGACAGTAGCTACTCTCTTTTTTTCTCTTTCTTGTTTTTTTGCTCTTGGCCTAAGACTTTCTTTCGTTGCTGCAACATATACGAATATAAAATAAAAAGGCCCGGGAGGTATATAAGGAGCACAAGCTTTAAAAACCCCAGGTAATAAGAGCCAAAAACTTTATCTGCCTCCGGAAGAGACATATATATCATTGTCACTTCAGAGGCTACACCTGATGGATATAATACCACGAAAAGTGAGTAACGGCACCACACAAGAAAAGGTGGCACTTCATCCGGTGAGTATAATTTTGAGGCATAAAATCCATACCTTAGTACTTCGGTAATCGACCAAGACAAACACAAGGTCATGTAAACCCAATGTACATTGGCTGGGGAATTAGGTAAAAGTTGGAATATCCCTATCACAACGAGAAATCGAGAAAGCACTTGGATCGTCGTTGTAAATATAGGTGCCTTCACGTAGCCAACTATCGCATTAAAAATTTCTAACACTGCACAACACTGCACGACGGTAGTAAATTTATTGGTCAATTCAAAGAGATAAGGCTGTCCCACATAGAATCCTAAGAGTGTGTTCACAAACACTATTGACCAAAGTGATGTGGACAATAAATTGTACACATATAAATAACTTTGTATTGTATTTTTACCCGTCTTCATCCTTGTGACAGGTCAAAAGATTATTTCAGGTTGGATTTGTTTGAATTGTAAAAAGGTCACATGATTTGTATTTGATCAAACTGAGACTAAGCTTCTTTGCTTGAACATATAAACGTAGAGAATCAAGAAACCCGGAATGTATGCGGTCAAAACGAAGAGCAAGAAGAAACGATAACCTGAACGCGTTACTTTAAGCGTTTCATAAACCACACTCAGTTCAGTCATAAGCCCAACCGGATATAGCACAATAAACGAAGAGTATCGGAGCCACTTTAAATAGTAGGGAATTTTGTTTGAATTCTGCAATTTTGTCACGTAAAAAACACATCTAATTATTTCACTGAGCGACCAAGCTAACGTCATTACTCCGTAACTTCGAAATAGAAAGTTCCCGGGCGACCGTGGAACAAAATAACTAACACCCAAAGTGATCACTAGTCGAGCGGTATATTGTAAAAGTACTGTTGCTATGGGTGAACGGATTAAGCCAAGAGACGTATTGGCAATCTCAACTATTGCATTAAAGATTTGCGTTTTGACGAGGAATTTATGAGGATAGTCGTCGTAAGCATGGTCACGAAACAAGCACTTTCTTTCATAGTTAAGACGGCTATCAGACTTGTAGTAGCATTTTGCTTCCTCTTGCAAACGATAAAGTATTGTGCACCAGAGAACTATAGAAATTAAATTGTAGACTGTTAGGTATTGATTTTTTAACGTCATACTTAAAATAATCGTCCCTATTTATAAATCGCACCGTCCGTAAGTCATATTAATTTTACTAGAATATACATTACTCCCCATATTTTGAAAGTATCGTAGACACACCTTCCTCATTATTCGCGATTAAAACTTGGTCCCAATCGACGACTAAAGGAGCCTTAAAAATAGCAGCAGAGTCGACATCAGGATTGCTCGATTCCAGGAGCTTATTAAAGGTGTCGTAGAATAAATTATATTCCCCTTCAGTAAAAGATGGAGATTTCTTTTCCTTCGTTTTTGAAATGGTGTTATCTGTTTCCACTTGCGTATCTCCGGCAGAACTGTCAACCTTCAGCAAGGGAAAACATTCACGAAGGACATCATTGGTCATACTTGATCGCAGACTATTGGATATGATGTACTGATATTGGTCGAAAGTAGGCATTCTGTTTTCCATGACATCTAGTTGAAATTGGAACTTTTCCTTATTTAGATTCTCGTAAGCTCTACTTAAGATCTTGTATAGATGACTCGAAGAAGGAATCTTCTTATTGTGAAAGATGCTGATGGTGGCAGGAGAATTTTGTAAAGTCCTAAAAAGTGACATCGAGAGAGTATTATTTGCTTCCTGTAAAATTGTGTGATTCTAGGGACCATTTGCTTCCTATCGCATAAAGAATTAATGTCGCATGTCGTATTGGAAAGTGCTACAACTTATCATAGCCAGAAAAGTAAAGAAATCGCCTAACATAATGTGCCGTTTTATGATATACAAAGGAAAAGAAAGCATGTTGCTTTCTAACTTACTCACGAAGCCAGATCATTCAATTATAAACCAATCCTTCGACTCTAGATTACGAATGGACATGAGAAATCCAATTAATGGAGATGGTTTTGGCGTGGGTTACTATTCTTCTTCTCGTGAACCTTGTATTTTTAAAGCAATTACCCCTGCCTGGAATAATTGCAATTTAGCTAATATTTCGAAGTGCACCGAGTCGCATCTTGTGTTTGCGCATGTGAGAGCTTCGACACAAGGGGCATTATCGGAAACAAATTGCCATCCATTCTATTGGGGAAAGTTAATGTTTATGCATAATGGAGGGATACTGGTATTCGAAAAGATAAAGAAGAGAATAGTTACATTAGTTGATGATGATTTTTTTGTAAACATTTTAGGCTCCACGGACTCAGAATGTTGTTTCGCATTGTTTTTGCATATTTTGAGAGCCAAAGGATACGACGCCTCAAAGGAAGAGACTAAGTTTACTCACTTTATTTTAAGGGAGAGTTTATTGGAAACAATAGATTTAATAAAGAGGTGGCAGAAAGAATTTACCGACGAACCTTCTCTTTTGAACTTTGCTGTGACAGATGGTGAGCTGGTTGTCGTCAGCCGATATATTACGTCACAAAAAGACGAGGCAGCGTCTCTATACTTTAGTACTGGATCTAGATTTTTTGAATATGAAAAAGGACAATTCAAGATGGAAAGGTTAAATAGGTCACAGGATGTTATTTTTGTTGCGAGTGAACCGTTGACCTTCGAAAGGGGAGACTGGATTTGTGTGCCTACCAACACGTTGGTGACTATAACAAAGCATAGTACCGTTCTATTACATCCAATATTGGATGAATTTTATAACGACGGATCTGTCGGCCGCTCCTATAGCTTAGCCATGGACAAGGGACTAATAGGAGGTATTCCTCGGAATGGTGGAAATAATAATATAGGAAAAGATAATACTTTGACTAATTTACCTCCACTAGAAAGAGAAGGTCGATTAGTTCCACAGGTGAATACAACGTAGCGCACTAACTTTGCATATACATTAGCATAAATCGAGAGTATATATAAATGCATTTTTATCGTTTAAGTAGGTGCGCACAGACTATTTATGATACGGACTGTTGAAAATCATGACTTGCTGGTCTCTCTCGTTAAGTGATTGACTTCCGACTCTTTATCGGTGGTTTTCTCGGCTTCTTCATCATCTATCTCAATATCATCATCGCTGCTAGAAGAGGAACTCGAAGCAGAATCCTCGCTTGATATATCTTCCTCTTGTCTATTCGATAGATAAAGCAAGTTTCCTTTAAAATCATATATTGGATTATCCTTTTTATAAGACAAACCATCATCATTAGGATCAATATAATCATTTTTTTCTTCCTCAAAAAACTCATCCATGTTGTCATTCGGATGCTTTTCCGATTCATTTTTACTTTCATATTCAGCTTTCTTCTTCGATGCCGCAAAAGAACCATGATCACTAGAAGCTGTATTCGTAAGCTGCTGTGACATATAGCTGCTAAAGTGGTCGTCATCGTCTTCAGAGGATTCGTCACTCGAATCTGAGTCTTTTGGTTCATCGGCCGAATCATTTTTCTCAGGAGATTTTGAATTACCTTGGATATCTCCATTTTCATCATAGGTCCCAGAGAGGATATCAGGGTCCTCGCTTGGATCAAAAACCAAACCATGTTTGTATTCACCATGATCTACAATTTCGCCAGAGCTTTCATCAAATGCATTTACAGGGTCTTCATCATCGTCGTCACCGCCACCTAATATAGCATTATACTTATCCCTCGTGTCGTACAATATGTTATTGACATATTCTTCCCACGCAAAACTTTCTACTTTGGAATCAATCAATGGACTAAGTGAATTCACAGGATATAACTGAATAAATTTAACGACTTCCTCAGCAATGAGCGTCAAGTGCCCCATAAACCCAAGTCTCAAACCATTATTTTTGGCTTCGAATTCATTACAAGATTTTTGACCCTCAATTATCTTATTCGTGATGTCGCCACGATTGAATAAATCAATGGCTAGATATTTGTTGAAACCTATATCCATGGATCCATTCAAAACTTGTTGGACAATATCAAAAACAACGTTATGCAAAAAATTATTCCATGGATATTGAAAGAACATCAACAAAATTTGATTAATTATTTGAGTATCATAAAGTGCTATCTTAAGATAATCACCTACAACTGAATTGGTTCTTATTTGTTCTTCGGATAGGTTTGCGTTCGCATGAAAAGCTTCATATTCTGTCTCTCTATGTTGAACAATTGAGTCACTTTCTTGGTCAGACCTATTGAAGGAATCAATTGTGTCATTGGGGTTTGAATATTCATTGTTATGATCAGAATCCAAAGTTTGGTCTTTTTTCTTATCCTTTTCAAGTCCCTCTTTTACATCATCAGGCAAAGGAATCGTCTCATTATACTTGAAGCTGATAGGATCCATTTCCTTCATCTTTGATCTCACTTCGTCTCTTTTGCTGACTATGTCGAAGCCTCTTTTGTCATTTAATAAAGCCATGTTAGAACAATGTAATAACTCAGCAATTAGCTCACAAATTTTGAACCGTTCAAATCCCAAGGGTTCCAATTCTCCAAACAGGGTTTTCAATCGGTTCTTAGAGAAAGTTCTATCTTTATTGACTAAAAAATTCTTGAACTCTTCAATTCTACTTCCATAAACTTTCAACAAATGTCCCAAATAAATCGAATCTCTTCCACTAGGCGGATGACTCTCTAAAGTAATATACAAAACAGGCAACAAGTCATAGTCTGAGTTGTTTTTCCGGATAATTTCTATTATGACCCCTACTCCATTAGCTAAAGAATAGCCACCTTTTAGCATAATGTTGCAAAATTTTTCCATTTGGGAATACGAAACCAACTCTCGCGTCAACTCGTTAGGACCAATAGTAGAATTATCTGTGTTGGAATTAGCCGAAATCGTTATTAATGCCTTCAAAAAGTCTGCAGCAGCAGTTTGCCTCATCAAAGAGTTACTCTTCTCGATAGAACCTTGTTCATTTCCCAGGTTGTCTAAAGCATCTATCAAATGAGATATGAGATTTTGTTGCTGTAAAAATTCTATGATTCCTGTCGAATTATCAGGCTTATCCGTAGATATTAGCTTTACCAAAAAGTCTTCTAATGGAGGATTGGAGAAATGCTTCACCATTTTTTCTACCAAATTTGTCTGTTCATCTATCAAGTAAGTTATCATTTCATCACACTTCATATCTAACAAATGTTCCATTATTTTCATCACATACGTCGATAACGTGATAGACAAGGGAGGGCTTCTATCCAAGACAGACCATAATTTATTCAAGTTATCGGATGACTCCATAACAGCATCCGTCAACGACCACACATCTGCGCTAAGGATTTCGCTAGCTATAGCGGCATAGCGATTACATCTCTCTTCCTCTGTCTCAACGTCTTCCGTGTCTTCGATTTCATTAATGTCGTCAGATTTTTCTTCATCTTTCTTTTCACTATTTGAACGCTCCTTTTCCGTTACTTCGTCTTTTGATTCGTCAGGACTACCAAGAACCGATTCAGATTCATCCTTATCTCCCTTTCCATTTTCGCCCTTCGCATTCTTTGAACTCAAACTTAAATTGTGCATACTTTCATTCAATCCTGTTTCAACTCTACCTTCGTAAATAACAAAGTCGACTAGAACGCTAATTACTTTCTCTTCCCGCAAAAATTGCAATAATCTTGCATTATTTGACGATAATTCCTGAAGCAAATCATTCTCCTCAAATAATTTGCATAAAGTGGAATATATTTCCTCCTTCTCCCTAGGCTGATGATTTTCTAATATATTTGATATTTTGGAAAATGAACTAAACCCATTATTAAACCTCCAGAAAGCGCCCGACATATTTCCTACTAAAGGATAAGTACACTAGACGGTCCCACTTTCAGATGATTTACTTCAAAGCTCAAGAAATTTAAAGGGAATTTTATTAAATTGTCGATGCGTACCAAATAATTCTCCTGTACGTAATAGTTACATTGGTTATGCTTTTGTGCTACTTTGAATTTCATTTTTTTTTTTTTTTTTTCCATCATAATTCTTTTAAAGAAAACTTGGTGACGTTTTGGTTTTAAGGAATGTTGAGGTCAATATTACGTTTCTCCCCAAGGATATTCCCAAATGGGATAGGGGGATTTCGTGGTTTGTCAGGACTGGCCATGGCATCGACAAATATAAAGGATAATTTAGGGAAAAATCAGGACCTAGCACCTTTGAAATTAGATTCTAATGGATCCAGGAACTTATATGCCGTTTTTAGGCTTCATAATATGCCTTACTTGGTAACTAAAGGCGACAGGCTTATTTTACCGTTCAAATTGAAAAACGCCGAAGTGGGAGACACCCTTCGATTGAATGATGTTACTACCCTAGGATCACCCGAGTTCACCTATAATGACAGCCATGGTATATCCGAAAATCTGTACGACTTGAAAGCAAGCGTAATTGAAATAACAAAGGAACCCTACTACGAAGTATACCGTACGAAGAGGAGAAATCGGAGAGTAAAAACCTTCCCTGTACAAAATTATCAAACAATTTTAACGATCAGCGAATTGAAGTTAAAGTGATAATCTGAACAAGAAATTTGCTCAAGCCTTTGAAATGTACATAGAAAAATATTATAGATCCTGAATTGAAAATTATACAAGTCTATAGAAACTTTTATACGTTGTATTTCTTCGAATTGAATTTGATAATTTCAGCTAATTTAGTTCTTTCAAAAGCGAAATCAGTATTCTGAGAAATAAATGGATGGTCTAACAAATTTTTTGCTGTTGGTCTTTCCTCAGGGTTTATTGTAAAGCATTTTTGAATAAAGTCTATGGCTTCGGGAGAGATCAACTTGGATATATCCTCCGGGATAGGTGGAGCTAGTTTTGTTTTACCTATCTTATAAATGGCACTAACAACAGCCTCATTGGACCACGGCCTCTTTCCGGCAAACATTTCCAAGACAACACAACCAAGTGACCATATGTCAATTTTAGCACTATAACCTTTTTTCTTATCCTCAACTATACTATCGATAACTTCAGGAGCCATCCAGAAAATACTTCCTTGCATAGACATTTCGGCATTATTAACATATATGTCCTTTGATTTCTTCGAAATTCCAAAATCTGAAATTTTGCAAGTACCATCAATTTCTAGTAATAAATTATCGGCCTTCAAATCGCGATGTAATATTTTATTCGAATGAAGATATTCTAAACCAAGCAAAACTTGTCTGGTTATAAACCTTATCAACTGCTCATCAAATCTACCGTATGATTTAATACAGGACGACACCGAACCCCCTGCCACGTACTCCAAGAATAAACTATAAATATTTTTTTTCTGCTCGAATCCCAAATATCTTACAATATTGACATGATCCAAATCTTTCATAGTTTCGACCTCTTTATGCAAAGCATCGATACCTTCATTCTTTGAACCTGACGAATTGTTAGGATAATTTCCAACTACAACCTGCTTTACTGCCAACATCTCACCTGTAGTCACATTCAACGCCAAATATACGGAACCAAATGAGCCCCTTCCTATTAATTCACCCTTTATCCAAACAAATTCTTTGAACTCTCGTAATTTTCCGTGACGTAGTTTACTTACAATGCCCTTTTCGATTTCCTTGGATGTCACTTCAACGACTTTCTGTCCCCACAATTTCGTGTTGGTTCTTTCCAACCCTTTTTCTGGTTTCGCAAATTTTAAGAGTTGAGGCTCTGAGTGTGCATTCATGTGAGAAGACTGCTTCTCTAGCCTTTTCCTCCGAGCTTCATTCGCAACAACCCTAATCGTTTTTATCCTTTTAAAACTTGACTCTGGATCTGGATCAACGCCAATTATTTCGTCACTATCATCGACTAAAGGATTACCTGGAGAAATATTCGCATTGGAAAATGTTCTGGAAATATTTGGCCTTAGAGAAGAGCCATTCGAATTATTTGAATCAGTCATTGGGTGGTCCTGAGAAGGAGAAGTTATAGAATCATCTATAATCGGTTTGTCCAAATCAGTATCGGGAAAATACTTTTCAAGGTTTTTATAAACTTCGTCAACAGGTGGGCGTACATTCATTGGTGACACATTTATCCTTAGCAAAGGTCTCTTACTATTTTCCCTTTCCGCTGGTTTATTTCTTATTGGCTTAACAAAAAAATCATTTTCTGTTCCTTCGTTGAAACCTCTATTTTGATTACCTTCAGCAGAGGTCTCAGTAAGAGGACCCATAGGTTTAAAAAAGAAACTATCATCATCGTCATCATCATCGTCATCTTCACCATCTTTATCATTAGCATTACCAATAGCATTATTCTTACTGCTATTTTTATTAGAATTATTATTATTATTATAGTTATTACTAGTCTTGCTGTTGTTGCCGTAACTATTATAAGAATTCTTCGTTTTGTTGTATAAAGCAGGTCCTTCATTTTTGTTATCAGAACCGCTTGACGATGCAACACTAGAAATTGACTTGCTCGGGACCCTGGCTCCTATTGGCTTACGGTCCTTAGCAACGGAATTAGTTCTAGCACGGTATTGTGGAACTGAAGTTTCCAGAATCTTTCTTTTCAATAATGAGTTTTTCCTACTAAAACTAGTTTTAGTCAGTGGAGGAGGAGGAGCTGCCCTTTTTGCCACAATGCTTCCAGATCTCTCCTTTTCTTCATTGGAGGGAATTGAAGCCACCGAGAAGTCGACATCACTAGTTCTATTGGAATGCATTGAAGAGACATCAGACTCTCGTGATGGTTTCATAACCCCATTTTTCAAGTTCGCATTTTCATTTAAGGCCTTATTGTTTTCGCTGTAATTTTTGGCTTCATCAACGCGATCATTCCGAGCCATCGATATGACATCATCATGACCATTTGAAGATTCAAATGATATGTTGCTCAAATCATGAGGGAAGGACTCGACACTTTGAAAATCTTTAGCTGCAAGTCGCTCCTTTAAGTTATCATCACTATCGGAGAACGAGTTCATATTAAGAGGCCCTTTGAAAGTCCAGTAATCTTCCTTCGAATCTTTTCTGGCCTGGAGTAAATACCTTGGTGTCGATGGATACGTTTTATGATCATTACTTTCGCTCGCTACTTCAAAGGATTTTGAATCCAACGATGTCGAACTGTCAGTCCTTGCAAGCTTTAGACTATCCTGCCTAACTAAGAGTTTGCTGTGTTGATTACTTTTAAGAACTATCTGAAGAACGTCATCGGAAAGTGCTTCACCTTCATTAGCCCCAAAATCCGTTAGATGAAAACTAAAATTTCCCACTGGAACTAAGTTTAGTCTTGCCATTGCTTTTTCTTTGAACAATGCCACACTCTCAATATCTAATTCATCTAAAATGATAGGCACATACAGCTGATTGTCACGAGTAAGCAAGAAAACTCTGGTACGAAGAGAATCGCTACTACTTTTCGGTAGAAAAGCACTATCAATAGTCTCTCCAAACCCCTGATTCATGGATCTATATGTTGAGTCCTTTGACTTTATATCCAGAAGATCGATCCTTTCAATTAGCGAATTTGCAGAAGAGTCCCAATCTGAAGTTACATTATTTGATAAATCAAGAGAAGTTTTATCCTCTAACGCATTTCTTAATGTAGGAGCGTCACCCAAGTGCTTAGATTTCGTCACGGAAGATATCGGTCCCTTTAAATCCTGAAAAGTATTTGCAAATGAAGTATTTCTATTAGATTTCAGGGCACCATTAACCCCTGCGAAAGAAGAAGGGTATGATGTATTTTGTGGCTGCTTTAAAGCTTCGGGCCCTTTATCTGCCCCGTATTTTCTTAAATTCGTAAAAAATCCTGACTTTCTATTAGTACCCGCATAAGCAGGATCTAATTTTTCAGAAATGTTGGAAGGCGAAGAGCTCTCACGAGTTAGAGCTTCGTCTTTCAGCGAATATTTTGGTAGCCCTTGTTGATTAAAGCCGCTTGAATTAGAGGAGTCCACGTACTGGGCTTGAATTGGAAGAGAAGAGTCCCTGGGGAAGAAGTCCGCAGCGCCTGTTGATCTATTTTTTCGGAAGAACTTATGAAGCGGTTTAGAATCCCAGTTAGGGTGCCTTACCGTACTCAGGTCGACAGAAGATACTGGCCGTTGTTTATAAGGATACGCATTATTATTTGCACCGTATGAAGCACTTTGTTGTGCAGAGGGTGTAGTACTATGGCCATACGGAGTGGATCCTAAAAAAGATGAAAGATGTTTATAGATATTCGATTTTCTTTTATCAGCCCTATTATGAGATCCAGAAACTTGTGACTCAGTAGAACCCTGCCTCGAATGGTTTTTGCTACCAGCATCATTATTTTTATTTGTCTCATCGTCTGCTATGCTTTCAAGATTTTGAGTGCTCAATAATTCTATGAATCTTTCAACAGAATTAATCTCATCATTAGTGTCAAGAAAGCGCTTAAACTGCTTCCAAACGGTAGATTCGGAATCATAATTACACAACTCGAGAAACCGATTGCCGGATATTTCATTTCGGCGAAAAGTCTCTTTCCAGGTATTATTAAATCCGTAGGTGTCAAGCCATTTTAAAACATTAGGCATCTGCCACTTTATGGAAGGATTACTTTCAGCACTCGAAGACTGGATGTCCATTGCATATCTGACAAACCTCTGACCCTTGCTTATTCCAGTGTTTGTAGCATAAGAGTTTGAAGAAGTGTTAGAACCAAGAGAGGCACCCGATCCATTTCTACTATGACCTTTTTTACCACTCGACATTGCTAAATCCTGATTATTTGGGCTGGTAGGTATACCGTTTTGATTGAGATTTAAATGCTTTTTAAACCCATCCACCTTGGAAGTATCGTTCGACCACTTGTTGGAAGCAAAATCAGCACTTGCTAAGTCCGTTGAACTTTTGCTTATATTATAATCACTGATTATCTGGTCTAAAACATTAGACTTCGAGGAGCTACTAGGCTTTATTGGGGATGATGATCGCGTTTGGCTACGCGATGAGCCGATGTCATCAAATAAAAATTGCTCAGCCTTAGTGGTCGCAGAATCAACCTTACTCTGTTCCACTTTATCCGTATCTTTAGAAGTACTTCTATCAACGGGAAATCCTTCGAAGTTCTTCTTCAAAGGTTTTGAGATATATTCAAGTTCGATATTATTCTCATGTTCCTTATTCAATGGGGCTCTCAGACTTCTTAAGTTTGAATTCTCAAAATATGCTTTATTTCCAATAACACTGTCAGAATAAACCCTCGTTTGGTTCCCATCGCCTGAAGTTTGTACTCTGTCCAAGTTCAATTGCGCGTGGGATACATTCTTCGAATCGCTCTGAATTCTTCTCTTGAATTCTCCACCGTTATTGACGTCATGGAATATGAAGTCCATTATAAAAGATCAAAGCCTCACTGGCCCTAGTGCTTGGTTTTCCGTTCTATAGAGCCTTTTGGAGTGGGAAAAAAAAATTACGGATCTGTAATTATATATATCAACTTTCAATTTTTTTTTTTTTTTACTCACTCACTCACTCACTTACTATTCTGTTTACCCAGCAGCTTTTTTAACGTAGGACCCAGATCGCCATAGTGAGAATTCAATTTTCATGGGCATCGACCCATATGATATAACATGGCGGATATAGCAGTTAGTGGTCTTTTGCAAAAGATCATTAAAAATTTACATGTCTTGCACGAATTTACCATTGAAGAATTATTTAGTTATGAGGCACTTTTGCGAGAGACGATGATTGATATACATCAACTATTAGGGTTCCATAACACTATTCCGCATGAGATAGTACTACGAGTAGATCCAAAGGTCTCGATTGGTTCATTATCAGTGTTAAGTAATTCAAGTAAAAATTCAGTAGTGGGAGAGATCGGAAGTGATATATTTTCAGTGATTCAAGCGATTCAGAGAGGCGGGCAAAGTACTAAAAATGATATAATAAGGAGCATGGTAAAACTTTTGGCTGATAGCAAGCTCAACTCGGAAGATAGGAGGCCTAAAAGAGTTAGGAACACTTTTTCTGGCATTTTCATAAAGCTAGCAAATTTAATAGATTTTTTTACAAGAATAAGGGAAGAGGCCGAGGAGGAAGTCATTGTTTATATCAATCGATGTTTTAATTATGAGGCAATGTTCTACTCCTATTTGAGTAATAGAATTAGCGCCAACTTGCATTTCAATGATGAAGACGCAGAGCGGCTAGTGACTACATTGGACAAAATCATTGAACGCGACGCATTCAAGGATGAAGATACGATTGAGAACACTGGCTCGTCAATATTTAGTTATGAGAGTGGTGATAAGGATTATTATGACAACGATAGCGTAAGCAAAGTTCCCTTGAGGTTTCAATCATCAGACAATTCCTTTGACCAGTTATATCAAATTTTTTTTCGCTCACTATGTTTGAAGGAATCGTACATCAATGGTCAACACGATCATACAGATTTTACTAAATATATAAGAATTATGTTGAAAACATTCAAGTCTTCTCGTCATATTGATTACTTTGAGCTAAATGACGCTGAAAAACGGGAAGAGAAATACAAAAAATTTTATGAGTTTCTTATCGGTAGAAGGGATGGGACTACTTCAGGTCTTTTACCAGAATTGTTTAATCAAACTAACTTTAAGGTATTAGACACTATGAACTTTTTTCCTGAGTTGGATACTCAGCCTAGTTCCAAAGCTAACCTCATATCTAGCCGGGAATGTTCTGCAAATTCTGCCACTATTGATTATGAGATTGCTTCGCTGGTGAAAAAAAGTAATTATGATACTCTTATGTCGAGGTCTAACAGAAGCAATCTTATTCGTTCTTTGCATTATCTCATTAACTTGCTCAATGAATTCGAGCTCAACCTTGACATAAAATTTCCTGGGCTTTTTAATTATTATCTCCGCCTCGTTTTTAATGAAATGATAGACTCAGTCGATTCTTCTGATCACCTTTATATCGAAAGAGTGAACAATGTTTCCGCGAGACTTATGGAGTTGGATGATGAGAATGTGAAAGCGGATGAACCGCAAGTAAAAGAGACAGTATATTTTTTTTGCCGTCTAGTGAACCAATTAAGTGAAATTAAAGATGGAAAGAAAATCTCTTGTACGATATTAATGATATTGGCAAATTATGAATATAAAAAGATCGCGTCCGATGCGAAATCCGTATTAAATAAATGGAATGATTTGATGCTAGGTGTTGCACAGCTCAACCATAATTTACTAAGTACCTGGTATCCTTTGCATGACAGACGTGCTATTTTTTCGGTGTTGAAAAAATGGTACAGTAAGTATAGGAGATGGGAAAAGGTTCGTCAAGTAACAGCAAAAATGGTTGATCAAACTTCGTCTTTCGATATATTTATTGAAAGATGGCTTGAAAAGGTAAAATACGTACGTTATTTGGAGAATCAGGCGCATATGTTTAACATGGGAACAGTGTTTTCTCTCTGGAATAGAAAAAGTCTTAAGTTATCGGAACTTTTGGATACGGCTGTCAGATTTGAAAGAAGTGCGTTACTTAAGCGATTTTTATGGAAGTCAAAACGTGAAAGCCTCAAAAAATCAGCAAAAGCGTCAGAAACTTTTTTATCCCACTCTCAGTTATCCAAAAGTTTACTTGTACGAAAGCATGTATTTTTAATTTGGCATGAAAGGTTAAATCATTTAGTCAATGGACTGTATGCTCTTCAACCCCTGTCGGCCGTGAAAAATGGTGATGCTTGGCATCCGAATGAAGGGATCGAGAGCTTTAGAGACAAATTGTCCAAATTATTGTCTGCAGAGAAGTATTTCTTACTATCGAAATTTTTTGAGAAATATCGGAAAGCGCATCAGATGGAATTAAGAGTATTCTCTTTTCGGCAACGACAGCAGCTGATCTTTATTGCTTATATTTTTAGTAACCAGTGGCTAAGGAAGCTCGCATTACGAAAGGAGCTTAGATATTCATCCAGCGTAAAAGACATTGCAATAAAAAGGAATTTCTTTTCTTATTGGAAACACACAGAGTCGTTAAATTCTACGGCACGCAACTTTACAAATAGGAAGCTTGTGTCTGGTTATTTTGCAAGATGGAAAATAGCATACTTATATTGTTTTAATCATCTGAGGACCGCAAGCCTTTCGCTGTTGCCGGTAAAGACAATATTTGTTAATTGGATAATGTTACGTAGGTCTAATTCTTTTAATGGTAAAGCTTCTGTTCACATTAAAAAGCTAATCTTCGAGAGCTGGGCTTCGAAGTACAATGACACACAACTACTTCTTTCAAGAGCAATGAGCTTTGATGCAAACTCCCTCAAAAGACAGAAAATTAAGAAAATGTTATTCGTACATAAGAAATTTTTACACATGGAAAATGTTGCCCAGTTGAATATTCAAAGAAAATACTTCAACATTTTATGCAGCAAGCAGTATTTATTCTCGAAAAAGTATGCTAGCATAGCTATACAAAAGTGTGCGTATTTGACCTTTAGCGATAAAATATCGTTATCTGTGGTGTTCAGTTTATGGTTGTCACGTTTCGAAACGCTCCAGGAAGAGCGTAACGAGTCTTTGCTAGAAATATATCAAGACTTTTTGCGTGAAAATATTAAGAGGAGGATTCTAGAATGTTGGGTCGTCAGTTACGATCGTATACAATATGTGACTATGGAATTGAATCGCAAGTGTGAACAATTTAGTAAGAGATCTTTAATTGGACGTAAATTCTTCCATAAGTGGATGAAAAGGAAAAATGAGACTCTGCAATTAAGAGTTGCATGTTACAACTTTGAGCGACAAATTTTGCTCAAAAAGTTTACTTTTATTTGGTATACCCAGTTCACAGAGTTAGTATATTTATATGATCTCTATGACGATTTCGTGGGGCAAAGAGAGTATACTATTTTGAGAGAGTTTTTGAGTATTTGGAACATGAGGTACATTAAAGATGTCAAGAGGAACCAACAGAGTTGTGGATTGTTTGTCCGAAGAGGTGAGGTTGCCCTCTTGAGGTCAGTCTTTGAGTTGTGGCTTTATAAAATCAAGAACTTTAATAATATCAATTATCCGAGTGACACATTTATTGATAGTGAGAGAAGTATAAATAGCAATCCTTCCCCTTTAGCCAACAAATCCTCCAGGAAAAGTTATAATGTCGTCACGGATGAAGGATATTCTCATTTCAAAAGCTACCTTAACACGCCGTTAAAAACAAATTCGTTTTATACACCATTTACTCCTCGAGTTTCTCAAAGCGATAGGATTAGTCCAACGAAGTTACAAGAAACGACCTCGAGGGCAAAAAGTTCACGCATTGACGCTCTACGAAGACACTTTAGTAGGGCCAGAGCAAACTCTACCCCAAAGGCCTCCAAACAGTTACTGGAAAATAGAAAAAAACCAAAAGCAGGATTATTGGACAAAAATAGTGAAGATTTTGTGCACTTGTCTCCTCCACAGAAGGCATTTTCTGGTGACATGTATCCACCTAATCGTCCAAATTTTTCGGAATCTATTTTTGCTACAGAGGTTGAAAATGGACTCAGTACACTTGACAGTCCCGAAATGACTCAAACAACAGTAGATGAGAAATCCTTGATAGCGACTGCGAAGCAAATGAGGCGTATTACACCCATTTACATTCCTATCGAAGAAGAAGGATTAGAACCTAGAGTTTCTCCCGTTAGAAAGTTGAAAGAAAAATTAAAAGGTGACGTGTCTAGCACTATCAGTTGACTGATATATGAAAACGATGTTGTTTGAAAGGAATATTTTAGTTATACATGGATACCTTATATAGACCTATTTAATCAGCTACTTTTTTGTATACGTACAAAAATTTTCTGCGGACAATCATGGACAGAAATATATCTTTTGGGCTTGTATACAAGTTCTCTAAAATCTCTTCAGTTAGCTTTCTAATCTGCATCCGGTATGCTAGCATTATCTTTGTGCGGAAAACTTCAATAATAGGTTTTACTGAAATCCCTTGGAATGTATAAATAACTTTGAGGAGTTTCCACTTGGATTCGGCTAAGATAGGTTTATTTTCTGAAATATCATCCGAGATCAAAATGTCTATCTTCCTAATAAGCTGGAGAAACTGTATCTCATTTTCTGTTTTATCGTAATTTAACGAAGAATTGTGTAATTCACAAAATCTATTGATTCCTGTCATGCACGCAGCAACGTCCATATGCACAGTTGTATTCTGATGAGGGGAATTCTCAAGGATATAGTCGTTGACGTATTGAATGGCTTCTCCCCCAGGATAATTGAAACTAGATATAACTCCCATAAGAATCGAAATTACAACACCTAGTATAATTAATATAGAGTAAAGGCTGGTCAAAATCCGTAGTTTCCGAGAAGTATCCGCTCTCCTTGAAATGATTGACAACCCGTTTGCCGCCACTAGCGTCAATATGGGTGCAACGTAAATTATAAACCTCCACTCTTTGTGTGACTGAAATGACAAGGTTGCAATATACAAGATAGAAGAGGCAAACAAAATATGTAAAGATCCTCGTTCAGGAAATTTTAAAATACTCGAGTTTTTCTCTGCAGCACCTCTCTGCTTCAGCAGCACCTTCTCTGATGGATCACTCAAACATCCAGGGAATATTAAGGTTAACACTGTTGGTGGTCTGAATATTTGGAGCAAATATTTTTTGAAGTATGCAGACCACGGTTCCGTGCCCCATTCCGCTGCCCTACCCTTAACAACGTTGAAATAAAAGGAAGCTAATTCCGGCACGATTAAAGAACCCCAGAAATACGAATCCACAGAAAATGTAGTAACCAAACCTAACATAGTTCCCGTAGTTAAAGATACGACACTTTGTATTAGCGTTCTAGGCCCATGAAAGACCGAAGTGACCAAAGCTATAATGACTGCGAAGACACCGATTTCTAAACGAAATACTATTCCAGTGAAAGCTAGAAGCGCTAAAGCCATAATGTTACCCTCAAGCATTAAACTAATCGAATAGTTCACTAACGGTAGAGCAATGAAATTTGGTAACGTTCGAGATGCATAGTATAATATATGGAATTGGCTAGCTAGTAGCAAGGTATACCACGTTCCTGTGAGTCCATCCTTTTTCGCACCCTTATCTCGGTAAGAAATATTATCAATGCTTCTTCTAATACTAATGAGCGATAGACCGTTAAGTGTCCCGAGGACTCCTCTGGAAAGCATTAAAAGATGCTTTTGTGATGACCTAGTATCGACAATTCCTACACCCACTAACCACCCTACCATTTTGGATATTCCTGCAATTACCAATGCCCCTATAAATGATCGAGGAACAACTCCAGGAAAGTTAATATGGTCGAAGCTTTCTTCAACTTTCTCACGAGGATAAATTCCGTAATTATATATGTCATGGATTGCTTGGATATTAAAAGATTCCTCTACTTTGGTATAAGGAGATATTACCAAGTAGAATGCTATCAAGCTAAAAAGTATGCTATCTAGTATGACATCTCTTCGTTTCATTTTCATATCAATTGAGCAAGTAAGACTCTTCAATATAATTTATAGTTCCTTCTGCGAAAATTGAACCCTTTTTTCACGTACTAAAGAGAGGAAACTAACTATGGACGAAATACCAGAACTCGTAGAAGACCTTCAAGATGATGGTAAAGGTTTATCTGTGAATGGCGGTAAGTTTAAAAACCAAGCACACGAAGTTTATAAAGTTAATGAAACAAATAACGACAGAAGTAAACCTGAGTCGAAGAAAGTTCCAATAACAATCGTAACTGGTTACCTTGGTTCGGGAAAATCTACATTACTTGAACAAATCGCCAGAAGGTCTAAGATAAAACTCGCTGTCATAGTGAACGAGTTTGGGGACTCTTCTGCAATAGAAAAGTCAGTTACCATAAGAGATAGTGAAAATAATGACGCAATTCAAGAATGGTTAGACCTAGGAAACGGTTGTATATGCTGCAGTGTCAAAAACGTTGGCGTTGCGGCTATCGAGCAATTACTTGAGAAATCTAATGGAGAAATAGACTACATTTTGTTAGAAACCACAGGAATAGCGGATCCCGCCCCTATTGCGAAAATGTTCTGGCTCGATGAGGGCCTTTCATCAAGTATATACATAGATGGTATCGTGACTGTCCTAGATGCTAGTAACATTTTGACTTGTTTGGATGACAAGGGAGGCCATTGGCATTTTGCAAATAATTTTTTCTCAGAGGAACAGTTCTCGGGAGACAAGTCATTGGCATCTGAGGAAAAAGAGAACATGAGAGCTAGGCTTGAAGAAGGAATTACTACGGCGCATCTACAAATAGCCTTAGCCGACGTCATTCTCCTTAACAAGACTGACAAAATAGAAAATTCTTTCTTTAATAGAGCCCTTGAAAACATCTCAAATAGGGTGAGAGGGATAAACTCGACTGCCCCGATTTATAGCGTCAATTACGGTGATATCGATCTCAACAATATTCTTAATTTGCATGCTTTTGAAGGGAATACAGATAAGCTCACCAGCTCTTTCTCATTCCAGTGCGATGCTTCTTATCATGATCAAAGAATATCTACTATATCTTTGACTTTTCCCTTTGTACAAGAAAACATTTTTGACCGAATTGAATCATTTTTGCAGCATATTCTTTGGGAAGAAAAAGCAAACGACAAACCCATCTCGGTGCATAGAGTGAAAGGTATTGTGGTGTGCATAAATGAAAGTAATCAATATCTGGTAAAGGTTGTTCAAGGAGTGAGAGACACTTATGATATAATTCATGATGCAAAGTTATTGGATAGCATCACCGAGAATAAGTTGGTTCTTATAGGAAAGGGACTAGAAGAGTCTGACATACAATCAGAATTTCAAAAATTTTCACAACTTCGAAACTGATAGCTATTTAGTTTAGTCAAAATTACTAGTTCTCTTCACAGAACGATCTTTATATACGCTCTTAATGCATCTTAGTTGTAAATTTCAGCTCCGTAAATCTTTATCGAAAAAAAAAAAAAAAAGAAAAAAAAAAAAGATAATTTCTAAGTTAGAAGAGAAACCATCGAAGGTCTTTGGTTCTGATGATTTCCAGTAAAAGAAATTACGTAAAGTTGGACGATTCTTCAAGAAAGGATGGCCTCTTGAAAAGATGGGCTTTTAACTCGTTGAGTAAAATGAATGTAGTTAAAACCAAGATGCCATCACGACGTTGGATGACATTCTGGGCCTTTGTTGCGACTCTAGGTGCCTATTTAGGGTACGACAGGTATCAAGTGAAATTGATTAGAAAAGAATGGATGGATAAAGTTAGTTATTTGAGTGAAGCTTCTTATGATACGAACAGACTTCCTAGAAAATTAACTGTCTTTGTTGCCCCTCCTCCAGATGGCTTTTTAGATGAGTCAATGAAGTGCTTTAGGAAATACATTAAGCCTATCATCAACAGTGCAGCAATTGATATGGAGGTCTATTCTGAAGAAAAACAAGGGGAAATAAGAACAGCAGTCGCCTCAAAAATACGCGAGTTAAGACAGTCTAGAAGCAAACTGGTGCTTCAAGATCAACAGGACAAATCTGACGAAGGAAGGTTTTCCCATCTTCGGAGATCATTTTTACCTTGGTTTGGACCAAAGTCTAATAGTGGAAATGACGAGGTTCTAGTAAATAGACAAGATTTATATTCTCCTGTTGACGTTTTGGGTTTTTATTACAAATTTGGCACCATGAATGTTAGACGGGATGACGAAACTGATCCGCAAATGTCTGGGGGAGTTATATGTGTAGGGAGAGGGTCTTATAAGGAGTATATTTGGGCTATTCATGAGGGTTTGCTAGGCCCGTTGGAGGAACCTAAGAGAGTTGAACAGGGTGTGAATAACAATGATAATTCAAATGATAATACTGAAAAACAAGAAGAAGACAACAAACATGAAAACAATGAGGAAGGTAAAAGTGCCGAGGAGCATAAGAAAGACCAAGACGAAAAACCTGTGTTCAAACCATACGTATTTCCAACGGAGTATAGTGAATGTGAACTTGCCCCAGAGTTGGATTTTGGGGGCGTGATAAGAAACTCAAAGAATGTCCCTGTTCTTTTTGAGCAGCCCGTATACGCTTTTCTGTTGCCAAAGGTTTATGGTTTTTTAAAGACACCAGAAAAAATTTACAATTTTTTTAACAGAAGGAAGGTTGCCGAAGATTATTGCGAGAAGACAGCTGCCATAGTATTTAATTTATCTAAACCTTTTCAAGTCAAAGATGAGTACATGGGTAAGGAAGAAGAAAGCAATTGGCCGCACAAATGGCTTGAGAAAGCAAAGCAAAATAATGCTGACTGGGCGCAGCCTTTCGCTGCTGATAAAAGAGTCGTTGAAAGAATGAGAGTATATGATCCACAATCATTAGCAAAGTTCTTCACAAATAATTCCCCTCGCAATTGAGTAGTATAAACAATTTCAGTCTTATTCGAAATATCTAAAATATTTTCATATAGAATGTTGTAAAAAGCAAAGGACGTAAAATTAATAGAGAATCAATTTTATAACTGTAAAATGACTGATAAAAAAAAAGGCAATTATTATTGTCTATTTTTTATATTTTTCCCATTACCTTTGACACAGAAATAAATTATGAAGTGGATTAAGAAAAAAAAAAAAAAAAAAA